>JARHVA010007776.1:152500-282500 GCA_037957365.1 Torreya grandis
AAGGTTTACATATATAGTGATCCTTTTGAGATTAAATTAAAAATCAATCAGTCTATGAAATATGATAATGGAACAAAAATATGAACCATTTAAAATGGTCACAAAGTGATAGGAATTAAAATAGATAATAAGGCAAGGCTAGAAAATTGTTTCAGCCTTTAGACACTAGTGTCTAATAGTGAGCATAAGTGTTTAGGAACTCAGAATATAAAATAGATAACCAAAACAATGGGATCCCTACCAAAATGTGTTTAAAATGTGATATAGTAATCATAAAATTTCATCAAATAATACATTACAATAATAAAATCAGTGAATACCAAGAGGCACATGTAATAAGACAATATAGAATAGATCTTGTACTAAATATGAGAATCTACAATACCTTGATGACACGTTAATTTTGATGATGAAATATTCTCCACATGCTGATTTCATTGTAGAGTATTACATATTTTACATGACATGTTATCATTGAATTATTGTTTTTGAGATGAATGACTAATAGGATAAATGACATGACACATAATGAGATCCTATTAGTTAGTGTTTCATAGAAGCATAAGCCTTAATGATCATAAGATTAAAATTGTTGACAAAATATATAAGATTCAAATATTTAAAAATGGTTTATATATCATATTGGGATAGAATTTATATATTTTAGATTAAAAAATTGGTCATATGTCATCCATATATACGTGATTTACAAGTACACGAGTTAATATTTTTCAAATTTTAACATATTCAGAAGATTTTAGGTATATGCCAAGAATATAAATACACATTTATAAGATCATGATATACAAGCTCTCATGTTCCATAAAACAATCATATAGATACATACTATTATATATCATGGCGACACAAATTTATGTGTAATAATTTTTTTTTTGCATATCAACACTTTTATAATTTCTAATTTTAAACACATTCAATGACACATATCAATAGAAACACTTTATTATATACATATATTTTTAGTGGTTTACTCATATTTAAATTAGTAATGTGACTGATACTTTGCACCATCAATTACCTTTGAATTACTCTATTATCCTAATGTGTGTCACCCATATTTCATATTGGGCTTATAATATTAGTTAAAGAATAGTTACATAAGTATTTTGGTTGAGATTCAATTTATTTAATGTCCTTGGATTTACTTATAGTTCATGAGGTTTACAAATATTTATTTCAACCACATATAATTTTCATGTTTACATATACTTAAACTTGATCACTCCTAATTTTCTAAAGGGTTTGTCAATGAGAACCATTTTACATTTAATTTAGCAATAAACCTAATTATCCTATGATTCAACAAGGAAGCATCGTCTCGAATATGTCATATGGAAACATGATTCACCCACTTATAATGGTATTCCTTAATTTATATTATGTTAAAATTTTAAGTGTATTAAATAGAATATTTTAATTTCATATACATTGGTTTCTACATGTTCATTCTATGTTTACTTGGATAAAGCTCCACATTAGGAGCTATTCCCAAAGACAAAGTGTGTTTTACACACTCATGTATATATTTATATATATTTTATAGTGTTTTTAAGGTATGAATTTTTAGATACTAAAATATGGTATTAGATACATGGAAATGTAGACTTTGAAGACCTTTCATCTTGTAAGACTTGTATGAACATATATTATTCTTATTCACCCTTCTCTCACATCCACATTCTTTCCATGTGTTTAATTATTTGTAATTATTTTAAATCACACATTTTAAATCCCAAATTCTATGTCAAACTATTCAATTATTATACTTATACATCTTGAGATTATCTAATCATTATTAATGTCTTCTAGATTGAATTATTAAACTCAGATGGTATGGGAATACTTGTACATTAAAAACCTAATATTTTCATCATACTACACATAAAAGTCACATTTAAAATTAAAATCATTATAAAGGGTCACCCCATTAATTTATTATTGATCTGTTAACACTTACCAAATAATTATTTTATTTAATTTGATAAATAAGATTCTTTGAAAATGGGTTTTTAATAGTGTTTCAATTTCTCAAAAATTAAAATAAACTATCTATAAATAAGTGAATTTTTGCTTATCAATAATAACTAAACTGTTGGAAATATTATCATTGATTTCAAAGGTTTAGCATTATTAGTGATAAATGCCCCATTGCATTTAATATTGTTTATCTTGGCTAATGTGAGTTAATATTTATTTAATATTAATGAATAGATTTTTGGTTGCATATGAGACAAAAGAAGGGCCCATGGAGAAGTCGAAGAGCCACGGGATAAAGACAAAAGAAGGATGGGACGCATTTTCCCATGAAGAGTCATCTTGGAGATTACCAAGAGTCACCAAGTGAAGAGAAAAGAGTAAAGGGTGAATTTCTCATGAAGGGACACTTTAAGGAATATGAAAAGTCACCAAAGATAAGGATAAAAGTGGGAAGGACGTTTTTGGTCATGAAGGGTCATCCAAGATTGGTGCCATTTTCCATGAGAATTGAAGGGTCACAAAGGGGGAAGGCCAAAGGTCATGTGGAAAGCTATAAATAAAGGCTTGAGTAGCCATTTATAATATGGATGAGAGAGGTTGATTTGATATTGTAATATCTAGCTTAGAAGAGCAATTGTGAGAGAAGAATATGATTTGTATTTGTTATATCTAGCTTAGAAGAGCAAAGGTGAGAGAGAGGAAAGAGATGTTGTATTGATCTATCATTTGTTGAAGATAACAACATTGAGAGATAGGTGTCTAGTATACTCAAAGGGGTTGGTGCTCCTGTGGGTTGGTGCTCACTAATTGTTGATGGGTTGGTGCTCGACAAAGGGGTTAGTGCTCCTGTGGGTTGGTGCTCATGAATTATTGCTGGGTTGGTGCTTGGCAAAGGGGTTGGTGCTCTTGTGGGTTGGTGCTCATGAATAGGTGCTGGGTTGGTGCTCGACAAAGGGGTTTGAAGCTCCTGTGGGTTGGTGCTCACGAATTATAGCTAAGGTTTGTACTTGGCAAAGGGGTATGGTGCTCCTATGGGTTTGTTCTCATGAATATATTTGAGATTGATTCTCTGTGGTTTTTCCCACATTGGGTTTCCACGTTATATCTGGTGTCTCTCTCTATCTTGTGTGATGTTTATTGTTTGAGTTTTATTGCATATCTTGAATGTTTGATTAAGTGGAATTTGGTTAAAGGAAAGATTTATAAGATATATGATATACTGATTCACCCTCCCCTCTCAGTATATTCCATGCTTAACATAAACAAAAGCAATAGAGAACAAAAACATAAGATTCTTTATGGGGTTTGATAATTGTCTATGTCCCAAGGTCCACTCTAGCATGACCAATCTATTAATATCTTGATGTAAAACTTAAAATATCAAAATACATAAAAATAAATCTTCAAAACCCCATGATTTAATGTCCTCTACATAGCCAAGATCACATAACCCTATGAATGTTGCATCTTCCATCTTCAACTCCCATCTCACAAAGCCAAACACACTTTAAAAGTTTCCACCCTTGATTTTCAAATGGCACCCTATGCCCTTTTATACTTTTTTCTCTTCCACATTTTAAGGGCTAAAGCTTATTTTATATTTTAAATGGGGTGGAATTTCAAATTATATGGGCTTATATTTTATCCTCATCGTGGGGGTAACCACCTTAAGGCTTTATTTAGCCTTGTTTTTTTAAACCTTATCTTTCCACCCACATTCATGGGGATAGATAAAAATATATATTTTTAAATTAAATTAATGAATTTATCAAAACCCACGTATCATTCAATGGTTTTGGCATGGGTATTAAATAAGATCCCATTTTTTGGGTGTAAAAGATTAGTTTAAACTTTTCCCCACTTTAAATGGTCATGATGTTTTTAAGGGTTTTTTATGATTTGGATAATTCATTTGGGAATTATGACATTATGAGTATAATGGGAATATTATGGTCCCATATAAATTTAACTTTTCATAATATGGAAATAAATAAAATGATGTTTTTGTGATCAGTTCCCTTCTTGACATCTTTTACCTCAAACCTCATGCCTATAGACTAAATAACATATGTACTTAGAAAGATATTGGATCAGTATTAATTTAGTGGGGATCCTCCTAGATCAATTATGTTATTTGTGTGATAAAGCAATCAAAGAGTCTTCTATAAATATAAAATAGTTATAATCCTTCTACCCATCTAGAAAGCATCTATCAGGAAAACTCAAAAACTTACAAACTTAATATAAATTACCTATTACTTTTTATTCTACCATAAATAATGACCATGTCTTATACAAATTTTAAGTAACTCAAATCTGAGAAAAAATTATTATTTTTTATGTATTAAAAGCTAGGTCATAGGTTTCATGCATTCAAGTAGCACTAAAGCACATATTCACCTAACGCTGAGAAATACATGCAATTTGAGTTTCATATTTAGAGTGTTTAATATAAATTAAGTACTCATCCATTCATGTGAGTGTGTTTAGGGTCATATCAATCCACTTTATATCACAGTTTAAATGCATAAACCTATTTTCAAAACTAGACATCATGTTTCAAGGGCAAAAGATAGATTGTGTGTATTACACATAAAATCAAATACTAAAATCGCACATAGATAGAAAAAAATCATTAATATTATTTTTTACCATAAAATAATTTAAAAATTCAGATATATTAAACTATAATGTATAATTTATGACATTATATGGTATCAACCAAATGTTGAAGTTATTATCCAGACATGCCTAGAACTCTAGTTTTTTTATGACTAACTTAAAGTCTAGTTTCTTGCATTTTATGTTGCATATGTAAAGTATCAAACCTAAAAAATATAAGAACACATTTACTATGTTATCCCCTTTTTTTTCATATATTTTTAAGTTAAACTATCAAATTAGACTTTGATGTTTACATTCATATTTACTCTTCATTATAGTACATAAAATATTTGAATAATACACATAGATTTTATCATATAAATGTTAGGTAATAAAAAAAGGATAGAATTTGAAAATTATTTTCATAAACCATATTGTAAAATAATTGAATAACTTGATTATTGTATTAAACAATTATAAACTATGGATAATGGATCATTCCTACCACCCGTGGCATATTTCACAAAAAGGTTACTTAACTAAATTAATTTTACATGATGATGTTCTTTATCATTAAATTTGAATATATTTATGAATTTAATGGATACGTTTATTCAATAATATTTATACTAATTAAATTTATTTGCATAGTCGTTATGCTTTTAACATACATCAAAATTGGATGGATACTAATATTTTATATTCATTCAAAGGAAATCAATATTTTCTATATATAAATGATTTGAAAAAGCTACCAAATTTATTAATCACATTCTCTTATGAATCCAATTTAAATTTATTATCTAAAAAGTAACAAAATTATTTTTATATTATTAATCATCTCTATGATAAATACACCAAAATGATTCATTAAAGATAATTAATCAAGGTAATACTAGTACAGGAAAATCATACCTTATCAATAAAATAAAATTTTCATTTATTATTCTTGAAATGCATAATAATTATCCATTTATAGTTCTTGTGTCATAGGTAATAACAACATTTAGTATTAATTATTTAAAAATCCATTAATGCCTTTACATCCATATAAAATACCTATAAGCATTGGAAAGGTGAAATCTTAAGGTTTTGCAATAGTATTTGAATTATATTCAATAGACTTTAATCAATGAAATGATTTTCATAGGTCTAAGGTTATTGATTCATATCGATCAACAATTTTGATAATCCTTTACACACCATAAAAATAACATATTTGGCATAATATATATTATTCTTGATAGTGATTTGGAATAACTTCCACTAATACATGATATAACAATGTATGATGGAACATCATATGGCTCAACCATTCATAAAATGTTCAAAAGTGTTAATACATTACACAAAATGTTTCATCAATAACAGTATTATCCATGCCAAGGAACTTTCATAATTCCATTACTAAATGTGTAAAATGTCATACTAAAATTTGAACACTCGGATTTATTATTGTCTCAAACTAATAACTATTTATATTCTAAAAATATTTAAAAAAACATTTCATTAATCAACTCACATATATGAAATAATTGTTTTATATTCAACTCATAATAGGTAAATGTTGAAATCATTAAATATTCTAATTGCGGACATTCATGGAAAACATATTAGGATAATAAATTATCAAGATATAGATGATGATAAATTAGATACCAAAATTATTTTTATAAAAGGAAAACACATTATTCTTTCAAAATTAATTGGGTTGATTTTTTCTTTGTAAATGCTTATCTTCGATAAATTAATGTTATAGTTTATATAACTGGTAGTAAATTTCCTAAACTTTTAATTTTTGGGTTGTGCACATGAAAAAATATATAATCCTAACATAGGTATAGATATCACTCCTAATTTTTCTATCTATCTATAATTGTATTGAAACTTAAAAAACATTCATCCAAAATAGCTTAAGATCTAAAAATATGTAAACCACATGAACTAACATAAAAAAAATGGAATATTTTATATTTATAATAAACAATAATAGGTCTTAAATATTACTATATTGTCAAGAGTTTGATCCTTATGAGACCTTATGAAATTTCCTTCTTTTTATTTTGATTGACATGAAAGAATTCAAGATGGAATAGACATCCATGTCATAAAAATAATAGTAAAAATTATATTCTTTATTAAATCTCACTATTAATTGATCATATGTATTTCCCACCATTGAATTTGCTTACTTTATCCATTGGCATCTCTTAATCATATGGAAAAATGAATCAATTTTAAAATCTTTGGTATCAAGTAGATTATTGGAATACCTTGTTCATTTTTTTTGCTTGCACTCTTATTGTAACCATATGCAAGATATTTTTTTATTTTTAATGTTTGCATTACACATCCCATATAATTGATAGTATAAGATATGAAGGATAGACTAGTCATGAATTGAGAGTTGAATAAATCAAAAATTTAATAATCATTAAAAGTGTGAATCTAAAATTAAATTCAAAATGTTAGAGGATAATATATTATAAGATATCCTAGGTGAAATTGACCAAATGAATACCCCTTAGTACATATAATTAAGGTGAATATTTGGTTAGTAAATAAAAAATTACCTTCAAGATATCTTAAATTAATGAGAAACATAATAAGATAAGAAAACATCTATCAAATTTTTAATTTGTTGATTTTATATCAATGATCACAATACTTTAATAAAAAAAAGACCGTTCACTTAAAAAATACAAAATATAGAAAGGATGATTTTTCAATCCAAAACAAGAAAAATAATCTAATAAAAAACCATATTTAAAGTTAGTACATATACCCAATGACACAAAAGGTTAAGGTATTCCTAGCATGTAAATATAAGAAAATGATTTCAAATTAGAATAGGTGCAAGTAATTTGTAAAAATAAATTGTTAAATATGTATCCAACCTAAATAAAACCATATTATTACAAAGACAGAAAAATGTACCCATACATAATCAAGACACATAAATACAATTACACAAAGATTCTGAAAAATAACAATTATTATTCATAATTAATGAATAAAAATAGTTAAAAACATATTCATAAATAACCCTCAACTCAAATTAGAGTTGACATGAAAATTTTGAAATCTAAAAAATTGATAAAAATTGACTTGCTATTTTTAGTATTCATTTTTAATAACTTTCACATGTAACCACATGCAACTATAAAAATATCCAAAAATAAACTAAAAACTAAAATTAACATATTAGACAAAGTTAAATTGAATATTACATTTGGCTACAAAATAATATAATTTGTAAAATGATAAAAAAAAATCTAAAAAAAATCTTAAAACATAATTTTAGACCCTTAGATTGTCATGTATGAGCTCTGAAAAATATTTAAAAAGTGCATAATAAGATAGGGAGGATTATGGATGCACTAAATTGTTTGGATGTTCATTGTGGCATGAATAATATCTCAAACAAATCTACAAATCAAAATTTATGGCCTCTAAAAGTTTTCACTTATTTCCTGCATAATTCTCCTTTTGTTAAAAATAACTCAACTCTTGCAAGTTGTTCTAATTGTACTAATACCATTTGATTATTTTTCAATATTATTTATATACCATCCTAAAATCCAAATTTTATCTTATTAATTCAATCCTTTCAACTTTACTAAGTACCTATCATAACTTCCTTTCCTTGTGTTTACTAGCTTCTTATCACGAACATGCACTATATTTTCTTTCTTCTTCTTTGCTACCAGTTAATGCCAATCTTATTTTTCATATTATCCACCCTGACCATCTTCTCCATGGAAATAATATAAATATTAAATATTAAATACTATAGATATATCAAAATTCTATGGTAAATGCATCTCATAAACATTGTCATATATTTTCTTCATAATTTTGCACGGTCCAATCTTATTCTACTTCAACATGTTGTAGGTGCCCTTTGTAAATATTTTGTTCCTAAAATAAACCATCACTAAATATCCTTATTAAAATATTTTTAAATTTATTCTGACATTTTCTATTAATTTATACTTTTGATTTATTTATTACAATATTCTCCATATTTTTTCTTGTAATTGTTTTATATGTCCTACTAATGATTCTGCATCATCATGAACTCATTCTACAATTGGTAAATGTATAAAATCTAAAATACCCATAGTATTTATCCCATAAATAATATGAAATATTTACATTCATATTAATTTATTCACTGTACTATTATATTAATGCTTATCCTATGGTAAATTCAAGTCCTAATACTTGGGCTTCTCTCTAAATAGGCATCTCAATAAATTTCCCAAGCTCATATTTATAGATTTTATCTGTCAAACTATTTGTGGGTGGTATGTAATACTAAATTGTAGATTTTTTATCATCTTCTTCCATAATATATTCTAAAATTGACTTATAAATTTTGTGCCCCTATATGATGTAATTATTTTTAGAACACCATGCAATCTCATAATATCTTTAAAAACTAGTTCAACAACTCTAGTGTCATCATTAATTTTATTGCATGTAATAAAATGAATCATCTTTAAAAACTATCTATAGTAATATAAATTTAATCATTACATCTCTAATTTTTTAGTAATATGAACATAATGTTCATACTCAAATCTAGCCATGGTCATCTTAGAACTAGTAATGTCATGTATAGCCCTGTATTTTGTGTATGTCCTTTTTCCACCTGACATATCCTACAACTTGAAACAAATATTATCACAACTCTCTTCATATTTGGTAACAAATAATTATCCTCCACCAAACCTATTGTATTTATTTTACTAAAATGTCTAGCTAAATCACCAATATCTAATTCTCTTATAATATTGTCTCTTGGAGACCCAAATGGAATGCATAATTTTTTCCCTTTGAAGAAATAACCATCCTGCATAAGATACCCATCATAAACATTAATTGTCTCACATGTTAATGGATTCATTAATTTCTCAACTATCTTTCCAAAATATGTATAATTATCACAGCCTTACTTAATAACTTCAAATCTAACTACTTCACTCACCATAGTAGTTATCAACCCCAATCCCTTAAAGCATCAAATAGTTGATTTTGTTTTCCTACTTTATTTTTCGATACAAAGGTGTAACCTTGAAATAAATAAACCTACTTTGCATTCATATTATTTAACTTCTTTTGAGTATTCACATACTTCAAACTCTCATCATCAATAAATAAGGTAAACTCCTTAGGCAGTAGGTAATGCATCCAATGTCTTAATTTCTTGTACAATGGCATGAAATTCAATATCATATGTATAATAATTTTTCCTTGACTCATTGAATTTCTCAATGAAATATTATATTTTATTTCCTTCTTGACTCGACAAAACATAAATTTATTGTCATAATCAACCTTAACCACTTTGTTAAATTTTGGTAATGCCAAAATTGGCATTTTTGTAATTTTGTTATTTAGTAACTCAAATATTTATATTCTTTGCCTTGTCCATGAAAGTTTATTTTATCTCATAAAATATGTTATTGATGCAAAAAAACTATTAACATTATTAATGAACTTTATTTAAAACATTTCTAGGCCATGGAAACTTCATACCTCTATGATTGTTATTCACATAGGCCACCCAATAATTGCCTTTACTTTTTATTCATCCATTTTTTACATGATCTAATAAATGTGCACTTCTTCATATTTTCATAGAGATTATTCTTTATTAAAAACTCCAATGCCATTCTAAAATGTTATAATTTCTCTTCTTTATTCTTACTGAATATCAAAATATCATATAAAAGAAATTCTCAAATTTACCATTATATTATAATAGTACTATGTTCATCACCCTCATAAATGTGTTAGGTGCATTAGATAATTCAAATGGTATTACCATACACTCATATAAGACCATCTCTAATATTGAATTTTGTTTTCAATTCATGTCCTTAATAAATATGAATTTGATAGTATCCACTCCTTAGATCAATCTTGATAAAATATTTTGATCCTATAAAAACATCCTTCATACCATCTAAACGAGGTATAGGAAACATGTACTTTATTTTAATTTTATTAATTTACCTACTATCCACACACATCGTCCAACCTCCATATTCAATTATTAGTGTTGATCAATGACTAATTCTCTCCCTTACTATAACCTTCCTCACCAATTTAATACCCTATTTATTCAAGTATGCATGTTTTGTTGGAGTCAGCCTACAAGTTGATTGATTGGGTAAATTTTATCCTAGAATCAAATAAATAAGATACCGAATATATTTCTTTGGTGGTAAACCATCTAGTAACTCATTAGGTATAACATCTACATATTGTTTCAACATTATTGTTGCTTATAATTCTATTTACACCATGTTTTGCCTTCTTTATTTGTTATTAATACATAACATCTACTTTTTATCTTCATGTCTATGATAAATTCTTTTGAAGTATGCATATTTTGTTCTTTCCTTTCTTCTTTAAGAGGTAACAAAACTTTATTCATACCACCTTTCCAAAAAATATGTTCTTTGATCCAACATGAATTACTTTTCTATCAAACTACCATGTGCTTTACAATAACATATGTAATACATCCATTGTTATAACATGACACCATATTTCTTCCTTGTAGTTTCTACCTATAGAAAACTTGATTAAGCAGCTTTTATCTACTGTAACTTCATTTTTTTCTTAAATAAATAAATATGATAAGGATTAGGATATTTTTCACACTACAAACCTAGTTTCTCAATCATACCCTTAGAAACCATAATTTCATAAATACCACCATATATAATTTATTTGAATATGTTACCTTATGATGTACACCTTGTTTGAAATAAATTGTTCATAGCCATGCACCACCACATTCTTTATTTTGAACATGTTCTTTCCTTGAAGTATTAGTTATTCTTGTCATCATGAGATTTTCTCCAATATCTGCTACAATAACTTCAATTTGTTGGTCTTCTATTTAAACCTCAACTATATTCACTATTGCCTCAGTTCTTTATCTTGGTAGTAAAAACACTCAAACACTCCATTCCCTTCTTCTCCACATTTTTAATATACATAAGATCTACATTGGTAATGAATATATTATTCCTACACTCTCCATATACCTTTTTTTCTTCTCTAATTTATTGGATTTGATCTATTTACTCTGTTTTCTAATGGAATTATTGTCATAGGAACTCAACTTGTCCTATGACACCTTGTTTATTATGACCTTCATGAAGGCTCATAAGCCTCCTTGCATACATAGTATTCCTCTCTATATTGAATAAATATCACCACTTCATCAATATTTTTGATCTACCATCCTTGCCATCAACATCATCTTATCATACTCACTTCTCAAAACTCCATTCTCCATTCTTAATTCATTCTTGATCATTATCTCATATAAGTTTATAGGCCTAAAAGCATCATTTATGGTTTCATGGTTATTGTATCCATAATTGGGATTCATATGGTCTTTTATCCATAACAAAATAAATCAATCACCATGTTTAGAACTATCTAACCATCCACTCTTTCTTCTTCTCTTGACTAGCTCTATATAACCCTGTTTTAGGAAAAATTTAGTAGGTGTGAAAATTATACAAATATTATTGAAAAAATAAGCCCTTATTTCAATACCCATTATCTCCTTTTATATTCACATAAAATTTTAGGACCCAATTCTCAATTTAGACCAATTAACTCAACTCACCTATTTATTATTTGTCTCTTTAGGCCTAGTTTATGCACACAGTCACAAATATCATACTATATGTTTAGGAAACAAATTTAAACATTAAAATTATTTTATATAAAATAAAAATACATTATATAAATTATTTTTAATAATTTTATCTAGTGAAAGTAATAGTTATGCAAGTTTCTAACTCTAAACCATAAGTCTAGTTTTGACAGTCATGTGAAAGGTCAAAAGCCTAAAAAATGGGATATTTTTATTTTTATACCACTTAAATTACTTATAATACATGTATGAGGTATTAAAAAACTTTATTCACATTTTTAAATATTTCTTTAGGCATGAAAAATCCCAGAAGGTCTCCAACAACCAAATTTATAGAGTTCTGAGTATAAAAGAGGATTATGTGTGAATGTTTTAAGAGACTCTTTCCCTTATAAAGGATTTATGAGACTATAAATGGATTTTTATCATCATAAACACACTCTAAACTATGTTTATTATTTAAAAAATTAAATAAACCTCAAACAATTATCCACAATGTAACTTACTTGTCACACTTGACTGCATTTTGGTAGAATTAGACTTAATGGGGATTGTGTTATACGTTACCACCTTGTCAACTGAATAATGATCATAATAACTAAATTTAATATTTAATAAAAAAAAAAAAAATATCACATACATTAATATGAATCACTAATTCTTAATAATTGATCTTTAAACACACTTCTTTATTTGATTTTCTCCAAACATATGAACAATTTATGTACATGACTTGTAACATAGGCAGATTTCATTCAATTATTGATATTTTTTGTAACTCTCCAACCCTATTATTTGAATTTATCCACTCCTATAACATTATAATATTATCCTATCTCACCTTACATGAATTTATCACCTTTTCATAACACTATGCATGAAAAGTAACTCCCTTACAAGGCCATTTTTCCATAGGTGGTAGTTATTGAGAGGATACTCCTCTAAAAATTAATAAAAAAATCATGAAATAACATATTTATATAATCATAAGAATACTTCATATTATATATTGATCGCAATCTCTTTGATGGGGAAACCTCCTTTGAGAAAGCTAAATAAAATAAATTCATGGATGCCTTCATTAGCTTCAACACTTACTTATATACTAAGTCTAATCTAAGAAACTACTACTTCCCATGAACATGGGATAAAAAAATGCTCATGCGATGACTTAAAAAGCACATGCATCCATAGAAATTATTAAACTAACAAAATAAATTGAAGGGTTAGCATGGGCTCCTAACATCCCCTCTATCTTAGAAAAAGGTTTGTCCTCAAAGCTTCAGATGTGGGAATTGGTGTTAAATATAAAATAGTGGTTTCAATATGGCATCCTCTAGTTTAATTCTATACCACTAAATTAAATCCACTGTGATGGAACAAGATCAAATTTGGTATATGTGTTACAAAGATTGCCTTTGAATCGATAAGGATGGATCCTTCATTATCAAGTTTTTGTAAAATAGTTTATACTCTAATGTTTTTGCTAAGAACTTTCTTCAAACAAGAGACATAAAATACTAGGTGAGCTTGAAAAAAAACCAATCTAATATTTTGGGGAACCTTATAGGGCCCATAAAACTTGGGAGCCAGCTTATAAGAAACATAATGGTTAACTATCATTACATGTTTTCATGGCCCAAAACATGAATGCCATAAAAAGGAATTTTAGGACCATATTTGATGTATTTATTACTAATAATAAATTTTGTGGCTATTTTTGGAGGGTTAATCACTCATTCAACATTTTTAGGATGTCAGTGAAAGCTGCATTGACATAACACCCAGTATCATAAACTCAACTTCTATAATTTTTAGTATTTGGTAATTACAAATATATGGGGATTAATTAGTATTGTAAGCCTTGTGTTGACCATAGTTTTTAATGAGATAAATTCATAGTATAATTGCCTTTGTTTCTTGTTTCTAATTTTTTTAAACATAATTTGGTTTGGAAATTTTACCTACATCTTTGCAAGTATCTTTTAAATTTGACATGTAATTTTTTTGATGGACCTGTTAAATTATAAATAGTGTTTAAAAGATAGTAATTATTTTAAATAATAAATTATAATAATATATATGTAATTTTTTAGGTTGTAATAGGAGACAATAACATCTTTTTCCTAGCTAGATTGTGAAATGTCTTGTAGATCATATATTGTTATAGCTACTTGGTTGATGTTTATATATACAAAGGTAATTTTAAATGTTATAAGTTGTAATATATATAGATGAATTTAATTATATATATATATATATTATTTACTAATGATGGTATTTTATTTATTTCATTATTAACCTCATTGGAGACTCCTCCATCTATTTGGGTAGGAGAAGACATAGGCATTGCTAATGTGATTTCATTTGTGCAACACCTTATTGAGTTGTGAGTCAGACTTGTAGATTATGTTTAAGTTTAAATATGAATTTATTTTAGTAAATTTCTTGACAAAATAACCCCCATGTTCGCATTTTATATTCATTTATGAATTATATGTACATACATACATTTGACCTTGTTCTAATTATTTTTAACATATTATTATTTAAACTTCATTATTTTATTGAGGCTTTGCACATAAATATAATCATAGCCTCAAATTATTTGATCATAAGTCACATGTCATCAAAATAAGTTAATCACATCCTTGAATATCTTCATCTCACTATGTCACTAATCATATAGAATATGTTTGGCCTTTAGTTGATTGTGGATAATTTAAAGGGGTCATGTATGTTCACCATATCTTCTTATGGTAGTATTGAATAACTATAGTAATATTTTCAATGCCCAACTAATGGCTTCCTATCATAATTTTAAATAACTAGTGATGTTGTACTTCATATGTAACTTAAAGGTGTGTTAATTTATTGTATTCACATATATAGAGAGGCATGGAAATTGGATGGATGTACCATTGAATGACACTATGATTATTTATAATTTTTATATTATATGATGTATTAGTTCATTGTATTATAATAATAATGCATATGGATGAGGTTTACTAAAAAAACTAATTAGTCAATGTTACACAGCCATCTCATAGTTGTTATTTTAAAATTGATTTAGAGGTGGACTTGTATAAAAAAATGGCATGGTTCATTTTTTTAAATGGTAAAGGGATTATTTTTATTCCTATGGTTCAAGGGTAGAACCTTATCTATATTTAGAAAGATTTAGACTTGTAGAAAATAGTCATTATATTTGTAATGGAATTGTGATAGTGTTTAAATATTTTTATCAGTTACAATTTACTTCTTCTATTTATCACCACTTGAATACAAATAAGGACGTTACTCTTTCAATTTCATTAATCACATCAAACATTGAGCTTACATTGAGTGGGAATATATATTCACCCCATTTGATTTCAACTTCAATGAATAATTTAAACCACAGTGGGCATTTTTCGCAATCCTCATTACAAATGATTAGAACAATGGAGGAAAAAAATATTTCATTGATAAGAACATCTAAAAGGCACTCGAATATGGACAAATTGACTCATAATATGTCTTGCATAACCATCTTACATTAGAGGTATCATTTCAACCCTTACCACCAGACTTTGTGGCACTGAAATTTCCTACTTATGAGAAAATGAAGAGTGACCTTGAGAATGATTGAGAAATGAAACTACTTTCATTAAATAATATAAATCATGGGTCCACTACATTGATTTAATCTAATATAAATTTAAGATCAAACCATCTTACAAACTTAATCTGAATGAACCAAAATGTGATACCAATCAAATATTGAAAATGACAACACCATGTTGAGCTATATTGCAAAATGCACAACACAAAAAAATTACTAGATTCACAATATGTCCACCATATCTTTTTGTCGTAGTATTTAATAACTATAGTATGATTTTCAATGCCCAACTAAATTATGGCTTCCTATAATAATTTTAAATAAATAGTGATGTTGTACTTCATATACTTATAGGTCTGTTAATTTCATGTATTCACATTTATGTAGAGGCATAGAAATTGGATAGACACAATATGGAGTGACACTATGATAATTATATTATGTAATGTATAATTAGTTCATGATTGTATTATAATATGTATATAGATGAGTTTTACTAAAAAAATAATTAATCAATGTTATAAAACCATCTGGTAGTTATTTTTATTTTAAGTCTTAGTCAAATGAAACAACTCATATTTAGAATCCATAGTTATAGATATACACTTTCAGGAATTCTTGGATGAAACCTAGATAACTACCACTATCTGAATGGTTTATGTTTGTTTAATTTAATATCAGGGTCACATTAAGTAGTCAAAATTATATTAAGTATGAAATGTGTTTTTAAACATTTGATTATAGTTAAAGTGGAATATATAAACAACTTTTAAAATTCATGAAAAGTCATTAAAATTGATTTAGAGGTGGACATGTATACAAAAAATTTCATGGTTCATTTTGGTAAATCATAGATGGATTCTTGTTATTCCAATGGTTGGAAGATAGAAGCTTATTTATATTTAAAGAGATTTAGACTTTTAAAAAATAGTCAAAATATTGTCAATAGAATTTTGATAGTGTTTAAATGTTTTTAAAAATATGAATTTACTTCTTATATTTATCACCACTTGAATATGAATAAGGAATTTAGTAAAATAACATTACATTAAAAAATGTTTCACTTTATGAGGAGGCAAAAACTAACCACCCTAGAAAAACATTTAAGCATAAATTATTTAGTAAATATATTAAAAGATTTAAACATGATAAATAAAAATAAATAATAAACATAGTTTTTAAATATAAAAATAATTACAAATTTTTATTGTTTATTATAATTATTCTTAGTATATAAGTATTTTTATATTTGCTAATTTACATGATGAAATTATCTAATGGGGATTTGACTCCTTATGTTTTAGCCCCTATGGAATACCTTTGAGATAAAATTCACCAATTCAAATCCCTGTGATAATGAGTCACCTTTCTTGAATTTAAACTTTTGACTTGACCAATTAATTTAAATAATTTAACAATATAATAAGCATCTGACATGGTCAGATATTAAATATGATAGAGACCAATACAGAGGATGTTACCCTTTCACATCCATTAATCACATCAAACATTGAGCATCCATTGAGTGGGAAAATATATTCATCCCACTTGATGTAAACTTCAATGAATACTTTGAACCAAGGTGGGAATTTTTCACAATCCTTAGTACAAATGATTAAAGCATTGGAGGACAAAAATATCTCATTGAGATGGATAACTAAAAAGCATCAAAATATGGCCTACTTGATTTAGAATATGTTTTACATAACCCTCTTGCATTATAGGTATCATTTCAACCCTTGCCACCACACTTTATAGAACTAAAATTTCTTAGGTGAAACATGAAGGGTGACCCTGAGCATGACTGAGAAATGAAATTCCTTGAATTAAACAAGTTATTAAAGTATGGGGCCACTATTGGCTTCATCCAATACAAAACTTAATATCAATCCATTTTATAATGTTAACTCAAATGAACGAAAATGTGATACCAATCAAATAATGAACATGGCAGTACCATATCAAGTTGTATTATAGAATGCACCACATAAAAAAATTACTAGATTCACAAAGCCTCTAGTACTTCTTATTAAGAATCTAATTGAGTGTCAACTCATATCTCTCCCTATATTGAGGTATTATTAGAGGTTCATATTAGTAAAACTCTTCCATAGGATATTAGTATGATGAGACTGCATATTTTGATTTCCACCAGGACCATATGCATTTTACTAACAGATGTTTTTCCCTATGATATAAGATTTAGGACTTATACGAGTCCTAATTAATTAAATTTGATGGGTCTCCTACCATGGAATTTGGATCACATCTAGGGGATCATAATAATTATAAAATGTTCAATAATCCACTGTAAAACAATATTATAATGAAAATAATAGAAGTTAAAATATGGAAATAGAAGTAAAATTGTCATCATGGAACTTTGGAATTGATGGTAATGATTTATAAATAGGATCTTGCATAATATTAAGTGGAGTTTCATCCACTTTATTTGAAGATGTAACATTAATAGTAATTTTAGGAGAAACAAGACTATGGTGGTATATTTGAGAATACATCATCACCAGGCATAGTAGGCATACATGGAATAGATGGTGTTTTTGGAACATATATGTCCACTTCAAATTTTTATCCAATTTATAAACCCAAAATTCCTTTTGGTATATTTTAATTTTATTAGTTCCATTGTAATAAAATCAATTTCTCTATTTTAATCACCAAGAAAAAATGTGATCAACCATAATTGAACTCCTTATCCAACAAATATAGATGTGCCCTAATCAAAACCAAGGATGTTGTAGTTATGACTTAGATATTACATGATAAGATGCTATATCTTTACATGAAGAATGAAATCCATCATAGACTAAGTCAATTCATGGTGATTCAGATCCTGATTGATCTACACCCATAATTATCCTTAAAAATGAAATTTAATATTTTAACATTGTCAAGGGTTTGGATTTACTAGGTTGAAGTATCAATTATAATTTTACACTCTTTCACTTTACATAACCCCTGTCACCAATACATATATACATACATTATATGTCATGATATGTGTGTGTGCATGTCTATGAATTTATATATATTAAACTAATTATTATTATATATAAACTATATATTTTATATTAAATATATTATACTAAAATATATAATATATAATTTTAATAATATTATTATTAAAATATATAATATAATATATAATATTTTAATATTATATTAAATTATATAATATATGTTTTTAGTATATATTTTAAATAAATATCATATATTTTACTATAATATATATATATATATCATTTTAATATATTAAATATATCACTTTCCTTCAATTTGACTTGATTTCTCTTGAGATGCATTTTTGTTCAAAAATAGGTAAGAGTCTCTAACTAATTTTAAATTCAATTATATTTTGCAAAATGAGGTCTATCTAATTTTCACACATTTTTTAGAGGAACAAAAACCACCAAACATGTCTGACCAAATATGTTCCTATCCCTACATATTCCTTATTTTTTTAACATACATTGTAGAGCACTGACAGATCGAAACAAAGTAGGTTGTAGAGTATCCAAAGCATTGACCATATTTGTTACTCTCATTTTTGTAGATCCTTATTTTTAGGTATCTAATATTAATACTGTTTAATATATATTTTACTCGATCTAAAATGTGTGATTTATTTGTGTTGACTTGGCCCTTTTATTCATTGGTTAGACTTTATGATATCAAATTTCTAAGATTTAGATAGTATACTTGGATTATTGTAATATTTTTTCCATGTTGGAGTGCACCTAGTTGTTATGTCAGTGATTCATTTACATAAGGAGCATACACATGATTATTATTCAGTCAAATAGGGTTTTCAAATTGTAACATTAAAATTTTATAAAATAATATAATAAATATAATTACAAATACTCTACCTGTATATACTTAAATCAATTTTTAATAAAAATAGTATAGTTTTTAGGAATGTGTGTCAAGCTCAAGGAGGCCCTAGGTTGGCCTAAGTAGTAGTGAGCCCTGTTGTAAAGCCTGGTACAAAAGGAAAAGATATCAAAGGAATCAAGTGGGTGTATAAGACAAAAATGGGTATACTCCACTAGTTACAATTCAATATGGGTAGACTACTTTTTAGTTTAAATTCTATGTAAAATAGTCTCATAATAATACCTTTTTTGACCATCTTCATTTTTTGGTGGAAACTAACCAATTACATAGACTTAGCCAATAAACCATGCTATTCAAATGTCTTTCCTTCTAAATGAATGAGCCTAAATAATTACTCAAAATTCATCTCAATTATGAATAAAGTGGTGATCCATTACAATCCAAAAAAAATGTTAGCCCCATATATGATAATAGAAAACATAAGATAATATAATAGGTAGTCTCCCATAGATTTATACTATGGTATTTACAAGAACAATTGACTATACCCCCATTTGTAATTAGGATTAGAGATTATAAAGCTAGGTAAATGAAATAGTTTAATTGAGTATCCAACATACTATTGATAAATTTTTGTGTACTCCCAAAGTAAATAAATATAGTCAACTTCTATTTCTTTAAGGAAACTGACCACCTTAATATTTGGAGGAATACTAATCTCTAAAAGTGTATGAAAAGAAATAGTAGGGTGAGAATATTTAGATTCATCCTTAGGTCCTTCCAATCTATTGATGTGTGTCAATGTCAAGAACATAATAGAAATTGAAGAATAATTTTTTTCATATTATAATGTAAGTCCTAAAAAACCTTAGGGTTTTACTCAATTTTGATGGAGAGATTATGTGGTTACAGATTAACACCTTTTAGTCTACAAGTAGACCCTACTATAGTGACAATGGGAATATGGTAGTGACACAATATACCTTAACTTTTTATGATGTAAATTGAATTATATTTTCAAATATAATCCCAAACTCTTAAATAAACAAATGGACATAAACAATGAGCATTAATCTAAAGTGATTCATGTTAAATTTTTTCAAAAAGAGGGAGTAAGGTAGGGTAGAAAAGACCAATAGATATCCTTTTATTTTAGTTAGTAACCTAATATAACCTAGTTAAAATCATAATGCTCATATTTTATATATATTTGGACTAACATTGGAATGATCTAAGGCTATGGGATTCCTACATCTAAACCAAACATCTAGTTGTGAGGCTATCTCCACTAAATATGTAAATTTATGATCAATTACTAAACCTATTAGATGTTGGGATGAAAATAATAATTAAGAAACTAAAATTATTATTCAAACATAATAAGACCTTAATAACTTTAAAAATATGCAAGACCTTATTGCTTCAGTGTCTTAACTATCAACATATTTTATGAGTCCATTAATCAACTATAGGTGAAGATTTCATAGAATTAAATATTTAACTAAGTTTGGATCCTTGAGGTATCCTCCAAAGTCAACAACTTAATGCATTCCTTTTAGACTATTATCTTCTTCAATTGTTCATCATTCTTTCATTATGAAAACAAACAACTCATATATAGACCATTGTACATGATGTGATGTCCTTTGTATAGATTATGACAAGGTCTAAAGATACTTTGGGATTTTTGAAAATATACAAAGTACCCATGAGTTGATAATTATATTATGATCTCTTAACAATCTCAATACATTGATCGAAATTCTATACCTTTAAAGTCTTTATTAAGCATGGTTCACACACTTGACTGAAGAGTGCTCTTGAGGCTAGTTATAGATGTATATTTATGTTTATTTATCCCTATTTACACCTTAAATTTATCCCTATAAAGCTCTATATTGAGGTTATTCATCTCAATAGTTCATTGATTTTGATGGTCCAAACAGCTTCCACAAGCCTATAAAAGGCCTTAACACTACCAAACCCCTAGTTGTGGCATATTTTAACTTGAAATCAAGCATGTAGGTGTCCCAAGGACACTTTATTGATTGACTAAATATTACTTTATTGGGCTTATTTATGCACTTATTATTCTCCCTATGTCATCAAGGAACAAGGGGAAAGTAAGAAACTCAATTTTAAGTCCTGGAAGACTTGTCATTTTAGTTGTTTATACAACTACTACTAGAAATAGCGTAAAGAGTAGAGATGTGATAACCACTTTGACAGTTTGCTAGTAGACCTTACTATAGGGACAATAGATGTTTATGTAGTGACACTTATTCTTGCTAATCTTTGTAAAATTATTTCAACATTTGCCAATTGTTTCCTAAAATTTAAATGAACAATGGATATTTACAACATGAACTAAGCTAAAGTGATTCATGGGTGGATCCAAGAGTGAGTAGGGTAGGGCAGAAAATAGATTACACTTGAGATGATCAAAGATACCAATTTTACTAAACTAGCATCTACCAACTCTATCATAATGTTCAAAGCTAAATAAATACAACTAAAGCTTTAGAGGAAGGAAATGCATATATCTAACGACATACTTTTCATGAAAACTACTCACTCATAGTAAATTGCATGGCCCATTCTATTGTAAATGAGAAAAAAATAGAGCAATTATACTATCAAATTAGTTAACCTAGTGTTAAACTCAAGCTAGCAGATGCATATAATGTGTGTTATTACCAAATTATCTTGTATAAAATAAACTATTAGCCATCTAAAAATGTGAGAATTAGAAATCATAGAACACACATAAGAGAACACTATAGATAAACTCTTGAATTCTTTGGTTCTATGTATTAATTATGGTAACAACTATTTTCTAGTTACAAATGAGGGAGAAACCCCTATTTATATACTCAAAAAATTCCTAAGACAAGATTACATGGGCCCAAAAAAATAATCCAAATATAGACAAGTGACTAAAATGTTACACAACAAAGGAATATTCTTCATTTGAATTTACAATATGAAAAAAAATATTTTCTAAAGGTCTAGAGGTGGTTTCTAGCTAGCTTCTTGTTGTTGTTCATGTCTTTCCTTCTTCTATGATTCTTCTTTGGTCCATAATTCTATATAGGTCAAGTATTCTTGGTTTATTTGAGTGAAGTCAAGGATCATAAATCAAAACAAGTCTGGTATCTTCTAGATGAGCCTATCATTATCTATGAGTACTACCCTTAGTGCCTCCTCAATTGCATTCATCTTTTCTAACCTTTGATTATAAAATGGCACAATGCCCATTACCTCAACAATTGTATTTACATTGGATATATCCTATTGGAATTTAACCACAAATACCTTCATTTTTTCTTTAAACTCTTGTTCATCCATGAAGGAACCATCATGTTTGGTCACCTTAGTGACCATGGAATCTTTCAAAATAAGGCATTTTTGAATTTAATTTTCCACGAGGATGTATTTGTATCTTTGATTTTATAAATTCATGTCTTAAAAATCCTCCTCCTATTCATGAAGATGGTCTGTGCAAGAATAATGTCTTCAAGTGAAATAACCTTGAGGCCAGGGAATTTATTACTTCTTGTAACTCTAGCCATGTTTGCTAGCTTGGTGTCATAGAGTGTAAGCTTTTAGTTAAGTTTAATGACCACTATGGCTTGATAGATTATATTTTCTTGCCTCTTATTCATCACATTATATAATTTTAAGACATTAATGATAACATTTATTATTCAAATTAGAGTGTTGGCAGGCACTATTGGTAATTCATGTTCCTTTAGTATTTTTAGTTCATGTTGTATTCCCTTCATCAAGGCAATTGTAGACTATGCCTATGATTTAATTCAAGATATTGGGTCCTCTACATATTTTTTTATCTCCCTAAGGACATATTTTATTTTTATCATCAAATTAAAGAGAGTATATTCACTCTCATGGACAAAAACTATGTTTGATTATGGTTGTTCAACCTATCTTCTCACCACCCTCTTTATAGTGTTTGTAGATGCATCAAACCTCATACCAATTTGAGGTGCTAAGGAGTCCACCTAATAAATTTCATACATTACTACATGTATGACATCCCTCACCAAATTTGGGGTAGTAGTATATGTTGGCCATGTGGGAGGTGGATTTAATGGAAGTGCTTCGGTAGAAGAGGAGGCCAAAGATGTTATAAGGATGTACAAATTGGTGGTGTCTAATTTCCAAAATGAGTCAAATATGGACTTAATATAGTCCATGTCAATAATGAATGAAGGATATGTTGAAGTCCCACTCATTTTAGAATTCATGATGAGGTTAAGTGTCTTATGGAAAGGGAACATCTTTGATATGGGCCTCAATGGCATAGTGGATACATGGGATTCAAGGACAAGTGATGTACTAGTTTTGGCTATTTGAGAAGGGGTGGAAACTATAACCTAGTCAGCACTAGTGCTTTATGAGATTAGTGAAGGTGGAATGTTGGTAGCAGTATGGGAGATGAAGTGGGGAATGGTGCCCCCAAAGGAAGAAATAGCATGGGATGTAAACATGGGAGTGGGAATGGTAGCAAAATTAGGAGAGTTATAATTATACTAATAACTAGGAAGGAAGGTAATGATGTAATACTTATAGTGGGATATGGAAGAGGTACTTATCCTCTCATGGTAGTTATGGGAGACCTCTTCCTTATGTAAATTTTATTTACATTCCTCCTAGCCAATGTCTACATTTCCTCCATTCATAACTCAATTCCCTATTGAGAGTCCTCAATTTTAATGACATCTGGATCTGGTTTATCTAAGATTTATGTTGTAGCATCCTCAAAATATGTATAGATAAGTGTAGGACCTTGAGAGGGGCCTGATTGGCTAGTAGCTTCCCCTTTATCAAAGCTCAGAGGTAAGCTTTGCCCACTTAGAGTAGCCTATAGTGAAGGTCTACATGGCATATTCTTAATGAGAGTAACATTGACTTCTTCTTCCTCTTTTGATTCCTCATATTCAACATTGAATATGCTCCCATGAGTTGGTGGGATTTATGGCTTCATAATATCTTCTTTCTTCTTCTCCCTATCAAGCCTCATTTCCTGCTTAATATGTTTCCTTATATCATTTCTAAGGACTACCTCCTCATTCATTGCATCCCTATAAATCCATTTGTGCACATCTTCTTGGTGCTTATATTCCATAACCATATCCTTTTTTAATTTGAAGAGGTTCCTTGTAATGACATTTTTGGGGTCCCATGCCATGAAGTCATCCTTAGGCAATACGTATGAATATATATTCCTTAAATCTACTACAATGTCTTAACACTTTGTGATTTTAGTTCTCCATAGCTTGTATGGTGTCTTATGGGGGACTATCTTCTTTTTGTTTTTAAAGGATCCATCAACTCCATGTAATAGTTGATATCCCATATCCTCCTTTGCCAACTTCATTAGTTCATACTTGGCAATCTAAGGGGAGAAACCATTATCCCTTCCATCCAGATGACTATAAAGTCTAGATATACCTAGAAGCTTCCCATTTCATTCAATATATGTCTATCCTCTAGATTAACCCTCATAATTTGACACTAAGTTATTTATTTATGGATAGGAGGGTATAAATCATTGTAAATTATCTTGATGTGATGCCTAAAGTGATGAATATGCATGGTGAGTATTTTTGTGGCACAACTTCATCTCACACAAGAGACCATGATTTCTCACATATTTGGGTAGTCATGTAGATGGTATCCAATAGGTATCTCATCATGTAAAATGTAATACCATTATTACAAGTGTTATTCATAGTAGTTACTAGATTTTTGTTAATAATATCCCTAAGTGAGGGGATATACTAATCCTCTAAAATTATTGGTAATAGTGGGATAGCTCTTATATGTACATACCTATTATGTGTATTGTTGAATATTCTATTTATTAGGGTGAGACAAACCTTGAATCCCTTTATGAACTAGTGAATGAGTACATTCCCTTGGTCATCCATGAAGACCACTCTAATTGGATTTGTTACCCATGAAGCTAAGACTATCTCTAGTTTGTGTGCCTCATACCAATTATCAATGATGTTCTACTTCTAGTCAAGTTATGGTAGGGGTAGGTCATAATATCTTTAAGAGATAATCCATATAATGAAGGCAATAGGAATTCCTTGGTTCACTTATTTGAGTAATCCATCTTCACATCTCTAATTCTTGAAGATGCCATGTACTAGGTCAACACATGGCATGACCTCTAGTTTGGTTATGGCCTTGTGGAGACTAGTAGTTTAGATTAAAATGATGTATAAAGCCAATTTAATAATGTGGAGTATGGTCTCAATTTCATCAAGATCCCTAACTCCTTTGACATTGTAATAGATGGTGTTGTAATAGATGTCCCCCAAGTCAATGGCCTCAGGGATGAATTGTATGTCCTTCAACACAACTGAATTATCATATTGAAATAAAAAATTATCATTTATAAATGCAATTCTCTTACCTAGAGTGGAAATTCTTGATTGTGCCATTTCTATGGTATCTTGAGTAGCAACTAACATCTTGTACTTTTCTATAATTTTTGAGCTCTAAAAATTTTAGTCAGGTGCAATCTATCAAGAGATTTAGCTTGGTTTAGTTAGGGATACAAGTGGTAGAGAGAGAAAATTCGTATATTTTTTTATGCAAATGTAGGCTATAATAGCCAAGTTGAGTAACCCTTGAAGATTTCTTTGATTAATGCAAGGTTTGATGGAAATTCTAATTCAAACCACATTAATGGTGAGTTCATCAACTTTGCACATATTTGATATATTGATTTTGGAATTCAATTGCATTATAATTAAAATTTATCACTAATTTGCCTTTGATTCTCCATAAATTTTAGATTTAAAGCTAAATATTATCACATTTTGACATGTGGCACCTTTTGATTTCTCTCAGGGGCTATTGAAATGAAGTTTAGTGATGAATTTTATTTAGTATTGCACATGGTGTCTTTATATTCATTGTGATATCTTGGGCATATCACTCTAATTTTTTTGGTCATGGGAGTACCATGTGTTGTTCTCATAGACAATTAAATCTTGCATCTAGGTTTTTTCCAAATAAAAAGGTTCCATGTATATATCAAATCTATTTCAAGGACCTTTTTGATCAACATGGAAGGTATTACAAGGCCCAATGAGGTATCTCCTAAGAGATACCTTGAAATAAAATTACAATCATGTGCATGTTCAAGGTACCTCCTAGGAAATACCTTGAAATAAAATTCCAATTGTGTGAATCATAATTCTTTTCAAATGAAAGGTGCCATGGTTAGATCAAATCCACTATAAGGACGTTTACAATCAACATAGAAGGTATTATAAGGCCTTTTGAGGTATCTCCTAGGAGATACCTTATAAGTGGTGCCATGGTTAGATCAAATCCACTATAAGGACATTTACAATCAACATAGAAGGTATTATAAGGCCTCTTGAGGTATCTCCTAGGAGATACCTTGAAATAAAATTCCAATCATGTGCAGGCTCAAGGTATCTCCTAGGAGATACCTTGAAATACAATTCAAATCGTGTGCATGTTCTATATATCTCTTAAGAGATACCTCAAAATAAAAATTCTAATCATGTGTATATTCAATGTATCCGTTAGGAAGTACCTATAAATAAAATTCCAATTATGTTCATGTTGAAGGTATCTATGAGGAGACCATTTGAAATTACTACAAATCCCTCCAAGTTAATCCCCTAGGAGATACTTTCAAAGAAAATTATAATTATGCAAATGTTCAAGGTATCTACTAAGAGAACCCTTGAAGGTACTGCAAGACCCTTCAAAGTATCTCTTACAAGATACCTTAAAGGGAATTGTAGTACCTTCAAGGCTACATTAAAGGTAGATCTTAAGAGATAAATTTCAAACATGCATAAAGGTATCTTTGAATGTATTAAAATGACCACCAAGGTATCTTTATCTACTACGAGAACACTTGAAGGTACTACAAGATCCTTCAAGGTATCCTCTAGAAGATATCTTAAAGGGCATTGTAGTACCTTCAAGGCTACCTTGAAGGTATCTCTTAAAGTTGAGATGGCATGAGGGTTTTGAGAAATAAAAAGGTGTCATGGTTATATCAAATCCCTTGCAATGACCTTTATAATCAAAATCAAAGGTATTCTAAGGCCCTTCGAGGTATCTCCTAGGAGATACCTTGAGATAAAATTCTAATCATGTGCATAAATAAATTTAGTCCATAAAATGTATAATACCATGATTTGCTATTCTAACTATAAAGGCTAAGGGTCAATCTGATTAGAACTTTGCTCAGACAAATAGAAGAAAGGTTCAACAAACAAGGCCAAAATTTAAAAGTGACTCCCCATTTATTGAAGAACAAAATGGGGATGTTAGGTACAATAGTTTATATTAGGATAACCCTTAAAGATACTATGAGACCCTTTAAGGTATCTCCTAAAATATAATTTGAAGAGAATTTTAGTACCTTCAAGGCTACCTTGAAGTTATCTCCTAAGAAATACCTTTCAAAAATACATAAAGGTATCCTTGAATGTATTACAAGGCCATCCATGTTATATCTATGTACTAGGATAACACTTAAACAGACTAAAAGACCCTTCAAGGTATCTCTTATAATATAAATTGAAGGGAATTTTAGTACCTTCAAGCGTACCTTGAAGGTATCTCCTAAGAGATAACTTTCAAAAATGCATAAAAGTATCATTAAGGTACTACAAGGCCCTCTAAGGTATCTCTATCTACATTGAAGGTATCTCCTAAGAGATACCTTTAAAACATGCATAAAGGTATCTTGAATTTATTATAAGGCCTTCTAAGATATCTATATCTACTAAGAGAACCATTGAATCTACTACAGGACCCTTTAATTGATCTCTTAGAATATACCTTGAAGGGAATTATAGTACCTTCATGTCTACCTTGAATATATTTCCTAAGAGATACCTTTCAAGCATGAATAGGGGTACCATTGAAGGTATTAAAAGGTATCTCATAAGAAACATATCAAAATAAAATTCTAATTATGTGCATTTTCAAATTATCTACTAGGATGCCCATTGAATGCACTACAAGCTATTTCAATGTATATATAATAAGATACCTTGAAGGACCTTGTAATACCTTAAAGGGTACCCTAATGCATGTTTGAAAGTATGTCATACAAGATACCTAATAACTTTAAAACATACATTAGGGTAACTAAAAGGTACTACAAATCCCTTCAAGGTATCTCCTCAGAGATACCTTGAAATAAAATTCCAATCATGTTCATTCTGAAGGAATGTTGGTAGATTTTCCTAAAAAGTATCCAAAACATGAAAATTACAAGGATATCTTGCATATTAGGAATAAAAAATAACGATAATAGTGTGAGTGAATTATGAAATATTCAATTTTATACAAAGTAATAAATAAAAAGATAAACTAAAATAGTGTTAAGAATTTTTTAACATAAACAACATAATATAAAATAGAACAAGATAAATTAAAAAAATTAAACATTATGCACTAGACATATGTAAAAGAAACTTTACAAAACCATATAATATCTAGTTTATTAATCTTTATAACACATCAAAATAATATTCCATGACATCAAAGTACTATATATAGATTTTTTCATGGCTCTGTCTCTTCATGCTACAACTTTTTAGCATACAAAATGAAAAGAGTCATGGCATTATTATATCTATCACTTGGATAACAAGGCCGAAGATATCCAAAAAATCATATAGATGATAAAATGATACTTTATGCACATGTGTACATCAATTATAGAATTATGATTTTACGAGACCTTGATCCACATCTAACACTTTCTCAAACTAAATCTATTATTTTGTTCAAAGACAAACTTTGAACTCTGATCTTGGCTAAAGCTAGAAAACATTAACCTTTCACTAAAGTGGAAGTAATCACTCTAGGTACCATTTACCATTTTAAACCCCTGGTGCACTACTTTTCCACCCTTCTAGGTTTTCAACTAATTAGAATTTTTCCCTACCACCCTTTGCAGTTTTACATACACTAGGTTAACTAGGTGGCCATCCAGGTTAGTGGTATTCAACCAAATTGGCCCCACTTTGAATGCTTATGAATATGTTATAAAGAATTTTTTTATTATTAAACTATAAAAATTGAATTGTGAATTTAACTACTATGAAGGTGGTGCTAAATTTTATCCAGGTAGCTTTGTAAGTTGTGGCTACCAAGACTGTGCCTTTTTATCCATCTTTCTCTTATGAAAAATTTCTTCAATCTCCTATGGTGGAATGAACTTAGGTTCATCTATGACATGCATAATATTTTTTTCAACATATGAGAGTTTATGTTTAACAATTTTATAATTATCAAGTACTTCTCACACCATGATAAGAAAAATAAATAGTCTAATCTGAATGACCATCAAATTTTGCACATATTCTTCTTTTGTAATGATAAAGAAGTCTCTATAATTTAATATATTAAGATGGATATTTGATACAATATCATCAGACCTATCTACAGTCTTTTGGGCTTCAATATCCACAAATGTGTTGAGCATTATCTCATTTTACAAGAATCAGAGCTTCTTCATCATAGTATCCCTAGTGTCTAAACATTGTTTAAATGTGTTGTCTAGTGTTTCTTTAGTAGCCATTTGATCATTCATTATTAATTTGGCTTTATATTTTATTATAAACTTTAGTTTAGTAGAATCCAAGTATTTGTCAAGGTGATTCCTCCAATAAAGCATTCCTTATGAAATTTACTTATCATGATTCATTATAGTATCCAAGACCTATACATATTCACTATTAGTTCATAAATGCCTTTCATTTCAATGCGAATAGCTTACCCTTAGGTGCATATTTTATGTGCACTCACCCAATCCTTTTTTAATTGAGTTAGAAACACAATGATTTATTTATCCTTAGACATTACTTGATGACTAAGGACATGCAAAACTAGATAAGGAAAAGTTGAATTGATTAGGTGCCTAGCCTTAGCCATTTGATTTTGTGCTTCTACTTTCTCCTTGCAAAACCAATAAACAATATGTTCTATGTATGAATCATTTTTCATAATGGATTTTTATTATTCATTTGCTCCTTCAATTTACTTAGACAATGATAGTTATTAAAAACCCAAAGATGTCTTCATGGAAGTCAAATCAAGCATGGTGGATGTCATTCAGACTATGTTAGGAGATGGCATAAATTGAGCCAATGGAAGAAAGAAATTATTGAGATGAGATGATGTGGTAGGGGCATCCCATAATAGTTGGATAGAGGGGACAAACTTTGATAGTGAATTATCCTCTAGTACACATCATTGTGTTCCATCCTTGTGGGATGTTGCGTGTTATGCTTCTACCTTTTCTTTACCTTACTTTTCTTTCACAATATGTGCCTTTAAGTGTTTTACTTCTACCATTTCCTCATCTTGTGACTTATTTATGGCCTAAAATTTAATTTAGATTAATTCTTCAACCTTGGCTCTAGCCATAAATTTGACCTTGGCATCTTACTCAGCTTACATTTGCTTTAGATTTTTCAAGAGCCTTAGATTTTTCCTTCATAGCTTGCACCTCTACCTCATGCTTGTATTACTCCTCCCTTTGAAACTATTATTTGGAATATTTATCTTAGACCTCTTATTCTATTTTATTTTATATCTACATATCTTGTGCCTCTTCATACTTGTGTATCACCTCTTCATGATCCCTTCTCTTCCTTTCAACTTCTACTTCCATGACTTTCTTTCTTTTGGCCTGAGCTTCTTCAACCTTCTTTTTCCTAATATAAACTTCTTTAGACTTATTTTTTTGTTCTTCCTTGTCAGTACACTATTTATCTTGTTCTTTTTGTGCATGTTGGGCTTCGTATCCATCCAATTATTCTATGGCATCTTTCTTTTTTTTTTTATTCTCATCTTTTCTTTTTTTCTTCTCTTCATTCTTCATAGCCTCCTCATGATCAGGGGTATCTTGTGTATCTTCTATTTCTTATGTTGGATCCAACATAGTGGTATCTATAGATCCCTTTATTACATATACATCATCTTTTTCCATATCATATTGTGATTTGTCTAATGATTTGGATTTGATAACCACACCTTTGTGCACAAAAATATTTCTCCACTCAATCAGAGGTACAAGTGTACCTTTGTGTCTACTCATGCCATTAGACATCACCTGATGGGAACTACATGTTATGGATGGCTCTCCAAAATATACCATACATTCTTGTATGGTGGTTAAAGGCCTTGCTTGATGAAGAGTATGTTGTTTGTGAATCAAGAGCCATATTGGGTTCCCTTCCTCTAATAGATCTAAAATCTATATAGATGATGAACCAACTTTTGGGTATTTTTTTAAAAATTTATACCACAAGCTCAGGTTGAGATTCTTATTGACCTACAATATCCACAATAATAAAGGGAGGGTGTTGTGTAATGTCAAATAAATAGTAACTACTTACCTTATTCTTCACTTGGCAAGTGTGAACTACTTTCTATAAAAATAACTCCTTCTCCTCCTAATTATCATAGATGTTTTGGTTGATGTCTTTGATTATACATTAAATAACTTCTTATTCATCAACCCTCAAGATTCCAAGATTGTAATCACAACTATCCTTAGCATATATGGGTTGTCCAACCAAGACTTGATTTTCCTTGATCTATTTCTAGATGGTGGTGTTGAGGCTCTTTGCATAATTCCCTTTTGTTTACCTTTTTATTAATGTGGGGGAGTTGTGAACTACTATAATGAGGCATGTGGTTTCATAGATGGATGTGGTTGTTATTGTTCATACCCATGTTATTTTGTACCTAGAGAGATGGTTTGAATAAGCTGAATTGATGTCATGACTAAGTCTATCTACCTCCATAATTCAAGTTATGGTTTAACCACTATGATGAAAAATGGCATTGGAATCACTATTGGCATGGTCAATTCATGCACCTTGATTTGAATACCATTACACAACCTAGTTACTGATGCATGCTACCCTAAATAATACTTGACATCTTATTAAATTTGAGGTTGTGACCTAATAAAATCTATAGCCTCAAGCCACCATATTTTAAACCACCCCAATTGCTCATAATATTTCCCTATCTTACTCCAAGTGATGCTTGTGAGAGTATTAACATGCCAAATATCTATAGTTAGATTAACTTGGCCTAGTGGGGAGTTCCATTGGGTGAAGCATAAAAACAAAACTAGAAACTAATATTGGATATTTTGAGAGCTGATTGAAAGTACCTTATCAATAATAGTGGTAAGCTTAGATGCCAAAAATTCATACCAATTTAATTTCTCATTTAGGTGTATCATCTAATACATATTGTAAATTACTCCTTCTATTGCATCTTTAGCATGCTTTTTTATTTTCCAAAACCTCTTTGTAATACACTCTACCAGAATACACATTGCAATGTCCTTAATGGATTAAATTGGGGTTACTTTACCTTCCCTAGTGGGAAACTTCTCCCAAACAAATGAATGAGTTGGTGATGTAGTGGACTTGTATGGAAATAAGGATTTTTCATTATTCAAGAGGCCTGTGGCTCTCACCATGGTCTATGCATTAATCTAAATGGTGATATCTCTAGAATAATGAATAGCCCCCCTAGTTGTATCTTCTTAACAAGGTATGTATGACCTCATCTTTTTTCTTGAATGTAGGTAAATTTATTTACCTCTCTACATCAAAACCCTAAAGCAGATGTTAAAGTGCAAAATCTCCTACTTGTGCACCTGGTTGTGTTGATGGGGTGAATAGAGTAACTTAGGACATTTCCATAAAGTCTAACGGATCTGGATCATTGAATTTGGTTTTTATAATACCTAGACTAATCCCCATTTCTACCTTCTACACATCTATGAGTGAGATCAAGAAATTGCTCCTATCCATGACTAAACATGTAATTTGCCTATTTGATTACTTTATTTTACCAAAAAATGGCTCACAATTTTTTTGCATGGGAGCATATTAAGATAAGATAGAAGAATACTCTTGTTTACCAAAGTCTTTAATGTTTTAGCATTCTTCATCCCCTTCATTTTTTGTCTTTTGGCATTCAATTTTCTCTTTCCAACCCTTTTAAATGCACTAACTTCATGTTCACAAGTTCTCTTCCTCATATTTAATATTTTATATTTTATAATAACCTTTATTGTCACCAAAACATTTTAATTACCCCATAGCATCTATTGGATGTGACCCTATGTCACTTCATGTATCCATGTTGTTTAATTAATCCACATGGCACATCCCAACATGATTTACATCAAAAAAGATGCAATATTTTGAAATGCCAAGTCATTAATGATCTTGCATAGTTGTTAGTTATCCTTTTGCCACACCTATCTTATTACTATTGATTTCCTAGACTTAATTTGATCTTGATGTACATTTTTTACCAAATTGCTCCTTGATCTCCTTATTTGGCAAAGTACAAATAATGATATTTCACATTTTAGACTAACTTTTTAAATGTATTTAATAAGTTATACTATGCATGTTTTGGGACTTAGTTTTATTAATAACTATTTTTTTAAACATTAAATTCAAAGCTTTGATCATTGGGGAAAGTCTTTTGGACTTCTTTATAAGAAATTTTACTCAGAACCACTTTTTGAAAAATTTCGGACTCCAGATTTTTACCCAAAACTTCTTTTTAGAATCTTTGAGATTTGGGGATTTTGATCAGCACTTGTTCATCAATCATTTTTTTTTAACATTATTCCAAAGGATTTTTTTTTTATATATATATTTGGATATCAAGACTTTAAATTTAGAAGATCTATTCTGACATTTTGTTTGAACATTATTCTGAAGCCTTTGGTCTTCAAAAATTTATATTCTCAGATGTTATGATGTGAGATTAAAGGTGGTAACACTCAATCCTATATCCATTTATACATCTTAGCAATATGGTTCCATGCGAATCTCTTAGCATATTGGTACACTATTATGAGACTTCATGAATAATGTAGGTTCCTTTTCATCTAGTGCACATATTAGTTGAACCTTTAACCATAGAATAACATTTCATCTTCTAGATTAAGCTCTTTAGATCACAATTTGTCATAATGACATGCCTTTTGAATTGATATTCAAACAAGTCCTAAAATAATCAATTCACCATTAATGAATACAAAATGAATTTCCACTTCAAAAGGTGTTTTGTTTATTATTTTTAAATATCTCTACACATTCACTCATATAAACATAACATGACTATCCCCCACATGCTAAGGTTATATTAAATCCCTTGTAATAACCTTTGAAATCAAAATTGAGGGTACTACAAGGCCCTTAAAGATATTCCCTAGGAGATATATTGAAAGAAAATTCTAATCGTGTCCATGTTCAACTTATCTCTAGGATAACCCTTGAAGGTACTAAAATTTCCTTCAAGGTATCTATTAGAAGATACCTTGAAGGGTATCATATTACCTTCAAGGTTACATTAAAACTATCTCCTTGGAAATATATTTTAAGCATGAATAAGGTTACCTTTGAAGGTATTACAGGGCCATTCAAGTTATCTTTTAGCAGATACTTTGAAATAAAATTCCAATCATGTACATCTTCAAGGTATATACTTAGAGACCCATCGAAGGTATTCTAAGGCCTCTCAAGGAGATACCTTGAAGGAAAATTCCAATCGTATGCATGTTTAATGTATCTCCTAAGAGAACCCTTAAAGTGTGTCATACTACCTTTAAGGGTACATTGAAGGTATATTATAGGTGATACCTTTCAAACATGCAAACCATAAGAGCCTCTTAGAAACTACAAGTACATATTAATAAATACAATAGTAGATGTAACAAGAGTCCTCAGCCAAGGACCAAGAAATCTAGTAATTGAAAATGACTTCACCAAACACTTCCAGACCATAGGTGTCCTCCCCATGGTCCAAAAATTATATGTATCATATTAGTAAATAATAAATGATGGGGACATAAACATAAATCCAATGCTTGGGTTCATTACAAACTCACAAAGACTAAGCACACAAGTGAGCACCTCTATGTACCAAGTCCTTTCATTTGTCTCCCATAAGGTTTTGTAATGTCCCCTTACTCTAAATAAAGTTAGTCTATTACTCAGTTCCTATAGACTAACTATCCTAGTTAGGAAACCTCAGTTGGAGATGACATGGGTGGATCTTTTTGGGGTGGATTTGGTTTCTTAGGCCCATAATTACTATTTTTTGGCATATTAGGGTTTCTGACCATTTTGGGATTTTTAGTGTTGGAGGTGAAGTGATTTGGTGAGACCTTTACAATAGTCTATAGATCATTGGATTTTGAGGTCATATGGCCTACATTTTAAAGTCCATAAATAATTAATGTTTATTTAATTTGGACTTTGGGTTATGGGTTAAGTGAATTAGTGAAATATTAATTAAATCAGTTATTTTATTGAGTTTGAGCACTCACATTGGGATTATTAAAAAGGTGATCTTAAATGTTAAATTCCCTCCAAAAAGGGAAGATTAACCACTTTTGGGGAGAACATGATATAAGCCAAAAGTAATCCATTTTGGGGGACTTTTGTTATTCAGCTTAAGGATATTTTGGCTCTACAAGAGTTGAGGATTTTGAAACCATGGCTATTAGAATTGGAAACTTCTTGTAGTGATAGCATTCTACAAGTGTGAAAGATCATCCAAGGGTGCTTGTGAGGTAAATACATATAATGTATTTTTTCTTCATGTTGATACATTTTGGTGGAGATTTGAGGAGTTATTGTACACATGCTTATGTAGATTTTTTGAATAGTTGAGTGCATCTTTATGGTTCAAATTTGAACATATTTGTAGTGTTCTTTGGGACTATATATTATTTTTATGATAGTTGTACATTGTCTCTTACTAGTTGCACACCTTCAAGAAGGGTCAGTGCCAATTATACATCAAATCTCCCTCCCTATGGACCATTCCTCTCTCACTCTATAGGTGCCTAGACATATTTAACTCTTAGCAATCATCATTGAGAAGGAGAAATGTGATGTTGGATTACTGTATGCATTTTTTATAGTGACTATCCTACTAGTTCACATATAGCAAAAGTACAAAGTTGAATAAATTGATATGGGTATGTAATGATAATTCATTTCGAGCAATATTAGCACCTAGGTCTTTGTTATTTTGCATATATTTATTCTAGTTTTTTGGATTATCATTACATGCCATATATTACATTTTTATCATTCAAAACATTCACATGCAAACTTAAAAACCCCTTCTATAAATTTTGTCTAGTCTAAAAGGCCCCAAAAGAAAATATTACATATTATAATAATCTAAAAGGATAAACAATCATACTACACTACAGTGGTATCAGAGCTGATTTTCCTATCAGCGTATTACATTTCTATACTTGCATGTCAATTTTCATGGCTGAACAGTGATTGCATGTGAGATTATATGAGAAGTAGTGCCATAGAGTAGAGATATTTTTAAATATTGATAAAGAAATAAGTTGAATAGAAATAGTGGGAAGAGTAGATTTCAAGGTTTGAGGAACAACAAATAGAAATTTACAATTAAAAATAAATTTTTAAGGAAACTATGTGTGATCGAGAAGCCAGGGCTAGTAGAGAACATAACGATGAGGGAAGATTTTATATGGATAGTATGTTGCATGCATTAAATGATTTGGCTAGTGGGTAGTGAAACATATATGATAGAATGGACTGCTAAAAAAATGAACTAACCCAAATCCCTACCCATTTAGTACCTAATAATACTAATAATAATAATAATAATAATAATAATAATAATAATAATAATAATAATAATAATAATAATAATAATAATAATAATAATAATAATAATAATAATAATAATAAAAATAATAATAAAGGACAATAATAATGATAGAGTTGATCAGAATGCTAGATAGATTAATGTTAATAATGGGGATTACTTGGTTAATAATTGGGTTATTCAATAGTGTATAATTTCTATATTATCTAACATGAGGCCTCTAATGCCTTAGTTTATTCAGGACAATAACCCACTAGAGGAGGTTCATGAGCCTACTAAACAAGATAAATATTCTCTATATTGGAGAGATTGGAGAGATATGGATGTAGGGTTCCATGAATATATGTATTTTCAAGCTTACTTGACTTTCAAGGAATAGATTAGACCTCAGGTAGAAGGAGAGAGACAACGGAACTAGGACCTATAGAATAAAAAGGGTAAGATGAGCATTCATTACTATGATGGCTCAGGTAAAACTTTAGCTAGAGCATGGGTTCAAAAAATAAATACTTATTTGAGACTTAATCCTACGACTGAGTAACATGTCATTGAGTATGCTACATTGCATTTAGATGGGAGTGAACGCAAATGGTTGTACCATAGCCTAGTTAGATTGGGCCATAATTAGATTATGTCCTATGAAAATTTTACTGATAAGTTGATAGACATATTCAAAAAAGGGGACCCTAAGTTACATTTCAAAGAACTAGCCCAACTTAAGTATTTTGGAAGTGTAGATGTTTATATTTTTAATTTTTAGAGGCTATCAGTTATGGTCACTAACATTTAAGAGTAGAGGCTCATTGTTTTGTTTATTGATGGATTATCTAAACCCTTGAGAGGATGTATTAAGGGGTTTGATCCACTTACACTCCACAAGGCAATTATGAAGGCCAAATATATGGAACTCTCTTCTTACAATAGCAAATTTTAGTTAAAGGGTTTCTTGCACAAGAAGGATAAGGACAAGAATAGTTCCTATCATGATATAGTGCAGCAAAAGAAACCTCTTCTGAGACTTGATGATGATGTTCTTAATTAGTATAAGAGGAAGAAATTATGTTTTAAGTTGAAAAACCCATAGGACCCAAATCATAATTGCCCTATAAAGTGGTAGGTAAATTAGTTATAATAATTTTTAGTGGAAGAGACTCCCTCAAAGAAATCAAATCAGCACATGGATTCAGAGGAAAGTGAAGAAGATAACACAAGAGAAGGGGCACTGAGTGAGAAAAATGAGGATAGACCTATAGCACACCTTTTATCTATTCAAAGGGAATGTTATTTTAGGATTTAGGTATTCCTATATGGGTAGTGAATCACTACACTTCTTAACACAGGGGCCACACATAATTTCATAGATGGACTTGTGGCTAGAGTATGACTCAAGACAAAAGAGTTAAAATGTTTCAAGGTCAAGGTAGCTGATGGATTCACCCTAGAATGTAAATAGTGAATCCCTAAATTAACCTTTAGGTTAAGTAATTATGAGCTTCAGGCTAAGTACTATGTCATGAGTATTGGTGATTTGAATTTAGTTCTTGGAATGAAATGGCTTCATGTAATCAAAGAATTCTACCTAAACATATGAACCATGGAAATGAACTTCAAAGTAGATGGAAGGAAGCATGCATTCAGAGGGATGTCAGAGGGTGGAATTTATGTGGTATCACTTAGGAGGATGGAGAGACTTCTCAGATATATTAGGTTGAGTGGGTAGTAGAGTGTGTCATTATGCCTATAACTACTGAGTAGCCCCAACAAAGTTACCACACAGATATTCAAAATGTGATAACCAATCACAATAAGGCTTTCATTAGCATACTACCTAGTATGCCTCTTGATTGAGTCATAGATCATATAATATAACTAGAATAAGGTGCCAAGCTAGTCATCATAACTCCTTATAGGCACTCAAAAAGATTGAAGGAGGAAAAATAGAAAAATATTAAGGAGCTTCTAGAGATGGGACATATCCGACCGAGTAAGAGACATTTTTATTCTCTATTAGTCTTTGTAAAGAAGAAAATGGAACACTAAAGATGTACATATGTTATAATGAGATGAATAAGAAAACAATTAATAATAGGTACCCCATCTCTTGTATTAATGAGTTCATTAATGAGTTGCACGATGCATGCTACTTCTCAAAGATTGATTTTAGATTTGGTTATCATCAAATTCAGGTTAGAGAGGAGGATGTAGATAAGATAACATTTAGGTGTGACTATGGGCACTTTGAGTTTTTGGTTATGTTGTTTGGCTTAACCAATGTGCTAGCCATGTTTTAGTCCTATATGAATGAGGTATTTAGAGAGCAGCTGAAGAAGTTCATACTTATATTCTTTGATGATATACTCATTTTTAGTAGGACATGGGAGGAGCACCTAAAGCACTTAGATATTATGCTAAGCATTCTTGAGTAAGATTACCTTTATGCTAAAATGTCTAAATGTGAGTTCAATATGACTGAGTTGTTATATTTTGGACACATTATTAGTGTAGATGGTGTTCATTTGGATTTAGAGAATATCCAGGATATTAAAGATTGGCCATCACCAAATAATCTATCTCAATTCAAGGGATTATTTAGCTTTTATGGGTTCTACCATTATTTTGTGAAAGGATTTTTATCAAACAACTAATCCTCTATTAAATATGACTTGAAAGGGTGATTTTGAATGGTCTACTAGTACCCATTAGTGCTTTGACAAATTTTAAGAGGTGATGAGTACTTATTTAGTCTTGGACATTCCATACTTCACAAAACCTTTTGAGCTTTAGTGTGATGCCTAATGGGAGGGCATTGGAGTGGTATTGATGTAGGAAAAACACCCCATTGAATTTGAGATTAGGAAGTTGAGGGGTGCAGAGATGAGATACAACATATATGACAAGGAGATATTATCCATTATGCATGCATTGGCTAAGTTCAGGCAATACCTAGTTGGAGGTAAATTTGTTATTAAATCTAATCATAATAGTCTAAAATATTTCCTTAGTTAAAATTATTTGAATGATCGACATCAAAAATGGGTCAATAAACTATAGGCATATGACTTTGACATAGTCTTTGTCAAAGGGAAAATTAACGTAGTTGTTGATGCATAATCTAGGTGACCTTATTTATATGCCTTGGGGGAGATTGTAGAGGATTAGAGGGATTTGATTTTTTTAAAGTATGCAAAGGATAAGTGGGCTTCTAGGATTGTTGAGGGAACCATTAGTGATGATAGGTATTAATTTGTAAATAAATTGATCATTTACAAGAGAAATATTTGCTTGGTGCCTTGATTTGCTATGAAGTAGAATATATTGAGTGATTTTCATAACTTACCTATGGCAAGACATCCAGGTTTCTTCAAAACCTAGTAGTAAGTTAGGGAGGAATTCATTTGGAAAGGCCTCAAGACTGAACTTCAAAAGTATGTGAGAGAGTAGCTAGTGTGTTAACAAAACAAGCATGAGAACTCATTTATAGGTAATTTGTTGTAACCCTTACCCATTATTTATGGGAAATGGGATTTCATCTCTATGGATTTCATTATGGGCTTGCCCAAATCCCAAGTTAGGGACTGCATCTTCATGGTGGTTAATAGGTTACCTAAGTTTGACCATTTTTTTGCCATTTTAGCCACCTATGTAGCAGCTCAAGTTTTTGAATTATTCTTCGTAGAGGTATTCTGATTACATGGACATGGAATATAGTGAGTGGTAGGGATATAAGGTTCTTGAGTAATTTCTGATAGGAGCTCTTAAAGTTGAGTGGGACAGAGCTCACCCCTATCACTAGTTATCACCCCTAGAATGATGGGAAGATGGAGACAGTCGATAAGTGGGTGTAATGATAACTCCAAAATTTTATAGCAGGGTAAAAAAGGCATGGGTAAAGTGGCTACACTTGGGTGAATATTGTTACAATAACACTTATCAAATGTCCATTTACATGTCACCATTCATGGTGCTTTATGGGTATGAGGCTCTGAGTTTTGTATATTTATTATTTGGAGATAACAGAGTACCTAAGGCTTAGGACCTACTATAAGAGAGTCAAGATATCATGAGGTCCTTAAGAGAAAACATCCAAAAGGTGAAAAATTAGTAGAAGTTGTATACAGATCTGCACAAGTATAAGCATTCTTTTTAGGTTGGTGGTATGGTTTACTTGATGTTTTGGCCTTAAAGATATTCCAATCTTAAGAAGAGTGGTGTAGATAAGTTGAAGTCATGATACTACAAACCTTTCAGGATCTCTAGTAGGGTTGGAGAGGTAGCTTATGAGTTGGAGTTATCAATAGGTAGTAGGGTACACAATGTTTTCCATGTGTCTCACCTTAAGAAATCATTAGGACATAATGTGATTCCTTCAATAGAGTTACCTCCTCTTTATGAAGAGGGGAAGTTTATTTTAGTACCTGAGGCCATCATTGATACCAAAGAACATACTTTATAGAAGAGGGTTGTTAAGGAATATTTAATCAATTAGAAGAACCTACTAGTTGAGGATGTTACTTGGGAGAGATAAGATTCTATCACATCCAAATCTAAGATTGCTTAAGGCCAACAATCTTAGGGAGGGTAGACTATAATGTCCCCTTACTCTAGATAGAGTTAGTCTATTACTCATTTCCCATAGACTAACTAGCCTAGTTAGGGAGCCTCAGTTGGTGATGACTTGGGTGGCTCTTTCTAGAGTGGATTTGGTTTCTTAAGCCTAGACTTACTATTTTTTGGCATATTAGGGTTTTTGACCCTCTTGATATTTTTAGTGTTGGAGGTGAAGTGATTTGGTGAGACATTTCCAATTTTTTATAGATCACTAGATTCTAAGGTCATTTGGCTTATATTTTAAAGTCCATGCATAGTTAATGTTTATTTAATTTAGACTTTAGGTTATGGGTTAAGTGACTTAGTAAAATATTAATTAAGTCACTTATTTTATTATGAGTTTGAGCACTCACATTGGGAATATTAAAAAGGTTATTTTAAATGTTAAATTCCTTCCCAAAAGGGAATATTGACCACTTTTAGGGAGAGCATGATATAATCCAAAAGTAATTCATTTTGGGGGACTTTTGCTATGCAACTTAGGGATATTTTGGCTCTATAAGAGTTGAGGATTTTAAAACCATGGCTATTAGAAATAGAAAATTCCTACAGTGATAGAATTTCATAGGTGTGAAAGATCATCCAAGGGTGCTTATGAGGTAAATACATATAGTGCTTATATTTGTGCTTCATGTTGATACATTTTGGTGGAGATTTGAGGAGTTATTGTATACATGCTTATACATATTTTATGAGTAATCAAGTGTAGCTTTATGGTTTAGATTTGAGTAGATTTGTAGTGTTCTTTGGGATTCTATATTCTTTTTATGTTGGTTTTACATTATCTTTTGTCATTTTCACACCTTCAAGAAGGGTTAGTGTTAGTTCGACATCAACTTACCCTCCTTATGGACCATTCTTATCTCACTCTATAGGTGCTTCGGCATATATAACTCTTAGTAATCATCATTGAGAATGAGAAATGTGTTGCTAGGTTATTGTATGCATTTTTTGTAGTGACTATTCAACTGGTTCACATACAACATAAGTATAAAGTTGAAGAAATTGATATGGGTATGTAATGATAATTAATTTTGAGTAATAGTAGCACTTGGGTATTTGTTATTTCACTTATATTTTTTATAGTTTCTACGTTATCCTTGCATGTCATATATTACATTGTTACTATGTAAAACATTCACATGAAAACACAAAAACCCCTTCTACAACTTTTGTCTAGCCTAAAATCCCTCAAAATAAAATATAACATAATATAATATAATAATCTAAAAGAACAAACAAGGGTAGTACACTACAGGTTTAGGATTTTCATCTCCTTGTCTAAGAACTTTATAGCATGATGGACAAGAAACTCTAAGAAGTAGGGGTGGTTGATAGATGACAAATAATAGTGAAGGTTAATGAATTCCTAAGTTTCAAGAATGTAACATCAAAATACAAGGTATTTATATTTGCCTTAGAGAAGGTGTTTTTAGATATGAAGGGGCATATTGAGAAACTAGTCTGGTTGGCACTCCTTCCCCATTCGAGATGCTGAATCTCAAAAACTCATAAATCTCACTTTCATATTCCATAATGAGGAAATACCTATTGAATGTGTATGTTTTAATTTGTTTAAAACATTTTATATGAATCTATCACTTCCATTTCATACAATATTTATGGATAATTTTGGGGATCTAGTTGATAGTTTTACTATATGGAGCACAAAAATGATGTAACGCTTCATAGACAAGTTTTCTATAGATAATGACATAGAAAAAAGATAAAATAATTTGAGTTTATTTCTACATATACAACCATTGTAATAAGAAAACCGTTTCTTGGATTCATTTGTTTAATATATCAATAATCATACCACATTTCAAAGCCTAAGAAAAACTTTTCTTGGGAAAAGGGTACGTTTGTTATACAAATGTATAACTCTTACAAATGATGAAAATTTGCTTTTGGTTATGTTGAATTTTCACAACCAAGGGATATTTTTGGTTGAAATACTATCCCAATGTTAGGAAATAAATTGGAAATTTTCATAAAATCAAGTTATACAACATTGTGAGACTTGTAGTATAGAGGTAACTAAAACATCTATTGTTAGATGGCCTTCCAACAAAATAGTGGAAATAGAGACTTGTAAAGAAATAAATTTTCCATGCATGAAACCAAATGATAAATAAATTCATAAGATTCATGACATAGTAAATAATGAAGTCACTCCTTGCCTGACATTCCTAGCGAAAAGGTATAAAAAAATTAACTCATGCCTGTAAATACTCAAGCCAAAAATATAATCAGCCAAACACTTCACTCAGCCAAGTGGAGTTTTATGAAAGCATAAATAGTGAGATTTCAACAATGTATGTGGATAATTATTGCACAAAAAAATGTTTTAAGTCAGGATTGTCATTTGAGATTCTGAAATCTGCAAGGATAAATTTTCTTGATTCCACCACAATAGATAGGAGGCAACGTGTCTTAGATGCCCTTTTTGCTAGTTTGTTTAAGAAAAATAATAACAAAAGTAGCATTTACTTTTTAGGGTACAGATATCTATTTGAAATCTTAGCTTAAAACATATATATTGAAGATAAGTAGCTTTTCTAACATTCAAAATTGTCACAAAAATGAGAAATGAAATGCATTCTATGTAGGGATATTTTGACAAAGGCCATAAAAGAAGACAATGGTAGACAAAGATTTAGTGAACCAATTGGTGGATGATTTTATATATGTTTCTCCATAACTAACATGTCATGTAGATATAAATGATTCACAAGAAAATGTTTGACATTTTATTACATCTTGCACTTGAGAATTTATGAGGCACCACATCAATGCACAACTAGATGATATGGAATATGAGCCAATATCCCAACCAAAATTCAATAACATGTGGAGAAATAATTTTCAATTTGTGACCATTTCCATGTAACGATGACTTTTCTAAGCGTAAAACATGTGTCTTGTTGACTCAAAAAAAATGCTCTAGGTCCCTCTCTAGAGATCAGGACAATCATATCGATCAAAGATTTATGATACACTAAAATCAAATACTTTTTGAAAGATAAATGTATTACACACATAAATGAATGTAAGATCCATACCCTAAAGAATCCCTCAATGTCATTCATGACAAGATGGAATTTCAAAACACATTTGTGGCAAAGATAGTGATAAAAATCAAAGGAGTTACTAGCAGAATATTAGAGTTGTCAATGGCAAGGATTATAACATTGTCATGGTACATGTGGATATGGGCATTTTTTACCTTACATTATTAGAGGGTCTAACTTTAATATCACCTTATTGAATAAGTGCTTTAGGTATATGGAAATAGCAATGCCAAATACTTATGGATATATAATATATAAACCTAGATCTTCAAAATATCCATTGTATGATGCACTTTTGTCAAACACTGATACCTTGAATGTAAGAAATATAGAGAAGCACAATCAATTTGTGTCTTCAAGAAACTTCCTTCTAGGCTATACCTTCAACTAGACATCTATTTTGGGGACAATAATAATAGGTAATTCCATCCATAGTTATATTTGAAAAATGTTGAGCCTTATATGGAACTAATGTTACATTTAAAAATTCTAAAAATCATGTTTTTTTTGTACAAGTATGTGTTCAAATATTTATCTCTCCTTGTCTACAAGGGTGTTTTCTTCAATCTTGATGTCAAATTTCTCCCTATACGACATAACCATGAGGACATGAATGACACACCTAGAAACTTGTCTAAATATATAAAGAGGAATGATGTATGGAGTGTGGTAGAGATGATGGACATTTATAGGACGTGTGAAAATACATGAAGCTTCACACCATTTTTTATTAAAGAGGTAGTGTATTTCAAATACTATGTTAATAGTTCCCAGATGAAGGGAAGAAATGAAATATTAAGTTTAACAAAGCCTCAATACTTTCTTTTATGCATGGAGCAAGGTTGGCCCATTATGCATTGTAAAAAATCTATAAGAGATAGATATTAGTCTACCCTAATTAGATTATGGGGAATAAAATAAAATGGTGAGCTAGATGTTTCAAAAGGTAATCCGAAAAAAATATATTCCAAAAACGTGAAAAATAGAGACATGTATCAAGATTCCATTATTTCAAAAGACTTAGATATAAGTATAAAAAAGAGTGAAAAATAAATTAAATATAACTTGAATAAGTATGTACAACATTTCAATGAATTTGGTTTGACTTTAAATAATAAGTGGAAGTATATATCATATTACTTCCAAAACATCCATGACATAACTAAAGAAGACATGTTCCCTTTTGAAGTTGAGTGTACAAGATATTTTTGGCCCAGAACTCACCAAAACATACCCCTACATAAAGATCTGCACAAAATGATTCATGATAGGACCCTTGATTTTGTAGTGGCATATACAAATGCATATGTTGGTCTAAAAAGCAAAAGAATAAAAAATATATTTGATCCAACTCAAGGTATGTAAATAGGAAATATGTTATTGGATAGACATGATGATTCTACAAGAGTGGACTACACAGTATGAATTGGTAGAGATAAAATAAATATTGAGATACTACAAAAAAATGGGGATATAGAATGAAGGGTCAATATATCTTGGTTCATCCCAGTTCATATAGGGAAAAAGATGTAGAAGAAGCAAAATCAAGTTGCTTGGACAAGAAATGGAAGCCAAACCCAACTGACACATCTTTACCATCCATTTTTTTAAAGGCATTGTAATAGGTTATTTGAATGCATTGTCTCACTAGGCACTATCAAAAATAGTGATAAAAGGATTGGGAAATTTGATATGGTGTTTCCTTAATTTTGGAATGAGAAATATGAATGTTTTTTTTCAAAATTTAGTCCATTTTTTAAGAATGTATAATGTTTTATTATTTCTAGTGCCACTTCACATTTAGGGTCCTAGAAAATACACTTTGGAATTTGAGTTTTATCTTTTCTACTATGATAATTTAGTATCTAGGTAACTTTGTATCTATTTAATATAATTTGACTGTTGGAGTGTCCACTTTGCATTTTTGTGATTCAAACTAGTCTTTGAATTTTTTGCATTCCAAATATCTAGATCGCATTTTGTGAATCATGAAATACTCTTCATATTTTTAGTTTTTCAAATTAAACTTCACATTTTACATCCTTCAAACTGGTCTTAACAAATGGTCTTCATAATTTTCACATCAAAATTTACACATCAACTTTTGTTCATCAAAATATACACTTCAAAATTATCATGTTTACGAAAAGGTCTTTGGGGTTTATGCCTCAAAATGTCTCACTTGCATGTCAATATTTGTTCTTTGTCATTTGCATATAAATAAATGTTATTCGACATTTCAATTTTTCAATTTACACTTCTCTTGGAAATATGATTTTCATTGATGTCAAAAGGGGCACTATAGATGTCATTGATGTCAATAGAATTATACAAGATTGATGGAGAGAATAGCATGTTTTACAATTACATAGTACAAAGTTGCCATGGTTTTACAAAGACCATTTCTATTCAAACTAAAGAGAAATTGATTGAATATCTACTATGGGTTTTTTTAGTACATTGTAAATATATGGTCCATAGGGTCAGATGAAGATAAATGAGCTCAATAATGATTTATTTTATCTCTCAGACATTACAAGGTTTCTCAGTTAAACCCTAAGAGTTTAAGCCATGACATTCATAGGCATGTTCTCTTTTTATGTTGACTAGCTATAGACAAGATCTGGTTACTTAATTTATAACTTAAGTCTTCCTTATCATTGTACAACTAGCCCCTTCAACCTAGTAATTACCAACTCGAGTAAATGTTCTAATACTTTAAATTTAATGTGTCCTTGACTTAAGATTTATCCATCTTGATCAATAGTCAATGCTTAATCATACGTTAAAGATCCAATAAAGAATAACAAAGTCAATTTATCAAAGGCACCTCCGAGTAAACATGATATTGATAAGTGTCATAATCATGAAGATTAAACATTAAATCAATGGAGTAGTTTAGAGTCAAATAGTCAATGATTAATGTGAGAATGCCAAATGTCACGTGTATGGGCAGTAACAAGTGTATAGAAGGTATGTGAGGGTACCAAGAGTCACATTCAAGTAACTTGTCTGAGGTAAAGTTAAAGATTGGTATAAGATTGAATGATGAGCCTGTGATCATGAAATGAATATGTAATGAAGTGAGTGGACTCAATGGGATCATGTGCTTGATGTTTAATGACATGGAGGTGAGTTAAATACAAAGATAGTATGAAGAGATGAATTGAGTGTATTCATTCCAAAGACTTAAGAAGTAATGAGATGAGATTAAGAGATCAAGTTTTAATGTTAGATAGAGGTAAAGTTAGTGAAAAATTTTAGATCCAAAAGCATGTGGGAGTTCAGATCAAAATATCTAATAGATGTGTTTTAAAGTTGGAAGGTTAAATCTAAAAAGTGTATAAGGATCCAATGGAAAGCACGAGCCTATCATAACATAATCTAATGAATTTGTTTCAAATTTGAGAAAATTGAATTAGGATCATCAAATCATTGTGTGAAACTTAAGATCAATGGTCAGAATTTAAAGATATGTTCATCACAATGATCAAGTAGAAAAACATGCAAGAAAGATGCATTATATGAAACATACAATGACATAGATTACTATAATCGATCAAATTTGTGTAATATTATATGCCCATGAAAAATATATCCTAATACATGTTAAATATAGTAATAAAATAGAGAATCATGGTGGTGGAGCATGCCTTGAAGAATGAAAAAACTTATTTTTCAAGAAACATGAATCGATTCTAGAATTTTCATGATGTGTTAGCAAACAAGTGTGAAAATAGAATAGAAGGAAAACCTTGATCAAATGATTATATATATTTCATCTAGGATACAAGTAATTATTGATGGTGTTATTGAATTATGTTGAATAGAGAAATATAGAGACATATATATATATATATATATATATATATAGAGAGAGAGAGAGAGAGAGAGAGATAGACATATATATATATATATATATATATATATATTTATATATAAAGGGGTAGAGAGAAAGAGATGAGAAGAGAGGAGAATATAAGAGAGAGATGTGCAGAGCATCAAAAATTATACACCAAACCTATAAAAAGAGAAGTGAATCAGACTAATTTATAAATCAAATTTATAATCTGGAGTTATAGTTTCATAGTAGAATCTAATAGGTAGGTACCATCAAATAAGCTAAGTTGGTGCTTAGTTAGGGAGTTCATGCTTCCTTAGAGTAGGTTATCTTGAATTAGGGGATTGGTGTCTCCTTAGGGTCGATTCCCTTAACTATTATAATTAATTAGCTTTTGATTGTTAGGCTATATTAGAATAGTATATTCTAGTATCAATTTTCATGGTGTTTTTTTCCATATTGGGTTTTCCATAGTATATATAGTGTTATGTGTATGAAATAAGAAATGCATCATGTTTATAAATCAATCCTAGATTAGAGAAGATATATCATACCTACACTTCTAATTAGGAATATATTTGTTAAGCGAGAGCATGACCATTATGAGGATTCACTAGACCTGATTAGGGGATAACTTGTCATAATACACCATGCTAGGAAGGGTTCTAAATCCTATAGTCTAAGATAATCATGCAACAACCCTAAAAGAGTCTTAGGTTTAATGTTCACTTTATTCTAATAATAATAAATTAAATCTAATATAATACACACCAAAGTGTATGGCACAATATGATGGGTTAATAAATCAATCAAAACATGTATAAGAGAATCTCAATTAATCTAATTATGAGTAAGACCCTAATACATGGAATATGAAGAGTAATATTATTCAAGCCAATAATTATGCTACTTATATCTACAAAAGAGAGGAGAACAAAGTTATAATATACTTACATGAATGTGAATCCATTCAAACTCAATATTTTCCTTACTAAAAGGGGATTCAAAAGAGGTTTTTGTGGTTTGTAAGGATAACTAAGAAAGGCCAAAGCATCCAAAACTTATCCACAAGACTATATTCTCCAGGTAGAGACCCTAAGTTAAGACTCCTCAAGTAGAATGGTGGAAGATTAGATTGTAAATAATCACAAGTGAATAATAAATCTTTAATGCATATTGAAATAATGAATAAATGATCTTATATTTATAAGCATATCTCACTATAAATCCTTCTTAATATGTCGACTATATGGGGTCAACCTAATCGATTATGTATGTTTTTGAGAGATATATCTCTAGGTACCAAACTAGGTTGGCAGAAGGGATAATAAATCTCTCAAGTAAAAATACCCAAAACTAGTACAAGGTCAACCTATTCAACCTTATACAGTAATCAGAGGTTGAAAATTATATGGGGTCGACCTATTCAATCTATTAAAGTCAACTGGTAGAAGGGGATCAAGGTGAGGAAAAGAGGGATGGCAAGAGGAAAAAGATTAGAGTGTACAAGGGTAGAATAATATATTAGGGAATGGTTTTAAGATCTGGTTGGATTTTTAAGAATGTGGTAATAAGGGACAATAATCTTATGAATCACCAAAGGTTTGCCCACCCATTTTCTAGTACAACCCTTAAGGAATGCACTCAGAAAGATTGAGTCTTTATAGGTTCCTATAAGATGTAAAGCTTCAATACTTGATAAAAGTTGAAAATATTATGTTTATAAATATTCCCCACTCAAACCTCATCAGGTGTCACTAAGCTACAATAGGGGATGGTGCTTCAAGAAAAAATAGAAAGACACATAATGTTGAGGCTAAAAAAAAATATTACAATATTTTAAAGCATAAAATAACTAAAAGTAAATGACTAAAATATCAAATAACTAAAAAGTAAATATGATGCATACCTTAACCCTACTATTATCATTGAATGGTTATCTATTATGTTGTTAGTTTTGATTATGTGGGGTACAGAGACTACATTAAACAAACCTATGATTAATAAACTCAATAGAAAAAAAAATGCAAGTAAAGCCAAGATAGTTTGTACGATGAGGACAGGATGTAATTGGTAAATCTGTCAAGCTTGGGTGATATGTGATATGTTAGACCAAATTACCAAGTCAAAAACAAGAGTAAATTAGGCAACCGAAAATCCAAGGCTACTAAAGTAAAAAAAACTCAAACAAGTAAACATTGAGTAAGAAATGAAAACTCACCAAGTCAAACCAATCATACATGTCAAACAAGATGGTAATAAAACAATTCAATAGTAAAAGAAGAAACAAAATGGTAAAAAAGCATTGATGAGTGAGTAGTAACAATCCTTATCTCACTCAATAATGAAAAAAAGGTGCATAAAAGGGAAACCAACATTATTGACTGAGAAGTAATAATCCAACCTCACTCAAAAATGGAAAAAGTACAAACTCAGGTGTCCATAACAATATGATATTAAAATAAATGACAAATGATAAAAGTAAAGTAAAACAAGTCTAGAAATGTAAAATCATGGTGAAAAAAAGAAGTAATCCATAGTTGCTCAAACATGTTGTTTTGCTTCAAGGATAGATAAAATTGAAACAAAGTAGTGCTTGAATGTTTTTAAGAGATGAATAATAAGGAATTAGAGAAGAGGAAAAATAGATTTGGAATCACAATTTGTCTGTCAATGAGATAATGAAATGGGTGGAAGGGAGAATGAAGGAAAAACCAAAGTAGAGGAACTCTTTATCAAATTCAAGACACTTAAATTAGGTTTCTCAAAATAAGAGGACTTTCGACCTTAAAGGACTCTAAAGAACTTATCTTAGCTACACATGTCTTAGGTCAACAAATTAAGTATATAGATCATCCCATGAAATCTATATGCATGAAAATTAAAATGCACATACCTTCTCACAACGTGTTCCATGTTCCTTAGGACCCCTTATAGAACCATGGATCTACTACAAATATTGGGTACTTACATGATAAAGTAGGTATCACCACAGAGTGTGTTGAATTTCCCTATTCCAATCTACTAGCTTACTATACCCTAAAGGACATCAACTCTATGTGAGGCCAACTATGGAGTTTGAGATTCAATTAGAGATATGATATGTGCTTGTAATCATGTTATTTGGTGTGATATTAACTTTTGAGATTTGTATGTTGCCTTTTAAATGTCATTGATTTTTATTTTAAATGATTTGGATTTTAACTTTATTGATCAATTTTTCTATTCCTCATCCATATGGATTTAAAAAACTAAACATGGGTGATAAATATGACTTTCATTTGAATATTTCAGACAAGGTTACTAAGAGAGAAAACCTTAAAGATCATGGGGTCTAAGAGTCTCATAAATATAGGTAAAATAAAAGTGTTATCTTGACTTCAACCTTGTTTTATCCAATGTGGAGTGAAAGGAAGGGGAAAAATCAAGAGGAATGACACATGGAATAATTTGAATTACTTCAAATTGTAAAAATTGTGACAAAGGGGAAAAAGGGATACAATGATAGTAAATTGTGATTCCTTATCATAAGAATGAGGAAAATGGAGGAAAACATGCTAACATAGATTGTCATCCAAATTCCATCTAACAAAAGAATCAAAAGCTAAAGTTTGAGAATAATAATGTAAAAAATATGAAAAGATGGTAATTTTATGAGGAGGGTCGAGTCCTATCCATGGCCTTAGATTGTAACTTCATAAAATAGAAACCCAAGGGGTATCAAAAAGTAAATGAAAGATAAAGTGAGGTAAGCACAAAGATGGTAATTTTTTGAGGAGTGTTGGGTCCTATCCATAGTCTTATAAAGCAATTCACAAATGAAAAACCCAAGGGGCATCAAAAAGATAAAATTAAAGAAGAAAAAGAAGACTATGGTACATCAAGAAACTAAAAAAGACCAAAAGGGAGGACTAAAGGTTTATGAAAGAAGGGAAATTTCTATAGAAGGAAAAACCCATGTAAGTAACATGCAGAAAGTGTTAGATAGATGTAGATAAAAAGCATGAAAAGAATTAAATGTTTAGGCAATGTACTTTTTGAGAAATTGTGCATTAGTGTGCTCTTTGACAACATGACCTTCATTGGTTTGAAGGTGGTAGGTGCATGGACCAAGAATATCTTATAAAAATATGGGCCCCACCATTTTTTGGTGTATTTACCTTCTTTATCATGGGTTTAGTTTGATTAAAGGATAAGATCAACAACATTAAATATGTGGGCTTTAACACATTTGTTATGTTATCTAGTAATATGAGCCTTGTATTGGTGATTATGTTGTAAAGCATAAAGATGGAATTTATTAAGTAGATCAAGGGAATGAAGATGATATTCATGTAATTATTTGTCATAAATAATACCATGAAAATATATACAAAGAGAGGGAAGCTCAACTTCTAAAGGAAGAGCTAACTCAAAACCATAGACTAATGATAATGGAGTTTCCCCAGTGATATTATGTATGCTAGACTAATAAATCCAAATTGTAGGGTAAATATGAAGATGCCATTCCATGCATGTTTCATGAACTATCTTTTAGATAATTTTATTGAGTATTTTATTAATGGCCTCAGTTTGGCCATTGTATTGTGGATGATAAGGCATAGAAATTTTGTTATTGGTCTTGAATTTATTGTAAAACTCTTTAACATGTTTGTTTTTGAAATTAACACCATTATATGAAATGATGGTATGGGTAAAACCAAATTGGAAAATGATTTGATTAATAAATTTTTTATAAATGGTAGGACCAATGATGTTAACAAGGTGCATGGCTTCTACCCACTTGGTAAAATATTTAGTAGCAGTGATGATAAAGACATGCCCATCTTATAAGTGAGGTAGTTTACTAATGAGATTGAATCCCTATGTAGAAAATAGCCAAGAAGATTTGATAATTTGAAGTCCAATAGGAGGTGAATGAATTAGATTATCGTGAAGCTGGTAAGGAGTGCACTTTTTAGTATATTTGATTGCATACTTTTCAAGAGTATGACAAAAGTAATCCATACATAGGAATTTGTAGGATGTGGCATGTATGTTATAGTGGCCACAATAAATACCCCCATGTGCTTGTTCAAGAATAGGAGGTACCTCATCTTTTATAACATAATGGAGCAAGGTACCTTCAACATTATGATAATAAAAGATGTGTTGAAATACATACTTGAAATCTTGTTTACAAATACGTATCTTTTCATGAGAGTCTAAATTAGGAGGACAAGTTTGATGTTCTAGGAATTGAATGATGCCTTTGTACCATGAGATTTATAAAATGGTAACATCCTTGATGTGTAAAATAAGAGGATCTGTAGGTTAATTAGAGGATGGATATTTTATTATTTATAGAATAAAATTAGGATTAGAAACCACTTGGTGTGGATGAAAGAGATATGGTGAAGAAGCAAGAGAATTAGCAGTGGAATTTTTATCTCTATGAATAGGATGAATAGTGAAAGACATGAATCCCTTAGCAAGAGTGGTTGCAATTTTATGATATGTGATGAGGTTCTCACTTTTACATTGATAATCACCACTTACTTGATAGTAAATAAGATGAGAATCACCTAAGGCATGAAGGTATTGAATATCTAAGTCTATAGAAGCTTGCATGCCAAAAATGAGAGATTTATGTTTGACCATATTATTGGTGACATCAAAGGTGAAGAGGAAAATGAAAGGAATAATATTTCCAAGAGGACTTGTGAGAATTTAACCTACTGTAACTAATTGAAGGCATTTAGTACCATCAACATGAAGGGTCAAATTATCCTCATGAAAGTTGATAATTAAGTTTAGAAAGCTCCTCAATAACTAATTTTGGTTTAGTTGTATCGAAGAGAATAGTGGATTTATCAAGATTATTAGCTTCAAGATCGGTGGTAAAGATATGAAGATAATATTTGAAAGGAATATCTTGATTAAGACCTTTGATGTAAAGGATATTTTCATTTGGAATATTATCTTGAAGAGAAGAAGTGGCTAGTATGGGAACTGTGGCAAGTTGATCAGCTATGATTTTTATTTTGAAAACTTTTTGAGTGATGATGCATGGATCAAATTCTATACAGAGGACCATCTATTTACCAATTCTATCTCTAAGAAGAAATTATTTGGAGAAGAAATGATGAAGGGGGTCATAATGAATAATGACATAAGTAGTTTGGTATAACAAGTAAAGGTGAACATTTTTATCTAAAAAATAGATGGTGAGGTAATCACACTCAATTTTGGTATAACATGTCTCATAATCGATGATGTCTTGGTTAATGTAGTAGATAACATACTCTCTTTGCATATCATCTTTTTGGGTAAGTATTGCCCCAGCTAAAATAAGTGTGGAATAAGTATATAGAATCAAAGGTTTATCATTGGAAGGAGGATGAAGTGTGGATGGATGAATCAATGGCTCTTTCATATTATTAAAATCTTTTTGACAAGGATCCATCCATTCTAAAGCAATACCTTTCTTGAGAAGGGAATTGATGGAGTGAATTTGATTTCTTATTTCAAGGATGAATCATTTAATTTCCCCAAGTTTTCCTAAATAAGTATGAATTTTAGGAATAAAACAATGAATGGTCATGTTGATGATAACACTAATTTTGGCAAGGTCAACATTGATATTGTGAAGAGAGACTAACAATCCTAATAATTTTCTAGATGTGACCACAAAGACACATTTGTAAGGATTAAGTCTATTTTTATATTCAAGGAGATGGCCAAAGATGATATTGAGATCATAAATATGATTATTATGATGTTTATATTTATCAATGAAATCATCAACATAGGTTTCAATAATTTTATGAACAAGATCATGAAAGATGTGAGTCATCACTCATTGGTAAGTGGCTCCATCAATTTTTAGGCCAAAGGGAATTTTGACATAATAACAGGTGCCCCATTCTAGTGTGAAAGTAGTCTTATGTTGGTCCTCAAGGCCAATATGAATCTAATTATATCATAGGAACCCTTCCATAAGAGATAACATTTCGTAACCATTTGTGGAATGAACAATGTCATATTTTGAAGGTAGAGGAAAGTTATCCTTATGACAATAAATATTAAGATTTTGGAAATCAATATAAATGTGAATTACCATAGTGACTTTCTTCCAAATGAGAACAATTTTAGAAACCCATTCAAAATAATCCACTAGTTTAATAAATTTGGATTCAAGAAGTTTGATGATTTCCTTATGACATAAAGTGGAAACTTTAGGTGGAATTTTACTTCACTTTTGATGCATAAGCTTGGCATCAGGATGATTAACGATCTTATGTACCACAATGCTAGGGTCAATTTCAAGCATGTCCCTATAGGACCAAGAGAAAGCCTCATGATATTTGTCAAATAATAAGCTAAAATTATCATGTTCAGTAGGTGAGAGCTCATGAAAAATAGTAATTAATCGAGGACAAGATAGAGTACCATATTTAATGTGAGTGGTTTCTTCAATAAGCATGGCATTATCATATTTAAAGTAATGTGGTGCATTAGGTAAGGCATAAATTAGATTTGTTTTAGGATGAATGCTAGTAATGAGTTATTAAAGCAATGAGTTTTAGTCTTAAAATTTCCATGTTTATGATGTTGTCGATGAAGTTGAGGTTCTCGAGCATAAATTAAATCAAGGATAGATTCATCACTATTTAAGTTAGGAATAGGATCGTAATACTTGACATTTACTTCAATATCTAGAATTAATTACCATGGTGATCATACTTAGAATGTATCTGATGAACATAGGTTAACTTGGCATTTAGTGTAATTTTAGGAGTAAAAGAAGTGGATGGATTAGAAGGGATTAGAATATTATTAGGTTCAATTATGGGAGATAGATCAAATGAAATAATTGGATTGATAGGTGGTAAAGGATATGTAAAATTTTATTGAGGTTCGAATGGTATAATTATCTCTACTACCCAAAGATCTAGCACCCAAGGAGTATCAATAAGAGGAGGATTAGTAGGAGGCACATGAACCATAGGATATAAGGTATGACCCATAAAAATGGTATGAACATAAAAATTAAAATCAAGAATTTGGGCAAAGGTTTTCTATTAATGTTGGACATCTAAGTCTCTATATACAGCTTGGGACATTATATAGTTTCCATCATATGTTGGAGAAATTGTACATGCTTGAGAATAAGGGGGATTTTCAGATGGTGAAATATTGATATTATTAAATGTACGAATAGACATGATGAGAGGATCTTGAAATAATTTGGCCACTCTAAAATCATTGAAAGTGAAGGCATCTTCACGTAAAGAAGGCTCTTTAGCATTTTATGGAGGTAGAAAATTGGTAATCTCATCAATAATAGGAATGATACAATCCTTGGGTAATAGATAAGGAAGAATCCATTATGAAATTTAGGGAGGTAAATTGGTTGTATTTCAAGTATGTTTTAAATCATTGGGTTCATCATCATCTGAATCTACAAGCATAACTAGTAAATCAAGATTCAAGTTGATGAACTCGAGTAAAGGATAAGTATTGATCTTAGGAATGTTAGGAATACAATATTGTGATTTAGGATTACGAAGTTTAATTCTCCATGGGTTGGGATAAAATTCATGCTTATACCATTTTCCATTATGTAAGAATTTAATACATTGACTACTAGAAGAAGCAATGGCCCTCATTTAATGAGGTCATGGATGACCAAGGAGTATGTTTTAAGATAAAGGTAGATCAATGACCATAAGCTTGGTTCAAATAGTCTTAGGTCTAAAGGTTAATTGAATCCAAATACAACCAAGCAGGTTTTGATTTATCTTATCAAAACCATGACAAGTGAGATGGTTTTGCTTGAGATGATCCTTGTTATAACCAAGTTGTTAGATGAGCCATAAAGATGTCACATTAATACAATAACCTTCAACAACTAGAAATTTATGGATAAGAGTGGTATTAATGGATACTTTGATGAAATGTAGTGGATAATAAACATGAAAGAGAATTTCATCATTGATCATGTCCTCTTCAAGGAATTCAATAGAAGGTTTGGAAGAAGGACACATAGTTTCAATGGTACTTATGTTGGTAGGTTGGGTTTCAATAAAAGGTGGTTATTCAACTAAGGAGGATGGATCATAAAATTATTGGAGTTACTACATAAGAAATTTATGATGATAGGGAGAAGTATGAACCAACTCCATAAGATGAATATTTCAAGGCATAGAGTTGAGTTACTCAATAGAGTTACAATGAGACTTAGAAGAACAAACACGAGGTTTAGGAGGTAAAGTTGACTTTGGAGGAATAGTTATAGTTGGAGGATTGGAAGGAGGAGATCATTCCTCTTGGGATTTTGAAGCAATATTAGTGGTAGTAGTATCTTTAATAAGTTGTTCCTCTAAAGATGGATTCTTAGGCTTAGTAACATGATCTTTATGAGTTGATTTAAAATGATAATTTACCTTAGTAGTATTGACATATTGAGAATTTTTAAAATATTGGTCATAATTGGCATCAATGGCACAAACATCCTTACTATTTTGTTGATTATTTGAAGAATATGTTTGGTTATTTTAAGTATAAGCTTTATAATTTTGTCATTTTTGAATAGTAGTGTATATTGGATGATGAAGATTGATCTTAGCTTTATGATTGAATGAATCACCAAGCATATAGTATACAAAAAAATTAGTTATCCCTCTACAAGATTCATGAGAATTCCCAATATCATCATGAAACCAATAAAATAGATTGGGATCATATGACCTAAGAGGAGCATTGGGATAGATGAATGTTTTTGAGGGTGGTAAGAATTGTTTCATCTACTAAACAAAAATAGGTGTATGAGAAGGTGAAATAATATTAGTTTTGGCAACTCCTAGTTCAGTTTGTAGAGTATTACTAGTGATAACATTAGATGTTTGGAAAGATCCTATAATAAGTATAGGATTTGGTTCAAATTGCTTCATAAGAAAGTCTTGACATTTAACTTGATCAAGAGCTTCGTTATGTTTTTTTGGGAGAAAAGGCTAGAACCTCATATTGAAGGATAGGAGTTAAAGAATTGATAAAGAGTTTGAATAAGTTATCATTAGTAATGTTATGGTCAGATTTATGGGCCAATAATTTACATCTTTTGATAAATTCATGAGCTATTTCAGTGGGAGATTGCTTAGCATTGGTGAATTGGCTAATATAATTTTTAGGAAGATCATTGTGTTAAAAATCTTTAACTAAGGGATTAACCAAAAATTAAATTTTTCAAATAAAATGTTGGGGAAGTTGATTATACAATTATAATATATCACTAGTGAAAGTTTTCATTAAGATTTTAGTTATGGTGAAGGTATTAACTTTGATCCACTCTTTGTTAAGGTTTCTAATGGTTTTGAGAAATGAGGCAGGGTCTTTAACCCCATTGTATTTGATAGTTGGAGATATGTTACCAATATCAATGGAAATAATGTATTTTGAATGTTTTAAATAATATTTTTATACATTATGGGTTGAGGAATAACATTACCTGAGGCATCCCAAAGAGGTGGAGGAATGTAAATGGAATTAGCTTGAGGATGCATAGTTGGAGGTGGATTAGCTACATTGATTAAATGTTATTGAAGTTGCTTCATTTGGTTGGTATTATAATTTTGCATTATATTCATTTGTTGAATAATTTGGCTTAAAAGTTGAGTTATATTAGGAGGTGGGTTGGTGTTGGTAGGAGCACTCCCTAAATTGGTGTTAGGAGGAGGATTACTAAAAGAAAGATTATCAGTGGGATTATTAAGTAAACTTTTATCCATTAATCCCATATTAGTTTAAAGATTTTGAATATGATAAGTTTCTTGATAAGTAATAAAAGGATTAGATCCATAAACTTCATCTTGAGGTGTTATTTGTACCATATTACAGTTCATGGATGGAGGAAAAGAAGTGCCCCAAGAGTGATGGTTCTCTTAGGAGAAAAAGAGAGGGAGAAATGAACATCCCATATAGTATCTAATTAGATTCAAACTATCAAAGAATATTCTAATAGAAGACTTCATTATGGATGAAGAGAGATGAACAAAATGCAAAGAAGGAAAAATAGAGAACTAGGTAAACAAGGAAGGCAAAAAGGAGTACAAGGTCAACTGGGTCAATCTAGCATAGAAAATAGGGCTTGTAAATAGTATAGGATTAACTGGGTCAATCCATTATAATGAATAGAGGATGGAAAAATATACAGGGTTAACCTAGTAACATTGATAGGGAAAATTAAGAAGCATATAACAGATTGTGAAATGAAACAAGATAACTTTTACAAGTAATTTAGAAATGAAATGATAGAAAGGAAACAAATAATTAATTGGATTAATGTTAGCCAATTCAATTAAAGCACACAACACAAAACATTACACCAATGTTAGCTAATGCAATCTTTTACCATATGAAAAACAATTGTGTAGAGAGCAATAAATAAACTTGGAAAATAAATAGATAATTAAATGGTCAACCTAAGTATTTATATATTATTATACTTTGATTTTAAAAGTGATGAGAAGTTGGATGTAAGCAAGGAAATATAAAGCAATCTTAGGATGGTTTTAGGTAGTTTGGGCTAAATGGAATCTATAGTAATAATGATATAGGCTTGGTATTGGGGCCTAACCCCTCAATTCATAGATCACAATGATAAGGGTGTCAGGTGCTTAACTAGAATATACCATTAACCATGCTTTATAATTGACTAGAACATCAAGTTCGCTCCCCTCTTGGTGATGAAATCAAAGTAGGTTTGCCTTGGGTAGACAAATATTAAAATTCTTGTTTAGATTTTGTGATTTGGTCATGTGTGCATAAAATAAAAAATAGTGAAAATAATTGATTAATTAAAAACCACAAAATAAAACTATGTGATCTATTCTAAGCATGTAAGTAGTAACAAATTAAAGTGTCAACTAATTACTAGAATATAAGTTTAACTCCAACTTTGAAATAAGGTAAAATTTTGATATAGTCAATAGTGTATGCACAAAATATAGAATAGGTTTGACATGGTTGAACTTGTACTATGAAAGTAAGGTTAAAAATTTATCAGGGTAAGTAGCAACCCAATTATCTAGACAACACACATAACACAAAACTAGTTTGATAGGGTCAATCTAATTGACTATGTAGGGGAAGTTTTAAATACTAAAAACTATAAAAGGGAATATTGTAAAGAATGAGCTTAAAAAATAGAAAGGAACCTTGGTGGATCAGAGATGCAGAAAATGAAGATTGTTGTTCAAGAACCTTGATATATACTTGAAAATTTTGCTAAATAGGCCGACTCCATTAATCAAGATTTATAAAAACTTGGTTTTGAGTGCTTAGAAATATACAAGGTCAACTGGGTTGATATAGTAGTCTGGACTAGATGTTTGAAAAGCTGAAAAACATGTACTGGGTTGATAGGGTTGATATAGTAGCATGTACTTGAAATCTTATGCATAAAAGTTAGATATTGTGTCAACAAAGTTGATTCAGTATGGAAAATATATATAAAAATAACGATGAAATAATGAACAAAATGAAATAAGGTAAATAAATAATGTAATGGTTAGTTTACGTTGGGTTCACTAGAATGTATACAATCAAAAATACATCATGTCTGTAAATCAATTCTACCTTAGAGAAGATAGAGAAACTTACAATTCTGATTAGGAATACATTTGTTAAGTGGAAGCATGTCTAATATGGGGATCTGCTAGACCCAATTAGGGGATCAATTTTCATAATGCACCATCATAGAAAGGGTTCCAAAGCCTACAATCTAACACAATCATACAACTATACTAAAAGAGTTATAGGTTTAATGTTCACTGTATTCTAATAACAAGAAAGTAAATCTCATCTAGTGTACACCAAAACTTGTGGAAAAATATGATGGGTTAGTAAAGAAATCAAAACATGTATATGAGAATCTCAATTAGGATAAGTATGAGTAAGACCCTAAATCATGGAGTATGAAGAATAATATTATTCAAGCTAATACTTATGCTACTTTTATCTACTAAAGATAGGAGAACAAAGTTAGAATATACTTACCTAAATTTGAACCTATCAAGAATCACTCTCTCCCTTAGCTAAAGGGGATTTACAAGAGGCTATTTTAGTTTTTAAGGATAATTAAGAAAGGCCAAATCATCCAATACTTATCCACAAGACTAGATTCTTTAATTAGAAACCCTAATCTAAGACTCCTCAAGTAGAATTGTGGAAGAGCATATTGTAAAGAAGTGTGAATGAATAATAACTCTTGATTACATATTAAAATAATGATGAAGTGATCTTGTATTTATAGGTGGATCTCACCCTAAATCCTTCTTAATATGTTGACTACACATGGTCGACCCTATATTGTTTGGGGAGATAAATCCCTAGGTCTTGAGATAGGTTGGCCAAAGGGCTAATGAAGCTCTCAAAAGAAAATACTCAAAAATAGTACAAGGTCAACCTAGTTAATCCTATAGAGTAATCAGAGATTGAAAAATTATACAGGGTTGACTCAATCAACCTAGGATAGTAAACTAGAGAAAGGGGATTGAAGTGAGGAAAAGAGGGATGAAAAGAGGAAAAATATTGGAGGAGTGTACAAGGGAGGAATAATAGTTTAATGAATTGTTTTAAGATTTTGTTGGATTTATAATAATGTGGTAATAAGGGATAATAATCCTACAAATTACCAAATGTATACCCACCCCTTTCTTGGTGCACCCTTTAAGGCATGCACTCAGAGAGATTGAGTCTTGATGGGTTCTTATGAGATGTAAAACATCAATATTAAATAGAAGTTGAAAATATTATGTGTATATATTATGCATATTTTTTGTGTGTGATTTATACATATATTTTTAATCTACATTTTAAGTATCAAAGGACTAATTTAGTTAATATACTCATTCAACCCCCTCTCATTAGATAATTTTTTTCAAACAATTGGTATCAGATCCATGGTTCCTTAAAAGAAGCTTAATCAGCTCAGGTATATCTTGGAAGGTGACAATAATGGCTAGTCACAAAGGTTCTTCCTCAAATAAATCACCTCTCTTTTCTGTCATGTCGCATATAAATTGGCCCTATCTCACTCTACATGTGCCTTATTATGCTCACTAATAGCTATCACGAGGATCAAACTATGCATTTTCGAGCATTAGAATGGAAGCATATTTATATTCATTAGGATTTGATGTATGGACACATATTTTAAATGGATATACAACCCTTGCTACAACTCTTACTGATCAGGCTTCAAAGAAGACATATGAGAGAAATGCTAAGGAAAAGAATGATATCCTTTGTGTATTATCTAATTTAGAGTTTGTCAAAGTGATACATTGTCAAAATGGTAAACATATCTATAACAAGTTAAAAATCATTTATGAAGGTGATGATAAGGTAAATTAAGACAAGCTACAAACATTCAAAGGAAAGTTTTAAAGCCTTAAAATGAATGAAGAAGAGAAAATTGTACACTACCTCCTTAGAGTAGATGAAATAGTTAATGCAATTAGAGGCCTTGGAGAAGAGATGAAATAGCTAGTCATTTTCAAAAAGGTCCTAAGATCTCTACCATCAAGGTATGACTCAAAAATCTATGCAATAAAATAAGAAAGAGATTTGGATAAACTCACTATGGATGGATTGCATGGAACATTCACAACCTACGAGATGAGAATGGGAAAAATAGATATCTTCAAGAGGGAAGTTGAAGTAAAAGCATCCAAACTAGTAAAGATAGAATCACCTACATATAGAACTAAGGAGACTAATGAAAATGAAGCCAACTTTGTCAGATGATTAAGAAGAGGGTCTAAAAAGTACAAAGGTAAGTTACCCTTTAAATTATTTAATTGTAGTAAAGTAGGACATTTTGCTACTAAATACCCTTATAATTAAAAGTATAACTTTAAGAAAGAATAGGATAGTAAATATATGAAACCTCACTATTCCAATAAGAATAAATTCTTCAAAAATAAGAAAGGCCTATACACAAAGGAAGACATTGATTCGTTAGATGACAGTGATAGTTCTAACTATGTCCACGACTATGCCTTTATGGCTAAGGAAAAGAAAGTCCTATTTATGACATTATAATTAGCTTCTATGGATCAAGAAGAAGTTTAAGACTCAGATGAAGACGAAGGAGAAGTTGATCTAGAGTGTGAAGTCATTTGTGTTGTAGATGAAATTAACAAGCTGAGAAAAATGAACTCAAAAAATAAGAAGCTTGGATAAAATGAGTTTGAAAAATATTCTAAAAGTCTTGAAAAATATGATCATATGATTGTTAGCCTAAAGACACATGTTGAATAGGCTAAAATAATAGAATATGTTGTCAAACTTGAACTATAATCTAAATTGATGAGTGTATGAAGTTAGAAGAAAAGATAGTGGCCTTGAGAAAAGAACTTTAGAAATATAAAGATCAAATAGATAAAAGTTTGAAGTTGAAAGGAAGATTAGACAATATTGATGATTTGATCAATTCTTAAAATCCTTAAAAAGAGAGATCTAGTCTTGGTTATGAAAAAGGAAAAATTTCCATAACTAGTACATCTGCTAACCCATATGAAAGCTTCAAAGTAGAAGGAAAATTAGGAGAAAATAAAGAGAAAGCTTGCAAGGATACAAAGATAGAAATAATCACTATTGATGTGAAGAAAGCTGAAGGAGAAAAGAAGACTGAAGAAAGGAAGAAGAGAAATGAGAAAATGTCTGCAAACTCAAGGAAGATGCAGAACACAAAGGTAGATGATGTAGATGGTTACATAAGAATGAAAGGCTTGAAGAAGCTAGAGTTTAGAAGATCTCCTCATCCTATAAAAATAAATGATAGGAAAAATTATTCCTCATATTTCTATGGTTATTATTATACCTATAATTAGTTTGGTCATAGGGATATTGATTGTACAATGTTACCTAAAATAAGAACAAATTTTATAAAAAAAAATCATTTTCACCCTTGTTAGATACAGATGTAATATGTTATAATTTGAATAATTTTGGTCACATAGATAAACCGTGTATAACAAACTTTTTAAGACCAAAAACATAAATTAAGAAGAAAGGCATGCCTCCCAGTGTGAACAAAGGTTCACAAATCTCCAAAAAAAGGAAAATAAGCCAAATAAGAAACCCAAGGATGTGTGGAAAGTGAATGATCAATCTACTATTTCTAAAACTACACTCTATGCCAAGGATTAGAATTTCTGGGTAATAGACAATGGTTACTCAAAACATATGACTAGTGACAAGATCAAGTTCATCAAATTGAGAAAATGTAAGGAAGGATCTATCAACTTGGGAGACAACATTGTAGTAAACTTCTGAGGTAAAGGAACCTTGAACATAGATGAACACCTTCCCACACATGATGAACTTTATGTAGGAGTATTGAAACATAATTTTCTAAGGTTATCCAAGTGTGTGAAAATAGATATAAGGTCACATTTAATGCAGAAGGTTGAAAGTTAAGGAGATCTAGAAGACTAGTTGTAGAAGGGAAATGAACTAAAAGAAATATCTATAGTATTATTAAAATGAATGGTAATAACTACCTAATAAGAAAGATTGATGAAATTTGGTTATGGAATAAAATAATGGTCCATGTCAATTTTGACAACGTGGTAAAGGTAAGCTCAAATAATTGTCTTAGACACATGCCTAAGATAACAAAACTAGTAGACACTACTTTTAAGGAATGTCAACAAGGTAAGTAGACAAGGGTTAGATTTCCAATAAAGGAATATAAAACTACAAAGCCTATATAATTAGTTCATACTAATCTTTATCATCCTACTAAGACAAGAGGATCTAAAGGAGAAAGACAATTCATGTTATTTGTAGATGATTACTCAATAATGCCTTGTGTAACCTTTTTAAATGAAAAGTCACGGGCATTTTAGAGATTCAAGATCTTTAGGGCCATGGTAGAGAATGAGATTGGAAAAAAAATCAAAAGCTTAAGATTTGATATAGGTGGAAAATGCACTTCAAATGAGTTCATAGAGGACTGTGAGAAGCATGGAATTAGAAGGCATTACTCTGTAGCAAGGACTCCATAATTGAATGGAGTTGTTGAAAGAAAGAACAAGACAATCAAGGAGATGACCAGAATAATGTTAAAAGAGGCCAAGTTACCTAATAGATACTAGAGAGAAGCAATCCAAACAATAGTATATATCTTGGATAGAGTTTAATTAAGGGTAAACAATGAAAAAAATCCATATAAACACTTGTATGGAAAATTTATCTTTGTTAAGTATTTCAAAGTGTTTGGAAGCAAATGTTACATCAAGAGAAAAGAAGACAAGTTAAGAAGATTTGAATCAAGATGTGATGAAGGAATATTTATTGGTTATTCCACCCAAAGTAAAGCCTACATATGTTAAAATAAAAGGCTACACAAGATTTTATAGAGCATCAATGTCAAGGTTGAATAATGGATGAAACATGTTAAAGCTAATAGAGAAATCTTTAATGAAGAATGAAATTATGAATAGGAAACAGTTAATGAAGAGAAAAAAGAAGTAAATGAAAAGGCACCCTAAAGATTAGTTCTAAAGGATCATTTATAGAGTAGACCATTGGTAATAAAAATGAAGGAGTTCAGACATAGAGAAGAGCTGAAATAATCAAGGAGCAAGTATGTTTTGCTCTTATGTCTGAAATTGAGACTAAGAGCTATGTTAAAGATAAAAAGGATGATAATTGTCTAAAATCCATTGAAGAAGAACTGGTCCAAATTGAAAAGAATAAAATTTTGGAATTAGTTTCAATATATTTAAATAATATGTAATAGGTAAGAAATGGGTCTTTAGAAACAAGCTCAATGAGAATGGAACTGTTATAAGGAATAAGGCAAGATTGGTGTACAAATGATATGCACAAGTTGAGGGCATAAATTTTGAGGAAACATTAGCCCCAATTGCTATATTGGAAGCCATAATAATGTCTCTAGCATTCTATGTTTATCATAAAGTCAAATTCTATCAAATGAAATTAAAGTCTGCTTTCTTGAATGGGAACATAAAAGAGGAAGTTTACATAGAACAACCTAATGTTTTTCAGCTACCAGAAGAAGAAGATCATGTTTGTGGATTGAATAAATCTATATATGGTCTAAAACAAGCACCTAGATTATGGTATTCAAGATTATCCTAGTACTTGCACTAAAAAAGATTCAATAAAGGATGTGTAAACAACAATCTGTACTTTAAATCAAAAGGTAATCATATGTTGATTGTTGTTATTTATGTATGTGATTTCATTTTTGGTGGAAGCAATAATAGAATGTGAAAATACTTTGCTACTCAAATGTAAAATGAGTTTGAGATGTCTATTCTTGGAGAATTTTCTTTTTTCATTAGACTACATATAACACAAACTAATGAAGGGATCTATATATCTCAAACCAAGTATGTTAAGGAAATGCTCCAAAAGTTTAGAATGTAAGATAACAAATCATTTAGTACTCCCATGATATCTAGATGCAAGTTGAGCAAAAATGATGAGTGCTTTGATAAAAATTAGACTTTGTATAGATTAATGATAGGTAACTTGTTATACCTAACTACATTGAGACCTGATATCGTGCAAGTAGTGTGCATGTTTACAAGATTTCAAGTTGATCCTAAAGAGTCACATATCAATGCAGTAAAATGAATATTTAGATATATCAAGATCACAATTGGCTATGCTCTATGGTATTCTAAAATTGAATATTTCACTTTGATAAAATATACAAATAATGATTGCGAAAGAAGTATGAATCATAGAAGAAGCACTAGTGGTGGTGAATTTTTCCTTGGAACCAGACTTATTTCATGGTTGAGTAAAAATCAAGATTTAGTTACTTTTTATACAATAGAAATGGATTATGTGGAAGTAGTGTCATGTTTCACTCAAGTCTTGTGGATGAAGCAAACACTCAAAGACATAAAGGTAGAATATAAATCACCTATCTCTATTCTTTGTGATAATTCAAGTGTTATTAACATATCAAATAATCCAATGATGCATTCCAAAACCAATCACATATCAATAAATTATCACTTCTTAAGAGAAAAGGTTGCAGATGAAGAGGTCATAATGGATTATGCACCAACTCAAGATCAAGTTGTATATATATTCATCAAACCTCTTCCCAAGGAATAATTTGAGTATCTGATACAAAAATTGGGAGTTGTGGCTCCTACATCACGTCAATAGATCCTTATGATAAGGCATGAGTCTAGGGGGAGTATCATAGAAGTCTTGTTAATCCATAGAAGAAGAAAGAACATCCAACTTAGGTATGCATATTTTTTTCAAATTTATAGTGAGTTGAAGGTTGTAGATTCTTGGCCAAACTTCTTTATCTAATAAAGGGGGATAATATTATTGATAAATTGTGATAAATTTGGAGTCCCTTTGCCATTGATGTCAAAGGGAAATAAAAAGTAAAAATTCTCTCTACAAACGTTTTAAAGAGTAGAGCATTGGTCCAAGTTGAGTTTAGGAAATTATTCTATTTCCAAAGGAGGAATAAGTTTGGTATGAACAAGTTCAGGTCAATTTTATCAAAAGATAATGTAGGCAATGCCAGAGAAGGAGTAGAGTATTATAATATCAAAACATTTAGATTGATATCAATGCTAAAGGGGGAGATTGTTGGAAATATGATTGTCATTGATGTTAAAATGGAAAATTTAGAAGCCATTGATGTCAAGAGTGTCAAAAAATATTGATGAAGAGAAGAGCATGTTTTATAGTTGCATAGTGAAAAGTTGTCATGCTTTTATAGAGACCATTTTTGGACCAATTAAGGATAAATTGATTTAATATTTGTTATGGGTTCTTTAATTACATTATAGATATAATGTCCACAAGGTTAGATGAAGATAAATGATCTCAATAATGATTTATTTTAGCTCTAAAAAATTATATGGTTTCTCAGTTAAACCCTAAGGTTTTAATCCATGGTAGTAACATGCATGTTCTATTTTTACGTTGACTAGATATAGATAAGATCTTGTTACTTAAGTTATAACTTAATTATTCCTTTTCATTGTGAAAATATCCCCTTAGAACTAGTAATTACCATCTTGAGAAAATTCTCTAGGACTTTATATTTCCTAACTCCTCAACTTAATATTTGTCTATCTTGATCAATGGTTAGAGCTTAATCGTACGTTGAAGATCTAATGAAGCATATAAAAGTCAATTTATCAAAGGCACATCTAAGTGAATGCACTAGTGATGAGTGTCACAATCATGGGGATTTCATAGTAAATCTATGGAGTCGTTTAAAGTCAAATATTCAAGGACTAATGTGGTAATGTCAAGTATCAAAAACATGGACACTACGAACAAGTGTATAGAAGGCACACAAGGGTGCCAGGTGTCATAATTATGTAACTTGTCAAAGATAAATCTAGTTCTTGTTATAATATTGAATGATGATCATGTGATTATGCAATAAAGATATAATTGAGAGAGTGGACTCTATAGGATGAAGTTATCGATGTTTAATGACATAGATGAGTTGAAGATGGAGCTAGTTTGATGAGATAAACAAAGCATATCCATTCCAAAGACTCAAGAAGCAATGAGATGAGATTAAGATATTGAGGCTTAATGTTAGACAGAGGTAAATTTCATGCAACTCTGTAGATCCAATGGCATGCGATAACTTGGATCAGAATATCTAATGGATGTGTTTTAAATTTAGAACATTAAAAATTGAAAGCATACAAGGATCCAATAGAGAGAATGAGCCTATCATAAATTGATCTAATAGATGAATTTTAAGGCTATTAGAATTGAATGAGGATCATTATATCATTGCATGAAACTTAAGATCAATGGTCAAAATTGAAAGATATGTTCATCACAATGGTCAAGTGGGAAACATGTAGGAAAGATGAATTATACAACACAAACAACATAGATTTATATAATTGATAAAATTTGTGTAATATGTCATGTGCATCAAAACCAAAGCCTAATATATGCTAAATATAGTAATAATGTAGAGAATCATTGTGATGGAACATGAATTCAAGACTTAGGAAACTTGTGGTTCAAGAAACATGAATTGAGTCTAGAATTGGCATGATGTGTTAGAAAATAAGTGTGAACATAGAAAAGAACCAAAACCTATATCAAATGCCTATATATGTCATCTAGTATATAGTAAATTACTATTGGTGTTATTGAATTGTGTTGAATAGATAAATATAGAGACATAGAGATAGAGGGGTAGAGAGAAAGAGAAGAAAAGAGAAGAGAAGAGAAGAGATATATGTGTAGAGCATGAATAGTTATAGACTAGACATGTAACAAGAGAAGTGAATTGGATTCATTTATGAATCAAATTTGAATTTCGGAGTTGTAACTCCATACTATAATCTAATAGGTAGGTGCCATTAGATAAGTTGAGTTTGCACTCAGTTAGGGATTTGGTGCTTTCTTAGAGTAGGTGATTTTAAATTAGTGGATTAGTGTTTCCTTAGGTTAGATGCCCTTAAATGTTATAACCAGTAAGTTTTTGATTGTGAGGCTAGATTAGAATAGTAGATTCTAGCAGCCATTATCATGGTGGTTTTTCCCATGTTGGGTTTTCCATGGTATATCTAGTGTTATGCATATTGTGTGTATGTGATATATGCATATATTTTTAATCTATATTAAAAGTATTAAAGGACTAATTTAATCAATCTAATAATTCACCCCCCTCTCAGTAGATAGTTGTGTTATAAAAACCTTGTACAAGCACTTGATATTGTTACATGTGGCATAATCTGTATCACTTGGTTGTGCAAAAGGATGACTAGTCTGAATAAAAGTCCTAAATAATACAAGCCCTTGATATTCTAACACATGTCACAATATTAGTAACTTGAATAGTAGGAGATTATATTAATAATATAATAATAGAACACCCATGACCAACACGTGGCATGTACACAAATACAAGATAAACTTTGATAGTCTCGAAGACATCACTTGATTTAGATTAAATATATAGTTCACTATCCAATCAACCACTGACATATGGCATCCTAATCATCTTAGGTGTTTTAAATCACATATCACCCGAGTGCCCAATTGATTTATGAATTATTTTTCCTTAAGAAATAAACTGCCAAGTCTTATCTATAAATGCATTGTCTATAAACTAGTTTAAATGACCACATTAATTATGATTATTTTGCACATTTAGATAGACAGGATTTATTTATAATAAGTTTGACTAATTTTTAATTATTTTAGATTATTTTAAATAATTTAGACTTATTAAAAATATATTATATAGATGTGATTTATTTTTAATAAGTCTAAGTAATTCTTGAAGAAGTCTAATTTATTTATGATAGTTTTCAATTATTAATTATTTTTTATCATTTTAAATAATTTAGACTTATTAAAAATATAATAGATAGATGTGATTTATTTGTAATAAATTGAACTTAATCTTGATACAGTCCAATTTAATCTTGATACATTAAAATTTATTTTTGATAGTTTTTGATAATTTAGACTACTGATAAGTTTATATTATCTAAAATAGACCTTTTTTTCATACTATCATCTATATTATATTTGTTTTCCACTTCATGATACTCCACCTTCTCATTGTGAGTAAAATAATTTTTACCTATCTTAAAATGACATCTCATTGACCAATTCATATTCATCATAGCACAACTATTATTATAAATATCTCACATTACCATCATCATGTATACCTTCAACCAACATAGTCGTAACATTATAAATTGAATACATTGACTTCTTACCTTGCTCTTCCTTTATTTGCCTATTCTCTTGGTCACTTAATGGTAGACCTCCTTCCATAAGTATTTTTATTCATATTTTGGCATGTTATTTGAATTAGTTCTTGGGCTAATACTACCCTCTCTTTTCTCTCTCAATACTAACTTGATCTTACTCCTTCCTTAGAGTAGATTTGGACTAATATTTTTCTCCTTCAAACATGTTATATTATTTCCATCATATCCTTTGTGAGGAATATGGTTGTAATCTTATTTCCTTTTTATCTATAAGGAGCTCTTGTGCCTCATTGATTATTTTCTCCATATGATCATGGAATGATTCTTTCCCTTTCATCTTCATACCTACACCATCATACTTAGTACATTTGAAATTACATTCATGAGACTTGATAGTTTCTTTAAGGATCTCATGGTACTTTCCACCCGCTCTTGATCTTGTATTCTCATTAAAAACCTATCTAAGCATCCACTTCAATTTATTTTGTTCCTTATTTTATCCTCTTAACCTCTACTCTTTATTTGGATCCTTGATTGCCCATTGTTATTTCTTAACAAATTCACATACTTCTACGATCAACTTGCTCATTAGCTTTAGGTTACTTTGGTTTGCAACTTGATTTGATTCACCTTGCACCAATACATTTACATATACTTGCCTATAAATCATGGTTTGTTTCTAAATTGTTTTACCTAAATAACCTATAATTTTATCTTATTGAAGTGTTCCTATGGGCAACAAGCACCTTGTCCTTGAAATTTTATTTTATGCATCGTGAAATTCTACCTCTAGATTATTTATGATATCTCTTACCTTATTTTCACCTTGACTAAGGAAATCTAATAGATCCTTTTCAGCCTCTTGCATTAATACTCTCCATATCAGAACCTCAACCTCACTATGTTATTTCATAGCTTGTACCATTGCTTGTATTTGGGCTCCATCTCCATTTTGTTCCAAGCTAGACACTACTTCATATTATTCTTGTATCCACACTTATTTCTCTATGATGTATTCTACCTTATCCATCACTATTCATCTATCTTGAGTCCCCATCAACACAAGTTCAATGATCATATCTTTATCTGATGTTCTAGGATAGACTTTATCTATTTATTCATCATTTATGACATGCTCCAAATCTACCATGTGTACTTGTAAAATACCCCAACTCTCATGGAAAAATAGTTAATATTGTTTCTCACCTAAAAACTCTCTATCACCTAAATTATATTTTACATCTTTGACTTCTTTATGTAATACAAATTCTGATTTCTTTATTTGATAACTCTTGACTCTATCTTCTTGATTCAATTATACTTATTTTATGCCTTCAATGACGAATCCTTCTTCTTGAAGATCTCCTTATCAAGGAATATCTCCTAATTCATGGTAAAAAACCATTGTACCTCTATACATGGATACCCAATCAACTTATTGTTCAACATAAACATGCTCTTAGTGCTTTATTTACATTATGATTTCAATTTATATGTACTCAAAATGGAATTCTTCTTTCTTCACTTTTTAGCTCAATATACACATGACAAGAAAACATTAAATTTAAAATATTGAGGCATATTTGACTCAATGTTCTCTTTCTTAGGTTAATTTATTTTTTTCCTCTCACTAATCAACTTACTCATATCTACCAACATGTTCATCCATCATAAAATTATTCATCTCCTCCTTCAATTGCCTAAATATATTGAATCATACACCCTCATCATGTATATATTGTGAGTTTATTAAATTACTCACTCACTAGATAATGCACATATTTTGGTTGCATGATTGAGATGAAGCAAGATTAATGGACACGTTGTGACTCACCTTTACATCAAGGTTTTGGGAGTGTGTCCTCCAATATCTCTATACACACACATGTAGGTTTATATTTGTCCTAATCTCATATTTAATGATTCATATCTCTTAATAATATTTTTTTCACCTTGATTTAGTGTCTAAACCTAGGTTATCTCCTCTACATGGTATATTGATAATCTAGTCAAAGTCTTCTTCATCTTGGAACTAATCCTCTTCTTGGAGTCTCTATTTTATCTTATTAGGGAATCTCTTCTACCACAAACTCTTTAACTTCCTTACTCATTCCTTAAACCTTAATTATCAACCTTCAACAAACTCAAATAAAAATCTTTAGAAAATCATAAATGAATCTAAGATCTCACCTTATCTAACACCACGTGATGAAGAGATGATGTATACACTCTCTATAGACTATTTACTAGTTGTGATATCTTGTCATTAATCTCTTTACTTTGGCCTTTGATGGTTTTCTTTTCATAGGTACTCATATTATTATTTGATGCCTTGTTCATTCTTACATCAATGAACTATCATAAGCCTCATTACATGTACAGTCTTCTTATCTATTTTGAATAACTATCACCAATTCATCAATATCTATACTCTCACATCCTTATAATGAACATCATCCTCTCATTCTCACTTCTTAAAAATCCATTCTACATTCTTGATTCATGATTTATCATTCTCACATATGGATTTATAGGCCTAAAATAATCATTCATGGTTCCATGGTTATTGTATCCAAAAATAATATTCATATGGTCTTTCACCTACCTATTTTAACTCTCCTACACATATAACCAAATAACTCAATCCCCAAGGTCATAACTCTCCATCCATCTACTCTTTATTCTTCATTGACTAGATCATTGTAGCCCTATTTTAGGATAAATATGTTAGGTTTTAACATTATCTAAATATTCAAAAAAAATTAATGCATATTTTGGATACCCATTATCCCCTTCCATTTTTTATTTTTCTATGACCTAACTCTCAAGGTATACAAACTGACTCAACTAACCTCATTAGTAATTATGTATTTTTAGGCCTAGTTTAACCATATAGTCATGGATACCATAACATATGGTCAAGTACCAACGTGAAAAATTAATAACCCTATAGATAACATATAAATACATTACATCACCAAGTTTCAAAAATTTGGTCAGCGGAAGTAATAGTTATGAAAGTTTCCAACTCTAAACCCTAGGTATAGTTTTGATAATCCTGTGTAAGCCTAAGAACCTAAAAAATGGTGTAATTTGAGTTTTATACCAATTAAATCACATAAAATGATTTTATTATGTCTTAAAAACCTTCTTTCACCTTATATGATAGATGGTTATGCATCAACAATCCCAAAATGCCTCCAATAACCAAGTTTTTAAAAATGTGAGAGTGAAAGAGGATGGTGTATGAAGGTTTTTAGAGACTCTTGCACTTATAAAGGATTTTTTGAAATATAAATATATTATTATCATTATTAATACACTCTTAATTATTTTTATGATTCAAATAATTTAGGAACCTTCAAACAATCATCCACACTACAACTTACTTGTTGCTCTTGACTGTATATTGGCAGAATTGCTCTCAATTGGATTATGTTATAGGTTAAAACCTTATAAAATAAAAAAATATAATAATAAATCAATATAATCATTAAAAATTTAAAAAACTGAAAATTACATTCATTTGAATCACTGATACTCAATACTTGATCTTTAAACACATTTCTTTATTCAATTTTCTCCAAACATATGTTTAATCTATGTAAAGAATTTGTAAGGTAGGCAAATTTAATTCAATTATTGATATTTATTGTAACTATCCACACATATTATTTTAATTTAATCTCTCATATTACCTTATACTAATATCCTCTCCCACCTTACATGCATTTCACATATTTTCATAACATTAAACATGCGAAGTGACTCCCTTACAATGCCATTGTCATGTAGGTGGTAGTCAAAACTTCAAGATTATTTTATTATAATATTATTTTCATAAAATTAATGTTGGAATATATATTAAAGAAATTAATAATAAATAATAGGATAATTATAAACATTCATTAACATTATCAATCCTCACAAAATCTAAACTACAACTCAAAGCTAGTTACAAATTTTAAATTTTCATATCTTCCCTTTTTAGGAGAAACTACAAAGGGTATATAAACACAAAATTTTAAGACTCTCAAAGATTATAAAACACTCTAAGGGTACCTATAATATATATATCACCTAAATCAAACCAAAAATTATATCATAATGAAACTCTCGAAAATACTATCACCTTATGTTATCTTGTGATGCTCTGCATCAAGTTCCCTATTTGGGAAAATTTGAGCTCTTGATAAATTACACTTTGTAAAAATTTTTAATTGATTTAAAATTATTTATACTATTAGTTTATAATCTCATATTTTTTTAATTCCTATTATATTTCTCATTTGTTCTTGGTTGGTTCCTTTGTCTTTGTCTTCTTGCAATGTCTTGCTTCTTTGTTAACTCATCCTCTACCTCTAAGAATTACTTGATCTATTAAAACTATTTTTACACTTCATACTCTATATCATACATATCATATTTATATTCCTTGTACTCTACCTCAAATGTATGGTTTTTAAACTCAATCTTTATCCTACTCCATATCATCTTTCCACTTTTATCATGGTTTGTCCTTGCACACCTTTCTTGTCTATCCTATTAATAATTATTTCCTCTTTATAATCATACTCTAATTAATTTTTAGGCATATTCACCATTTTCATGCATTCATATATATCCTATGTGTATTCCTCTTCATGGTACTCCACCTTGTCATGGTGAATCATCTCATAGTCTTCTTGTTTATCTTGAAATGGCATATCCTCGAGCAAATCATTTTCATCATAACAAAACACTTATTGGAAACCTCTCACATTAATATCATAATGAATACCTTAAACCAAATAATATTAAAAAATAAAAATTGAATAATTTAACTTCTTATATTTCTCTTCTTTAGTTTGTTTGTTCTCTTATTCACTTGCTAGTATCTCTCCTTTCATGAGCCTTTGTTCTTCATATTTTGGAATGCTATTTAAACTAGTTCTTGGCCTCATACTGACCTCTATTTTATATCTAAATGATAACCTCTACTACTCCTTTGGATCACCTTTGCACTAATTGTGTCCTCCTTTAAACATGTTTTCTTCTTTCTGAGTAAGTGCACGAAGTTTAGGGACAAAAAAGGGCTACCCATGGACATTATTTTCCTAAAATTTTCTAAATTTGAACTTTTTTAGATTCTTTGAAATATCTACACTAAAAAATTAAAGATTATATAATAACATGAATTGTATCACTTCAATTCTAGTTTCTAAAAGACTTTTTTTCCCAAAAAATATTAAGCATCTATTGGTCAATCATATAAATTATGAATAGGAACTCCTATTTTTTCTATCAAATAGAGTGGATAGATGAACATGTGGCCCACCATTTTTTTAGCATAATTTAATATTTTTTAAAACCCTTTGGTGAATACTAAGATAAGATATTCTAGTTTTCTCCCCATATTTGATTTATATTTTACTAATTAATATTTTCTATTAATAAAATTTTAATCAAATAAATCTTAAAAACTCATAAAAAATGGATAGTTGACTCTTTACCCAAATAAATATCTCAAACAAATGTCAAAGAATCAGCTATCGATTAACTAACTTTTTAAATGTGTGTAGAATTAGGCCTAATTTGTGACCATATAATGTTTTTTGCACTTGTATGAATGGAAATGAAATTATATTAACAAGTATAGGCATCTATATTTGTGACATGTGGTGGCCTAAAAATTTTATATTTAGAAATCAGCATAGTTTGTAACCCTAAAATATTCCTAAAATTATAAAAATAATATACTTGACAAGTATAGAACATGATTGTAGTCATTTTAATATTTTTTTTAATTTGATTGATGAAATGCATCATGTATTTAACAATGGAAGTCCAAATTTGTTGTTTTATATGTAGCCTCTCAAACCTAGTTGTAGAATGATAGGTCCAAGCCTTTGGCTCAGTAATCCAAGCTATTTTCAATCCAAAAGGTTGATTTTTTTAATTCAAATTTGAATAATGTATATGTTATATACCACATATATGGTAAGATGAATGCATACACATTATGAAGAATGCATACACTTTCTTATTATTTTGATTGAAAAAGTAGAAGAATATGTACATAAATCTAATATTTACATGATGTTAATATTTATTACTCTAAACATCATGCATAAGTTTACATTTATTTCTTTATTATTTAGATTTATTTTAGTAAATATAATAAATTAGGGTCAATATGCATTTAACAGAGTTGGTCTCATAGCTTCATGCCTTATGATGTGGAAAATAATTTTTCAAAATCCAATTTGGTAAGTACTTCGGCATTTTCAAGGTCTAAGTATTGAGCTTATGGATTTCAAGACATAAATTTTGTTATGGATGTCCATTTTTAGTAAACATATAGTCATTTTCTAGGTTTTTTTTCCTTTTAGATTACTTCCTGATATTTTTAGGAGCTATAGGTTTGTCAAATTTGAATTTCTCAAACCACTCCCTTTGAAATTGATCCAATGTGGTGTAATTTAGGTATTATAGGTCACATTCATGACTTGTACACATATAACAACAACTTTGTGTTAATATCACTTGCTTATCATCCCTCCTTCATCCCTGATCACTTCCTACTCATCCATCATCATTCTTCATTATCACTAATAATTCCCTCATTGACCCTCAATATCCCTCATCATCCCTAATCACTCTTTCCCCATCACTCATCATCACTAATTGCTTCCATCTCCTTTATCATCATCTGTAATCACTCCCTCATTGATCTTCATTATCCCCTATCATCTCTAATCACTCCCTTATCATCCTTAATCACTTCTTCATTGACTATCATCATCCCTCACCTTCACTAATCACTTATTTATCATCCCTAATGGTACTAAATCACTCTCTCTTTCTCCTTAATAACTCCATCATTAACTCTCACCATACCTCATCAATCTATCATTGACCATAACTACCCCCTATCATCCCTAATACCTCACTCATATTCTAATGTAAGTGCATAGATGAAAGGTAATTTTGAGTCCAATAATATGTTTTTTAATCCATTAAAATATAAATTAAGTCTTTTTTAGGACTTGTTTTTTTGTCAATACCCATTTGTGATAGTCAATTTTATTATTGAATTAATTACATGATCTTCTAAATTTATTGTTAAGCAACACAAGTACTAGCACAAAATAGATCCTAAATTTTAGTTCATACAATTATCTTTGTTGTGCAGTTGACTAGATGAAGATTTATTTGGTTCCACCTTTGGTGGATTGGTTCAAAGGATAAAAATTAAACACAAATATCTTGTATAATTTTTAAACTCTAAGAAGATTTAAATCTACGTAAAGTTATTTGGTGTTTCCAATTATTGTTTGACTTGAATCCTGTTAACATTCACACATGAAATCCTTGTGTGTGTAATGTATCCCAAATATTTTATCTCTTCCATGGAAAATAAAATTTATTCATGTTATCAAAAAAATATGTTTCTGTAAAATGTGAAACACTATTTCAACATGGTGTAAATGTTCATCCCATATTTTAAAAAGATTAAGATGTCATCAAGGTAGATTAAATAAATGACATAACTAAAGGGCTTGAGCATGTGGTTCAATGTCTCAAGAAATGAATTCATTGCATGAGTTAGCCTAAAAGGCATATCTAAATACTCAAGCAATACTTCATTTGGTCTTAAGACTATATTCCAAGTGTCTGCAGGTTCAAAATGAATATGATGATACCCAAACCTAATATTGATTTTGGAAAAGAATTCTACACAATGGATATGGAATAAAAATGTATTACTATTTAGATAAGGATAATAGTTATTCACTTTAATCTTGATAAGATTTTTTTAATCAATTTACAACCTCATGTCCCAATCTTCATTAGTGCAAGAATAATTGGCCTTTTACAATGCAATGATTTGGGCATTATATGTCCACTATCCATGATTTCTTGGATATACCACTTGATCTATTCATTCTGAAGAGATTATATGTTGTATAAATAGGTTCTAGGTATAGGTAGTTAAGGGATTAAATCAATAGTATTGTTTAGTGTATAGTATGTAGGAACTTATTTAGGTGACTAAAAGATAATGTTGTATCCATCTAGTTTATGGTTTAATTATTTTGTCTTTATTATTGTAGGAGAAATCACACTATGATATGGTGAAACAAGGATGTTATTAAATTTACATATTACCATCAAGAGTATAGTTCTTACTAGAAATGATAAGATTCTTACACTTCCTATTAGTAATGATTGAAATCTTATGAACTAACTATTATATATTATGTCTCACATCACGAAAATATATCAAAACATTTCAAATATTTACTTAATATACTACATGTCAATGGTTAATATATTCTTAACCACATTTAGAACATAACATATCTATATGGGTGATATTTCATAGAGGATTGCATATTTAAAATGATTGATTTTGTATAAAAAATGACACTACTAGTTGATCCATTTATCAAGGCATACACTATACCATACACTAGTGTATGGTTATGGATGATGCATTGATTTTAGTCTAAATTTTTGAGAATATGTTTTATGATAAATTAAATTCTTTTAAATTCTATTGGAAATGATGAAGTGTATTGGTTAACCATTAATATAGATCTATTAATGAAACAATATTTTTAATTCATATAATTTATTTTTTAAGGAAGTAAAGATATTTTTAGTGCCAACCATGTCATTGGGTTCATAATTTATTATCTACTTACCTTTATATCTTGTATACACTTCCTCAAACTGTGCAAGTAGAGAGATCATATTATGACAATATTAATTAGATTAAATATCAAAGTTATGAATTAAGGAAAACTTTACAATCTTGAACTACTTGTCCTAATCATTTAAAAAATATGTTCCACACTGTGGTAGGATGAATTAACCAATATAAATATAAATATAAATATAAGGTGTTCAATGTAATTATTTAGATCATAAAATATCCTCATATGGAAAGCAATTGATCAGTTTCATGAAATCACATAGCTTGGTTATCCTCATATTTACTACCCATTTTTAGAGATATGGTGGTTTATGGATAAATATAATTCAACTTTACATCCACACCATTTTGATCACTATGTATTATATTTTATGTTAGCATTAAATTCTCCACTTCTATCTCTAAGCATTGTTAAGTCCCCCACAAATACCAATAACCATTTTGACTACCAATTTAATAAAAAATATAAAAATTTCCTAAAAATTAGATTCATTTTATCCTATTTTGTACAAAACCTATTATATCATGTTAGTATATTTAAAAAATCATATTTTTATTTAGATTTATAAGATTTTCCCCATTTAACCCATATACACTATAACATATTGTTATCCAATGCTTTGTTAAAATCTAAATATAAGTATATCCATAGGATAAAAAAGTATATTATGATAAAGGACCCACATAAATACAAAAAAAGGCAAATAGTATATATGTGATCCTTAGAATTACAAAAAGTACCTACCAATAAAAGTTAATGTGAAACCATTATCCATCAAGTTAAATTCATCCCCAAGATTTTTCATAGGTTACTTATAGCTAAAAAATAAAAATATTGTTATATAACATATTTTTAATTGATTTTTAATAGGTCTTAAGTCTTTATATTGTACCTAACCGACCTTGAAAAAATGTTGTGATATATGTTTAACTACTTGCTTTGATCATTTTATAAACATCATTAAACAAGTTAAATAGTGTGGTTTGTCCAACAATAAAAAAGAAAAAGTAATTGAACCATGCTTAAATCATTGCCTTCACAATTTGTTCATGTCACATATTTAAATTCTTATATTAACATGATGTTCTTTTACTCTAATTATTTTTACTTACTTAATAAACATGGTTTATTATTTTGAAGTACATGCATCCATTCTATATATAGATTTCAAAACCTTTACAACTTCACTTAGATCCACTACAATGTTTTTGTTATTCATGGTCAAAAAAAATACTTCTTAAGCATTGATAACCATGCCACTAACAATACAAGTAAATAATACCTAAATATCTTTTAAATATTTCCATATATATGGGTGATACTAATTTCTTATGCATGAAATCCTATTCTAATAAAATTTTCCCCTGTGAACTTATGTATCCTATTTTACCACCATATTTGAGATCTTGTTGACCTAAAATCCCTCTTAACACCATGCATGTCTTAGTAATTAAACCATTTTTATAAGTGGTCCCTATAAATCCTCATTAGGATATGTTATTATTTTAGTCTACAAGTTACTATGAGACTCGCAAGATATGAAATGATCCATACATGATAATTTGATGGTTGAATTTGTTATAACATATATTTATTCCAATTATCTATCTAAAATGGAATGATTAAAATTCAAAATTCACAAAGATGAATAATTTCAAAGAGAATCATGTATAACTCAGAAAATAAAATAATTCTTATTCATATAATTAGTTATTGAAAATTTCTAACGCTAAGTATAATTATTTTTTTAAGATACATTGATTTCCAAAATTTATTACATCAAAATAACCAAAACAATAACCAAATTATCTTCATATGATTGATATATGAATATATATTTAACATGAAGATTTAGTTTCTCATCTTTTCATTTATCTTCATAATTCATCAGAGGAAATTATTAAACCTTTAAATTTTATTTCTACTTTCATGAATGTTTACAAAATACAAAATATATATGTATCACATATATAATATCTAAAAATTTATGAAATAGAATTTTTAGTCCCTTAATAACACTAAGTATTTATATTAGGAACAATTATACCTTTAATAATACCTTACTAAATTTTTTCAACTATAAAATACCTAAATGCATCAACAACATGAACATATCAAGAAGTAATTAAGCAATTAAACTATTCTACCCACCATCAAGGTATTGGATGGAGTGATTAAGGATGAAGAGGGATGAGGATGGAATAAGTAGATATGATGATGGACATATTATGGAAGATAAGGGATGGTGAGGTTCAATGAAGGAGTGATTAGAGAGGATGGGGAAGTGATTAGGGATGATGAAGTATGGTGAAGGTTAATGAAGGTGTGATTAGGGGTGAGGATGGATGAAAAAAAAGTGATTATAGATGATCAAGGATGATGAAATATTTATTAGGGATGTTGAGGTATGGTGAAGGTAATTTAGAGATTGATTAGGGATCATGAAGGAGTGATTATAAAGGGTGAATAATGATGATGGTCAATAAGGGAGTGATTAGGGATGATGGGTGATGAGGAGTGAGTGATTAGGGATGATGAAGGATGGTGAGATAAAATTAAGGAGTGATTAAGGATGATGAGGGAGTGATTAATGACCATGATGGATGGTAAGGGTCAATGAGGGAATGATTCAAGATGAAGAGGGATAAGAAGGGATTTGTTTTGGATGATGAGGGATAGTAAGGGTCAATTAGGAAGTAATTAGGGATCATAAGGGAGTGATTAGAGATGATCAGGGATCGTGTGGGTCAATCATGGAATGATTAAGGATAATGAATAGAGTGATTATGGGTAATGAGTGATGAGTAGGAAGTTATTATGGATGAGGGAGGGATGATTATAAATTAAAATTAACACAAAGTGGTCATTTTATGTATACAAGTCATAAATGTGACATATGCTACCCAAATCATAACACTCTAGATCAATTTCAAAGATAGTGGTTTTTAAACATCAATTTTGACAAACCTAGGGATCCTAAAAATGTTAACAAATAATCGAGAAGGCATAAAAAATGAAAAAATGACTATATGTTTACCAAAAATCATCATCAATTGCAAAATTTATGCCCTTAAATCTATGGTTTCAATACTAAGACCCTAAACATGCATACGTACTAACCAGATTAGATTTTTAAAAACTATTTTCCACATCATAAGGTGTGTAGCTCTAAGAGCAAATATATTAGATGTAAAGTGGTAAATATCAGCTTCAAGTAAATATTCATTTCATGCACGTGTTTTAATGATTTTCCATGAAAAATAATATGAACACATAAATTCCTCATAATGAGTATACATTCTTAGGTTTAGTGGTTTCAATCCTAAATTAAAATAATACATATGCATTATGACCATAACGCGTACATATAAATGTAAATTTCCATATAATTATCCCCCAACTTTGTGCACATACCCATCCATCATCTCCTTTGTAGAGAATATGGTTGTTCTCCTCTTTTATTAGTTGCATCATGAGCTCTTGTGCCTCATTAATTATTTTCTCAAAATGATCATGAAGTGACTCCTTCGCTTACATCTCCATACATGTACAATCATAACTAGTACATATCAAATTGCATTCATGAGACTTGATAGTCCATTTAATGATCTCGTGGTCTTTTCCATCCTCTATTACTCTTATGTTTTTTCAAACCTCTCTAGGAATCCATATAATATTATTTAATTCTTCATTTTATATTCCTAACCTATACTCTTTACTCTCATCCTCATCTATGCATTCTTATTCGTTGAAAACCACACATGCTTCAACACTAAGATTGTTCATGGATTGTGGCTTACCTTGGCTTACAGCTTGAATTGATTCACCCTACAACAATACTTGTCCATGATATTGCATTTAGATCATAAATTATTTTTGATTTTATGCCCTTAAGTAACATGTAATTTTCCCTTCTTGAAGTGTTTCTATGGCCAACATGCTCCACGTCCTTCAAATATTCTTTTCTTCATCTGTAAATTCTATCTCTAGCTTATTTATGATAGCTCCTAACTTCTTTCCACTTTGACTAAGGAAATATAATTTATCCTCTTCAACATCTTGCATCAATGATCTCCATATGAACTCCTATTACTCATTTTACTCTTTCATAACTTGTTCTTTCACTTTTATTTGAGCTAGATATCCACCTTATGTCAAGCTAGACACTCCTTCAAACTCTTCTTATATCCACCCTTGTTGTTCTAGGATGTATGCTATCTTGTCCATCACTATCACTCTTTTTATCCCCCATTAACTCATTCTCAATGATTGAATATTCAACTAATGTTCTAGGAAATATTTTTTCCTTTTCTTCATCATTTATGGCATGTTCTAAAGTTATCATCTATATTTTATTAATCCCAATTATCATAGACAAATAACTAATTTTTTTTCTCACCTAGAAAATATCCATCACCTATAATATATTCTACCTCTTTTATTTCTTTGTGCAATACATATTCTAATTTATTTGTTTCATACCTCTTGAATCTAACTTCTTCATTCAATTCTACTTATTTTATGCCATTTATGAGGCATATTTCTTATTGAAGCTCCCATTCTCCAATCATATCCCATCTTTAAGGATAATAATTTATTGTAACTATATACATGGATTCCCAATAAAAAATTTCTTTAACATAAGCATCTTATTTATGTTTGCTTTCATTCGTGCTTTCAAGTTTTACGTCTTCAAAATGGCCTTATTCTTTCTTCACTTTTCCACCTACAAACACCCATGATAAGAAATTATTAAATTTAAAATATTGAGGCTTGTTTTCATCCATATTATCTTTATTTATTTTTTTAAGCTTTTTCCTCTCATCATCCTCCATGAACATTGTATTCTTCTTAAGGTGCTGCTCAACTTCCTTTTGTCTACCAACATGTTCCTCCATCACAAAATTCTTCATCTCCTCCTTTAGATGCCTATATCAAAACTTATTTTACTTATCATTCTATACCATGACAATTTTTATTATTTTCTCCATGAGTAGCCTTATAGGTCACAACTCTCTTTTTATTATTACCCATCCATACCCTTTTCTTTCCTCTTCTTGCATGAGCTCCAACAAGAGCCTTATCCTATCTATCCTTCGATATATCTCACACATCTCCTCTTCAATAATCAATCCTTTTCTATTTGGGTCTACCTTCCTCTACCTCTCATTGTGGTACTATAACTCAAATAATCCCTTCCTCTCATTTGCATTCTCTATATTCATCTTCTCTTAATCAAGACTTTTTGACCTTGATTTGGTGTCTCAACCTAGGTTATCTCTTCTACCTTATCCTATTGACACTCATGTCCAAATATTATTCACCTTTGAACTAATACTCTTATTGAAGTCCTTTTTCTCTCTTTTTAGGTCTGATATTCTACCAAAAAATATTTAACTCTCTTACTCATTCCTGTGAACTTAATTAGTAACCTTCAGCAACCTCAAATATCAACCTTTAAAATATTAAACTATTCCAAGAGGTTACATATTGTGATAACTCTTGATGAAGAGATGATATATATACTTTATATATACATTAATATGGATTTGATTTCTTGTCATTGATATCTTTGATTAGGTCTTTGATGGATTTATTTTTACATGTACTTAGTTTATCCTTTGACATGTTATTCTTTCTTACCTTCATGAGCAATCATAAGCCTCTTTGATTGCATAATATTAATTTATCTCTTTAATAACTATCACCAATTTATCATTATATGTACTCTTCCCTCCTTACTATCAAAATCATTCTCTACTACCCACTTTTCAAAACTCAATTCTCCATTCTTGATTCATTCTTGCTCATTATCGCATACAGGTTTATAGGCCTAAAATCCTCATTCATAGTTACATGGTTCATAGATATACAAATAGGATTTATATCATCTCTTAGCTATGCATTCTATATATTATATAGATCTAACCAAATAAATCAATCTCCTATGTCAGAACTCTCTAATGATCAACTCTTTCTTCTTCTTTAACTAGCTCCTTGTAGCCTTGTTTTAGGACAAATATTGCAAGTGTGAACATTATAAAATATATATATATATATATATATATATATATATATATATAATAATACCTATTTTAGATACTTGTTATCTCCATGAATCTTTACATAAAATTTTAGGACCCAAATATCAAGGTATAATATCTAACTCAGCTTATCTCTTTACCAATTAGGTCTCTTTAGGCCTAATTTAAGCACACGATCATGGACATTGTATTGTATGGTCCGGTACCAACTTGAAATACTCAAAATAATCTACATCGCATCAAAATAGATTATATATATTTATTTCAAGGATTTTTTTTAGTACAAGTAATAGTTATGCATGTTTCCACCTGTAAACCCTATGTTTAGTTTTGACAGGCCTGTGTAAGGATGAGACCTTACAAAATGGGATATTTTTCATTGTATACCACTTAAATCATGGCTAATACCTATATTAGGTCTTAAAAACATTTTTTTACCTTACCCAATAGATGGTTATGCATGAACAATCCAAAACTATCTCCAACAACCATGATTGAAGAGTTTTGAGTATAAAAGAGAACTGTGTGTGAATGATGTAAGACAATCTTAAATTTATAAAATATTTATGAGCCTAGAAAAGGATTATTATTATAATTAATACACTCTCAACTATAGTTATGATTTAGAATATTCAATTACACTCAAACAATTATCCATGATACAACTTACTTGTCACTCTTAATTGTATACTGATAGAATTGCTCTCAAATAGGACTGTGTTATAAGTTACCACCTTTTCAACTAGAAAATAATAAAAATAATTAATATAAGAAGGAATAAAAAAAAAGTGGCACTTAAATTCAACTGAAACACTAATAATCAATAATGGATCTTCAAATAGATTTATTTATTCAATTCTCTCCAAACATATGTACTATCTATGTATAATTTTTTTAAGTTAGGCAGAGTTCATTCAATCCTTGAAATTTATAGGAAATATCCACTCCTATTATTTTAATTTATCTTATCCTCTAATCTCATACTACTCTTCTCTCTCACCTGACATGAATTTCTCACATTTTCATAACATTAAACATGCAAAGTAACTCATTTAGAAGGCCATCCATGTTGGTGGAAGTTACAACTTCAAGATTTTTTTTACATTATTATATTCATGTCGTGAAAGTTTTAATAACTCTTAGCACATTCATACAACCTAATAATATCATTACAGACATTCATCAACCTTGGAATTATTCACAAGACCCAAACTACCACTCAAATATAGTTACAAATTTAATGTTTTCATATCTTCCCTTTTGGTGGAAAACTTCAAAAGGTATAGAAACACACACTTATAAGACTCTTAGTGACTCAAAATCACCATAAGGGTCCTTATTAGACAGATAACACCTAAATCAAATAAATAATTATCATAATGGAAATATTGAACATAATATCAACTTATATTATCTTTTGATGCTTTGCATCAGTTGGTTTGGAAACACTTTCCTACCATCACCATACCTTTGTCCTATCTCAAATAGTATTACAATTCACTAATGTTGAAACCCTTTTATATTATTTTATTGTCTTTCTACACTACATCATGATTATCCTCTAGTGGTATTAAATCAATATCTATATCTATTAATTCCACCTTGTCCCCTTATAAGAGGGGATTATCTTCTTATTGGACCAATAGATTTTCTTTCAAAATTCTATTTATTTTTTATCTTTTGAATTTAAAGCTAATTCATAAGCATCCTCCATGAAAATTATTATACGTATGCTTAATTCATCTTAAATATAAAACCTCAAACCATTTACATACCTTGAAACCATTTATTCTTATATTTCATCACTATCTACTCATATGAAAAGATTGTAAAAATCATCTATATAATCTTGATATGTCATCCTTCAGCCTCAAAATTTGGAATCTTCTATATGACGCTTATGCATAATCCACTAGCAAAAATTGCTTTCATCATCTTCCCCTGCATCATTTTCCACATGTTTATCTTCTCTTTATCTTTTATCTATCTTAATTTTTTTAGGTGATCCCACCAAATCATTACATGGGCCTTAAATTTTGTGCATGCAAACATTACCTTATTGTCTTCTCTCATAATTATCCATTTGAAATCTTTTTCCATGTTGTTCATCCAATCTATTAGTTCCTCTAGTTTTAAACTTCCTCTATAATATGGAATTCCAACCATGACCCCTTTGTTCCTTATTTACAAAGCTCTAGCCATCCTCTCTTTTGTTGATAGTGGCTATTCTTGTCACTCCCCCTCTTGAGAAATTTCTTCTTCATTATTTGTGTCATCATATACATCATCTTCTGCTCTCTTTTGTCTTTAATTTACAATAATCTTAGTTAATTGTTCTACTTGCCTCTCTAAATCTCACATATTTCAGTTTATGTGAGTGATTCCTCCTTGTCCTCTCACCATCTCTTACACCTCCTAGCTTCAAACTTCTTATGATACCAAATAATCAACCCGTACACTATCAAAATAAAAGAATACCAAGAGGCAAAGCTTATAAATAATAACCAATATTGATTTGTATTTAATGCATAAAATAAGTACAAGAATGTGGATAAGTAACTCTAAACTTATATTGGAGTTGGCATTCAACATTTCAAATTCTAAAAAATAATACAAACTAACCTATTGTTTTTAACAATTGTTATTTTTAGTAACATTCAAGAACAAGCATGCAGAGCTCTAAAAATCTCTAAAAAAAAAACTAATAACTAAAATTAACATATGGGATGAATTTTGAAGATTACATCTAGTTATAAAATTATATAATTTAAAAAAATAGAAAAACCTAAAAAAAATATTATTATGCTTTTAGGAACCCTCAAATGGTTACGTATGGCCCATAAAAAATATTTAAAACATTTTTAATAGTTAAGGTGGGTTATGGTTGTATTGAAAATTTTTAGATGGTCGTTTTGGATGAAGAAAAACTCAAATAGAGCTATGGATAAAAATGTATGACCTACAAAAGTTTGCACTTATTTTCTACATAACCAATGACACAAAATGTTAAGGTATTTGAAGCATGTAAATACAAGGAGACAATTTAAAATTAGATGTTGTCCATGTCCTTTGGAAATAGAAACTTTGTTAAAATCGTATTGAATGTAACTAAAAACATATCATTTTTTAGTGTAACTAAAAAATTAATCTAACAACATGAATAATGTTCAATCAAATGACATAATGTAATAATAACAATAATTATGAACCAATCCCAATACTTTGTAAAGTAAGAAAATAAAATTTCCCATAAAGACTAAAAATATCACAATTATACACCTAGAAATGCATGGTTACATTCATCCCAACCTTCAAAGTAAAGGACAATTAAAAAAGACAATGAAATAAGATCTCAAATTGAATGCTATGTTAATAAAACCATGAAAAAATATTTTTTTCCTAAATAAAATTATTTTTTGAATTTCCTCCCATTTAAAATATATAGCGTTTAAATATATAATCACTAAATAACATATTTACGATAATTTTCATGACAAATTGAACACCACCTTAACATATTTTTAAATGCTTACAATATAAACTAGATTACCATGAATTTAAATTATGAGAGTCATTCTATATAATATTTTTCCTCACCTTTAAGAGACTTCCCCAACATTTTTTGAGGAAGCATATAAACAATTTATAGGAAATTGTATATATTTGAAAGTTTTTTGGTTAATTTTCAAAGTTTATAGGTTCACAAAGAGTGTATTAGGGATTAATTCTTGTTGAATGAATATATTTAAAACCATAATAAATATCACTAGATTTGATTCCTAAGAAGCATATGTTAGGCATAAGAATATTTTGACAAAATGGCTCAAGTGGATGTGGTCCTTTGGAATATAATGATTATATAATTTTATAAAAGATTTAAGACAACATAAATTTCATAGCAATAGCTATTACTATAATTTATAAAATGTGTAAGTATAATATTATTACCTATAAAATCAGATGGATATCCAATGAAATATATACATATCTTCTATCTATGGATTCTTAGTAAAAGCATCCAAGAAAAATTATATAATAGGATATGTTGGTTCTTAACAAAGTTGAAAAATAGTCTCAAACCTAGTTAGTTTTTAACTCACATATAATTGCATGAGAGATAATTTATGAATGCATCAACATTGTCTCATGTAGGTGAGTTGGTAAAGATATATGCACACTGGTCTTGAGTTGGGAAATATTAGAGCTAAGCATTTTATTGTTGAACGTGTTCATGTATGAAATGAAATTGATCTTTTATGTTTTTTGTGTGCTCATAAAACACTGGATTGTAAACAAATATTAAAATTTTCATATTTATCATACTAAAAGAGTGTAGGCTCTGTTTATTTTGTATCTAATCTTGATATTATGTGACGACCATATCACTTTCTACATATCTCCTCATACTAAATGATATTATATCTCAATGTAACACAAAGAAACTTTTTATAATTATTTTTTCTACATGAGAGATGACTATATCCCAAAAATAAAACAAATCTATATGTGGATTTCCTATCATCAATTAAACATACATGACATGCATCCATATAACCTGTCAAAATGAATCGGTCATTCTTATTGTATTCTAGGCCATATTATATTCTAACTAAAATTTTTCTTAGTATCATTTTTCTCTTTTCAATAATTCATTTCATATCCTACATGAATAATGAAAGATATGTAACATCATAGCTAATATATTACCTAATGTATGTCAACTAAATGCGACTCTAAATCAATTATCGATATAGAGTGGAATTTATTTTTTGTCATGCATCTGAATGATTCAACTGAATTCTTGTCTCCTTATATGTTTTAATATTTATCAATCCATCATATATAATTTCCTGAGCATGGTATTAGCATATATATTTGAGGCACAAATATGTGGTGGCCATTTTCGCACACTTTTAAATCAACGAAGTAGTGTAGTATCCAAAAATATATCATGTTGAATGATTACGTAAGATCATGATCTATTATATCAATTATTTTCATTGAGATTCCAAATATGACTAGATGTTCAACATAAATAATTATAGTCATAACCTCCCCTTTATTATTTGAGGTAGATTTTGGATCACATGGAATCCTTGAGAATCCAAGTTGAATAAGATTCTTGTCGACTTTTATATATCAGTCTCAAATAGATTTATTGAGACCACATATTCACTTGATGATTATACATACATTTTTTTCTTTACAACATGTGACAAAATCCTATAGTTATGTCATGAAGACTTCTTATTGTAAACATCCATTTAGGAAGACACTTTTTATGTTCATTTGATGGAATTTCCATCTAATGTTTTCAACAATAGAAAATACCATTCTCATATTTTTTATATTGGTTGTGGGAAAAAATTGTCTCTTCATTATCAATTGAATATTTTTTAACATATAAATTGTATACAAGTATTTCCTTATAGTTTTCTATGTTACCATCTGCCTTATAATTGGTCTTGCAGATCCATTTGCAACCTAGGGGATTCTTCCCTGCTAGCGTATCAGTAGGTTGAAATGTATTATTCATCATCAACGATAAATATTATACATAAATGGCCACTTTCCAACGCTTTTACTATTGGTATTTTCAACAAGTTGAGTGCCCAATGTTTCTACAAATATGCTCACAAAATAAAATTTTACCTCTACATGAGCCATGCTATGATTCTTTGGTCATGTAGTGTAAGTGTTTGGGACTCCATCTAATTCTACATATAGTATAATGTTGGTATATCAGTTTTGAATATGTCAAATCATTAGTATGTAGTCATTTAAATTTGGCCAAAAGTATTTTATCATGTCATATTTTAGCTTATTTCACTTTGATTGGCATAAGCATTTGATTTGACCTATTTTTACACCTCACTCTATCATAAGCACCCACATGGGCTTTTTTTTTAAATTGTACTTTACACATACATAAGTGTTTTAACTATTATAAATACATGTAATAATATATACATTGAAATATAAGAGCCAAAAAATACATATTTCCCTTAAGGAAAAAAAAAAATTAGTAGGGGACAATAGCGGAGGTTGTTTTTATCCCCTATGGGACATTCCTGTCCTTATCCATTAAAAAAGTTATCTTTAAAATTCGGACCCCCTCTTACAATGAGGTTTGTATTTATAAGATATGAAGTGTGAGGTTTTCCCATTTTTTATTTCTATAAAGTCATAAACAAATCACTTATTCTACCATTTTAAAGTTAAAATATAGATGCATATTTGCATAATTGCACATGGAGTAAATATTCCTTATTTTTGACAATTCTATTTATGATCACTAAGAATATCCTTCGCTAGGTTCAAAACATTTTTTTATCAAATCTGGAGCAAACCAAGGTCAAGTATTCAAAACATTTCTAAATCCATTCATATATTCAAATGAAAACACATTGACAAACCACTCTAAATTTGATAACTACATGGGATTGATTCCATATATGGAGTATTGGATACATAGTCAGTCTTTAGTCATCATGGGGTTGATTGGGGTTGGCTCAACCTATTACACTCTAAGTTTTTTCAATTTGTAGGTTTTATATTAATTGTAAGTCCTATTTGGGTTTCAATATTGAATAAATTATTTGCATGTCTTCCAAGCACTTATGAAGGTTCAAATATGCACATACATACCAAGTATAATCTAAAAAAAGATACCATGAATGGATTTCCTAAATTTTATGAAAATAGAGGATCAACTAGTTTGGACCATAGTGGCAATCAATCTTGATCCCAATTGGATAATTTTTTACTTCTTTAGCTTCAAGTGTCACTTTTGGGTAGTTGTAGCATTTGATATTATTTTCTTATTTCAATCATATTTCAACAAAAATAGTTAAATTTAAAACATAAAAATCTAATTTTATCATTTCATGTCAGAGTTAGTCTTACTATAATTAGTTACACTTTATCAAATTCAATATTTTATTTCATATCATCTTGTTTCAAGTCAATTTAAAAAATTATTATTTATTCCATTATAGTTATTTTAATTAGGGTTAATTCACTTATTGATTAAAATTCTCATTAAACATTTTCATGAAATTGATAGTGACACAACTTTATTGGTGAAATTTTATTTTTATTTGAGCATTGCTTCAAAAACTATGTCCTAGGGTTTAGATAAATTATTAAAAATATGACACTAAAAAAAAATTCTTTCAACTCTATATCTATTTATGACACTAAAGTAACCTTATTTTGACTTCAGATATAATTGTTGACACTAAAATCATCTTACATTGATCTTAGATCTAATATCTAACATTGAGAGCACCTTATTTTGACCTTTCATTTTAGGGTAATATACTAATTTCATACACAAAACTCTTCATTCTATTTATACCATTTCATTTATTGTTATTATTTATAACTACTTTTTCACATTATTTTTCTATGCCCTCTGAAATAACTACATCCCTTATTTATTTAATATATTATGTTAGTTTAAGCGGGGCCCATATTAAGCACCTTTAAATCCATTTACTGTTAAAATTGATTCCTCTAATACAACAAATGATTTTCTTTATTTTAGTGAACAACTTGTTCAATAATCTTTTCCAAAATATAATCCTAATGGATAAAGTAATCAATATGATCACAATGATATTCACCAAGGCTTAGATGTGATTCATCGTGATGAACTCAATGGGGTAGATCATGAACACGTGCAATGGATATATATATTCAGAGAAGGACTACATTAAATACCACAATATATACCCAAAATAATAAAATTTATTTTATCTTCCAAAAATACATAACAAACAAAAAATTATATTGTTAATTCACAGAAGTAACTCCTATTTCACTTTGTAAACCCTACCACATGTATTGTTACTATTAATTTTGATACCATTATTACATCTACACCTTTACATTTGATCAATAGTATTCAAATAGATATCTATAACCATACCTAATCACATAAATCATAAATTACATTTGATTTATATGCATATTACATCATATATCGAGCCTAATATAGAGCCCCTCATGCAAACTCTTTCACTTTTACATGCTATGGTATTTTAGGTAGAGTAAGGTGTACACAAATCTAGCCAATCATTGGATTCACAAGTGTTGTCTCATAATCCATTATCATTTGGTATTATATCATATCCTTTACCTACAATATTTTTAGATCCTAAAATTTTATTATATGAAGGAAAAAGATATCCTCATAAAAATATTAATTATTTTTATGTAGTGTGTTTTTATTATGGTTTACATGATAAGTTTATAACAAAGTTGTTTCCATGAAGTTTAAAGGACTGCACCTTCCATTGCTTTTATGTTTTACATGTTTAATAGATCAAATCATTTAATCCCCCAATAGATCAATTTATCAAGCATTTTTATTTCAAGATTGATAAAAATATTTTTATCCAAAATTACTAATCTTAATTAAGGAACTAACAATCCTATAGGTGATTATTTACTTTGTTATAATACCTTTGTTTCCAAAACTAATAACACATCAGTGCATAATAAATTAATATTTAATTTCAAAGAAATTTCTATTGGACTTGTACATGAGATAATTATTTTAAATACATTCAAATCATTTGAATAGATTTGTCATTTAATCAAATAATTCAAGCTTCTTTATTTGAAAATAATTATGTATGAACCTACACCTTCCAAAATTAAGTTTTGAATAAAAACTTCATATAAATATAAACCTATATATATATATATATATATATATATATATATATATATATATATATAATCTAATGTAAATATAAAAACTAATTCTATTTCTCAACCTTCAAACATGATTGTTTTATCTATTTGACTAAGATAATTCTCTATATTATCAAAACCAGATCATAAATTAATACAAAATCTACTTGAGTGTAGTATTACTACTCTACCTCTATCATTGTAATTTGACATTATTTAACCTTAAGGTGAGTATTTTATATCACTCCTATGTTTCACTAGTATTTATCAGTGTTATGTTAGACATAGAAATCTCACATAAACTAAAATGTTATAATTTCATCTACCCAGTGCTTATAGAATGGGGGAATATTATCCACATTTTATACTATTTACATGTGTTATAATTATGTGGCTCCTATTCTATTTACCTATATACTTCCTAAAATGTATTTGTAACATTTCTTCCTTGCATTATTAACATTGATATTCTATTTTATAGGATATGATCACATTACATGTGCATATTATAGAATATCTTTTGAATTATATTCTTTGTTGATGTTATTACTTCTAAATAGTATATCAAATTTTTATTGTATATTTTGTGTGACCCTTTGCCCTTGTGGATAATATTTTAAACATCTATGTGATATATTGTTTGGCTTATGTGACATTCGAACATGTTCATTCATTTTCTACCTTGGACATTTTTTGTGTGGAAACTTTAATCATGTACCATGTTTATGGAACTATACATGTTTTCATGTGTTCCATAGCCCTATATTTGAAAACATTTCATTATGTGACATTAAAAAATGTCCCTTGCATGTGGTCCTTGGACTTATTGTATTAAATTATGATAGTTGTGTTTGTGTTATTGTTGATTATGTTAATTTTGATCAATACATATCATTCACTAGTTAGTGTATAAAATATGAACTCTAAATTATATTACTATAATATTTATTGAAACTTTTTTATAGGTCTTGATGCATATATTACATACATAATTAAAATAACACATATCTTATTGTGCTAACAAAATTTCACATATGCTATGTTATTGAATGACTAAATTTTACTACATATATTTTAGTTAATGTTTATTTTGACATGTGTGATTTTAGATATAAACTTACTATCCTCAAAATGTTGAAATTTTAGTGGGACATTCATAGGTGATATAAGCCTCTTAAAAATAAAAATATGTTTTCAATACAAAATACAATTTCAAATGTTTCAAAATGGTTCCAAATTCAATCATTAACATATATTATGGGGAAATATGCCATGCATATGCACCCACATTTCAAGATAAAATTAATAATTCATATAGTTTTGATCCATGATACAAATTCATGCACATGTTTTAACAAAAAATTATGATTTTCATCTACATACAATGACATATTTACATTTATCAATGGAGGAATGATATAAATTTAGACTAAGATTTTAAATTCTATTTTATATCCATAGAAAAGGTAAGAGAATGGAAGTTATCCATTTTATTTTTATCATGCATTAAGGAGTAAAGTTATAGTTGAAACTATAAGCATCTATAGTGGTTAAATTAGTTAAATTGCATAATGTAGAGATTAATGTTTCAATTCATTATAGCATTATGTCTTGAAATACATTTTGGATATCAACCCATTTCATGTCTTCGGCTATAAAATACCATCTGAGTTATGTTTATATTTATGCATCCCTCAATGGGTGTTATTTTCATTTATAAAATTGTAAATTGTATTAGGGTCTTGATCATCCTCGAATTTTCCGTTAGTTCAACCAAGGAACCAAGCTCTCCAAGTGTTTCATGGGAAGCATCAAATATAAAATCATTCAAAGCAACATAATATCAAATTAAAAAATATAATAAATTATTAGTTTCACACATACAAGTTTATCCCTCCCTTTCTTTCTTTTCAATCTCAAATTTTCATGGTTCAATCCTTTTCAACTTTCAAATGCAAGATTTTTCAAGTTTTAGTTTTCAAAATAAAAATATATATTTCATGTATTATTCAGGATTTTCTATATTAAAATTCCCTAAGCAATTGGATTGTATTCTCAAATAAAAAGTGTCATATACACTTAGATATATTTCCCCTTTACTATATTAATTCCATTTCATGAATATTTGATTGAATCATTTTTAACCTATTACACTTTAATTGACTTGATCACTTAAATTTGAAGTATTTCACCACTTCAATTCATCCTAAACACCTTTATTGACCTTTTTGTTTCCCATATATATATATATATATATATATATATATATATATATATATATATATATATATATATATATATATATATATATATGTCACCTACATAAGTTTTATAATTACTAAAAATACATTTATGCTTTTTTATGAGCAATCAAGGACCTAAAAATCACACATTTCCCTTAAGTATAGAAATGTTCATTAGGGTACATTAGTGAAGGAATTTTTTGTTGGATAGAGAAAGATCATATCCATAGTGCTTTTAATGGCCAATTTGAAAACTTTGACCCTCTCTTCCAATTAGGTTCATACTTTTAGGAAATGAAGCATAAGGTTTTCCTATTTTGAACTGCTATAAAGGCACACTATAGTAACTTATTCTATCATTTCAAAATTTAAATATAGATGCACATATACACTATTGCACATTGAGAAAGGCTTACCTATGTTTCTAATTTCTAATTTTAATCACTAAAGGTGGTCCTTGGCCATGTCCAAAACCCATTTTATAAAATCCACATAAATACAAGATCAAGTATTCAATCCAATTATAGATGAATCCATATAGTCAAAGGAACACACTTTCATAAATCACTATATATGGGATAAATAAGTGGGATTGATTCCATATTTATAATAATGTATATGTAGGTAGTATTCAGTCATCATAGGGATGATTTGTGTCAGCATAGCCTATTTCACTTCCTGATTTTTTACTATTTGCTAATTTTTAGTCATTTCAATCCATATTAATGTTTCAAACTTGAATAAGTTACTTTGAGGTTTTTTTCACACTTTATAAGGTCAAATTTATGAATACAAACCTAATTTAAGTTGTTCTAAGTGTTTATGACATGATTTCCTGATTTTTAGTAAAAGATAAATCAGACAATTTGGGACCATAGGGAAGGTTAATCTTAACCATAGTTATATGATATTTTCCTTATTCAAATTTTGTTCCTATTTCTACGAACTTGTAAATCCTACTTCTATTTTCCTATTTCAGTCATTATTCACGTATAGGATAGAGATAGCTAAGTTTGTCATTTCATTTAATACTTATTCTTCTTTCAATGAATTACAATTTATAAAGTTTAATATTTGATTAATTTTAAGAATGTTACATTTCAATTTATAACATTATTCTTTAATCCATTACATTTATCTAAATTAGGGTTAATTCACTTATTAATTCAAGTTATGTTAAAACAGGGTGGTTTAGATGGAGGACATAGATGACTATCATCATTTTACTTGTTCTAACTACAACTACAAACATTTGAAATTTGTACATGTCACCTCTATTAGTTGAATATTTAGAGGGTGGATTCGATTCAATCTTATAATAAAATACATCATCCCTTCTAACCGATATCATCCTATGTTTTTGATCCATGAGTTGAAGGGACTTTTACTCGTGATTGTAGCCAAGAAAAATGGATGCCAATGATTTATTGTCCATTTTTTTATTTTTAGGGGCATGAACATATTATTTATAGATACAAACATGAATAATTTGGTTATAAGGCTTATTTATATCATTTCCTTCTTATGGATTAATACAATAAAGAGATTTAGTTGGTGGATGATTCAGTAGTAGACTATTGTGCAATGTTATTTTCCCACTATATATAATGCATGTGTAATTCATTCATCATGATATGTACCATCTCTAAAGTAGTGTGATTTCATCATTATAAAAAACCATTATATTGTGGATCTTATGTTGTAGTCAATTATAAGTGAATGTCATGTGCTTTAATGGATACAAATCAATATTTACTAGTTTATCCCATTTGTATATGAATAAGGGAATTGAATTATATGAACATGTTTCTGTTACATAGACGATTTTAATCCTTTGTAGACTTAAACTAAATTATCCTTAGTGTTTAATAAATTTACCTAAATTTTCCCTTTATTATTAATTAAAAAAAGAGATGAAAATACTTAAATCCACTAACACTCGAGCACATGAACCCACACAGATTAGTGTACACTATATCTAATGATCTAATAGATTGATATGTACTTGAAAAAATGGATCTCTATGTCATGTTTCTAATTAAAAAATAGAACATATATAAGCATTTTTTCTTTAATGAGTGAAGTCCTCTCACCATGTTCTTTTATACTAAATTTTGTTGGGTACCTAGAAAACAATTTTCTATACATTATGTGCAATAAATTATCATAGTTGATATATTTTATAACTATATATTTATTTTATTTCTATAAAACATCAATATAAAATGTATTTTTTACTTTACAAGCTCATGATACTATTTTATAGCCTTGATACATTTTTGGAATGAAACACATGTTATTTTCAATTTGTTGATCAATTGCAATTGTGAAGTTGTGATCTATCAATTGATTTACGTAAAATATATTTTTTATGAGGCCTAGAACAAATAAGATGTCACTAAATTTAGATCCTTGATTACAAAATAATATGCAAATATATCTTAGACCTTTAACACTATATGATGTATCAAATCCAAAAGTTATATTGCCTTGAAAACATGAAGAGGATACAGTCCTCTACTAATACTTGGGTCATATCATTTGTCATGTGGAAGAATCCACATTCCAAAAATAATTTTAGGGAGGTATATCATCAATTATCTATGTATCATATACACAATCCTCTTCTAAAGAACCCGTATCTTCATAAAAATTCATGTACTATTGTTGTGATAATATTTATGTTTCTAAGTACATGTAAACTATGATTTATTCTTTAATCCTTGTAGACATTATTTAAGTTAGAATTATTAGTTTTGAAGGAGTTCATAGAAGATGCATTTTTCCAAATATCCTTGAATTCATGGCCATTTGTTTTTTATGGATTTGATAAACCTAATAACATTGGGATTTGTCACCATGTTTATTCTACTAATTTTCCATCTTAAGAGAGTGTTTATATGACTTTATTTTGATTACATATTTTCGATGTAATGTAAGTTCATGTTATCATTCATATTATTTGTGGTGTGCATTGATTATTCACGCTGAAATATGTTAGCCAAAATTTCAAAACTTGATTTTATTTATGTATATTTAGAGACATCACAAATATCTTTAAGGTTGGTGGTAGTGCTCTAAGGATGATGGGTAATGGGGAGGCATATGACATTGGGTTTTTCCAATGGTTGGACCAATGCTCATAGTTTTGAAACATGATGAACAAATATTTTATATTTCTCTCGTGCTTTTAAATTGAGACACTAAATATGGATTTATAGATGTAGGATGGTATTATAATTTTTGGCTTTATAGGCAATATTCATTTTAACTCAAATATATTTATAGATGTAGGATGGTATTATAATTTTTGGCTTTATAAGCAATATTCATTTTAACCTAGGGATATTTGGTTGTAGTAGTATTTAGGATATGAATCTAGAACTTATCTGAATCTTCAAACATAATAATCAACCTTGTCTTATTGTTTTCAATATCAAATAAATAAGATTATTATACTCAAAGGCATGTTGAATGAATGTGTTGTCAACAAATGATTATATATCTTCAAATTCTAAGTGATTTTTCACCTCAGTCTTCTATGCTACATAGTTATCATACTGAAGATGATATGTATCAAGTAAAACAAATTTTGGGCCATTACCATCCATATTGTACAAAACTATCTACTAGAGATAGATAGGTTTTTTTATAACTTAAAAAGGTTTCTATTGTTATATACCATCAATATCACATATGAAATTGGTCAATATGCTCAACCTTCACATGTGCCCAGTGGTATATGGAAGAAAATATTTTGTTCTATATACTCGGTGCCATGTGAAAGATATATTGAATCCCCTGAGGGAAAGTGGTACATAGTTCATAGATAGTATGTGAAATGGATTTGTCTAATACGTTATACATGTTTATAATTAAATCATTATACACAAGCACAATTTCTATATATATTCATATTTTAAAATTTTCAATATATACATTGAATGATAATGGCTAATAAGTAATGGAGAGAAATGGTAAATGAATTTTTAAAAATTTGATTTAACCTAAATTTTTTAAAGGTAGTATGAAATACACAACATTGTTTTTAATATGTTGTTGTCATATTAATTAGTTCAATATGCTAAATTTACTAATAAATGTGAACCAGAGGCATCGTTTAAATCAAACATTACAATTTATAAATTTAAAATCTAAAGTTTTAACTTGTTTCTGTGCTTGGAAAATTAAAAAAGTTATGTAGCGTGGAAGAAAAAAATTATGATATTTCACCCCAAAAAAAATTAAATTTTAATGTCCTAACGGCTTATGGTGTGAGCGATATGCAATTAAAGTCCTTTTCCGAACATGATAGTCCAAATACAAAAGAATGAAAATTTGGAGTTTGAAGACGTATTTTTCGAAACAAAAATAATTGTGCAGCGAGTATATTCATGTTAACATTAATTATTGACTCCACCAAAACCTCTCTCTCAAGTCTTAGTCTAGTTAAGTACATGCATGCGTAGTTAGGGAGTTAATTCTAGCATTTATTGAGAAATTTGAAAATTTGAAGAGTCTCTACTAAATGTTGTGAAAAAGCATGTACTCTTGGCTCCCTAGATCGCTGCTCCCCTTATCAGAATACATTTCCATGACTGTTGTGTGAGGATCTGTTTAATGCGTATGTGATCTATTTTTTGAGAACATTCTGCCTCTGTTAAAACACAATCATGCTGTCAAAGTGAATGGTTGTTTTATGCATATGTAAGAGAATGTTTATGGCAGCAGTAGTCTGGACAAGGAGAACATAATAGAAGAGGAACATTCAGAACAGAGGGACAACATAGTGTGTAGCAGCACTAGTAGAAGAAGAAGAACACTTTGATGAGAAGGAACACAGCCCAGCATCTTGCTCGCAGTACAGTCGAGAGTTGAGGTGAACCAATCAAGTTAGACCCCGCAGAGACAGAACCCACCACAGTGAAAACATGTGAGCGCAGGCAGGTTTCTTTCGGCAAAAGAGCGGTCTAAGGTAATCGTGTCTTTGTCTTTTTCAAGTGATATCTTGTTAATTAACAGTAGTCAGGGCATCCACCAGTAACCCTAGCACACAAGGAGCAGTATTAAATGACAAGAATTATTCCACGTGGGCCATGAAAATGAAAAGTTACCTGAAAAACCTAGAATGTTGGGAGGCTGTAATCACTAAATATGAAGAACCTAGTGCAAATGACGTAGCTGTAATGACCAATGCACAGAGGAATTCAAATGCAGAGAACAAAAAGAAAGATTCTAGAGCCCTATGGAACCTACGCAATGGAGTTGAGGACTCCATCTTTCCCAAAATAGCAGCAACAACCAGTGCACATCGAGCCTGGGATATACTTGTGACTGCATATTAAGGAATTGATAAGGTAAAAAATGCTAAGTTGCAGATACTGAGGAAAAAGTTCAAAACCTTGTAATTGAAAGACATGGAAACCGTAGATCGGTTCATGTCTCAAGCCATGGATGTAGTAAATCAACTGAGAGCCTACGGTGAAGACATCACAGATAGGAAAGCTGAGGAGAAGATTCTCAGATGTCTTCCACACTCATATGATCTGTTGGTGACAACAATCGAAGAATGTAAGGATCTTGCTCGGTACTCCATAGAAGAGTTGACCGGTTCAATGTTGAACCATGAATCCAGAATGCATAATAAAAATTAATCTCTGGAAACTGCGCCACAAACGCAAGCCATAATCAGTAGAGGAAGAGGCAAATGTGCTAGAGGTAGAGGAAGAAGAGGTCAAAGTTCTTCCCAGTCTGATAATAGAGACAGTGTTGAGAATCAGTTAGAGCAGCCTTTGTCACAACCTCAAAACTAGAGAGGAAGAGGCAGGAGTAATAGAGGAAGAGGTAGATTTGAGAAATCAAATATACAGTGCTATTACTGTAAGTGATATGGACACTATGAGAGTGAGTGCAAAAAGAAGCAGGCAGATCAGAACAGGAGTGGAGCTAATGTGTCCAACACAGAAGAAGGAACCCCGTCAATGTTTCTATCATGCTCAAAAGTAGAAGACAACAACAAAAGAAGACATGTGGCTATTGGACAGTGCCTGCAGCCATCACATGATAGGTAATAAAAATGTTTTCACTAGTTTTGATGAAACAGTCAGGTCCAAGATCAAGTTAGGAGATGACCATTTGGTTCATGCTCTAGGAAGAAGCACTGTTACAGTAGTAAACAAGTAGAATGAAAATAAGGATATCCATGATGTCTATTATTTTTAGAATCTAAAACACAATCCGTAGAGTGTAGGCCAAATGATTGAGAATGGGTTTGAAGTTAAATTTAAAGGTTCCACATGTCCTATCTTAGATAAATCCCCAAGTGAAATGGTCATAGCAAGAGTCCAAGCGACTAGAAACAGATTGTATCCCCTAAACCTAAGAAGTGTCAAACAAAACATATCTTATGCTCAATATGTTACCAATTTTGATGAAACTATGTTATGGCACCTTAGATATGGCCACCTAGCCTTTAACAGAGTAGATCTGTTGTAGAAAAAGTCAATGGTACTAGGTTTACCAGCAATAGATGTCCACCATAATCCTTGTGAAAGCTGCATGATAGCCAAACACCAGAGGAGTGCCTTTCCAAATACAGCAACCTATAGAGCCAGAGATCTACTAGAGCTAGTGCATACTGATTTCTATGGTCCTATGCAAACAGAGTTTATAGGAGGGAGTTATTATTTTTTCACCTTTATTGATGACTGTAGTAGGATGATCTTGGTGTACTTCATTAAGAACAAATCAGACACTTGTGATAGATTTAACCAGTTTAAAGCCATGGCAGAGAAACAGAGTGGTAGACAGATTAAGGTTTTAAGGTCTAATGGAGGAGGTGAATATGACTCCAAAGCCTTTGTAGCATATTGTAGTGAACATGGCATTTAGAGATATTCACCACTAGGTACACTCTGCAGTAGAATGTATTGGCAGAAAGGAAGAATCAAACAACCATGAACATGGCAAGGAGTATGTTAAAAGCTATAAACCTCTCAAATGATTATTGGGTAGAGGCAGTTGCATGTTTAATGTACATCCTGAACAGATCACCTACAAAAAATCTAAATGACAAGACACCTCTAGAAGCATGGAATGGAGTGAAACCAGATGTAGCAAACTTGAGAATTTTTAGAAGTGTAGCTTATGCTCATGTGCTTGAGGAGCTAAGGAGAAAATTTGATGATAGAAGCGAGAAGTGTATACTCATAGGTTATAGTGATGCATCAAAAGCCTACAAGCTATATAATCCAATTACTAAGAAGATAGTAGTGTCTAGAGATGTGAAAATTCTTGAAGATAAGGCATGGTATGAACAAGATGATGGAACAATTCACAGTCAGATTGTTCCACACACATTTAAACTAGTAGGTATAGCAGATATTGAGCAGCTAAGACATAGTCTAACCAGATTGTAGGTTCCAGCAGCAGCAAGAGAAAATCAAGGACATCAAGTGCACAGTCCTTCCAGCAGTGATTCAGACCCTACAATAGCAGAAGTCAGGAACCAGAAGACCAGGACTATCAGAGAGATATATGAACAGTAGGATAATGATGAATAGGTAATGTTTGCCTTGATGTCTAGTCAGTCTATATATTTTGAAGAAGCAGTTAAAAAGAAAGAGTGGGTAGAAGCCATGAACAATGAAATGGTAGAGATAGAGAAAAAATGACACATGGGACTTAGTAGACTTTCCACAAAAGAAAACAAGCATAGGAGTTATGTGGGTGTACAAGACAGAACTTAATGAGAAAGGCCAAGTTGAGAAGCACAAGGCGAGGCTAGTAGCCAAAGGTTTTGCACAACAGCCTGGTATAGACTACGAAGAGACATTTGTACCAGTGGCAAGATTGGACATAGTTAAAATAGTTTTAGCAGTAGTAGCAAAAAAACCATTAGCCAGTTTACCAGTTAGATGTCAAGTCTGCATTTTTTAATGGAATTCTAAATGAAGAGGCATATGTTGAACGACCACCTAGATTTGAGATTGAAGGACAAGAACATGTCTATAAAACTAAAAAAATGCCTTACATGGATTGAAATAGGCACCAGGGGCATGGTACAATAGAATAGATTCTTATCTACTTAACAGAGGGTTCAAGCGCAATAGTAATGAACCTACATTGTACACAAAGAGTTGCAAGGCAAAATTCTAATTGTGTGTATCTATGTTGATGACTTGTTATACACTTGTAATTTGCATCTTGAGGAATTCAGGCTTGCTATGGAGAGAGAATTTGAAATGACCACTATCGGTCACATGAAGTATTTTCTAGGTCTAGAAATTGAGTAATCAGAACAAGGTATCTTCATTAGCCAAAAGAAGTATGCACAAGATGTTATTGACCCTACTCGGACTGAATAATTGCAAGATAGTTAGTACTCCTATTGTTCCAGGTACCAAATTGGGCAAAAATGATGAAAGTACAGTAGTGAACTCTACATCATACAGGCAGCTAGTAGGGAGTCTAATGTATTTGACAACAAAAAGGCTAGACATTATGTTTTTAGTCAACCTTCTTTCCAGGTTCATGGGGTCACCGAAGGAATCCCACTGGAAGGCAGGTAAGGAGAATATTAAGATATATTGCAGGAACAGTACAACATGGTATTTTGTATACAGGTTCTGAGGACAACCAACTCGTTGGATTTACAGATAGTGACTTTGTAGGAAGTGTTGACGACAGAGAGACCACATCAGGGTATGCATTTTGTTTGGGCATGGGTATAATTTCATGGGCATACAAGAAGCAGCCCATAGTCACTGTTTCCTTTGCGGAGGTGAAGTAAGTGATATTGAACCAGAAACAAAGGAGCCAATTACTATCTTTTGTGATAACAGCTCAGCGATAGCACTTTCCAGAAATCATGTTTTCCATTAGAAGAGCAAGCACATCGACACCCGTTACCACTTCATCAGAGAGCTGGTCAGCAATGGAGAAGTTAGTCTACAGTTTTGCAATTCTAAAGACCAATTGGCAGACATATTTACTAAGCCCCATTGGCAAAAGCAAATTTTGAATTTGAAAAACAACAATTAAGAATTGTCAGTGCTGAAAATATTGTAATAAGATGGAATCAAAATTAGGAGGGAGTGTTGGATGTAATTATTGACTCGACCAATAACTAGCATTCAAGTCCTAGTCTAGTTAAGTACATGCATGCGCAGTTAGGAAGTTTGTTCTAGTATTTATTGAGAATTTTAAAAAATTTAAGAGTCTGTACTAAATGTTGTGAAGAAGTATGTACCCTTGGCTCCCCAGATCGCTGCTCCCCTTATCAGAATTCATTTCGATGACTGCTGTGTGAGGATCTGTTTAATGCGTATGTGATCTGTTTTTTAGAACATTCTGCCTCTGTTAAAATACTATCATTGAATGCTGTCATTTGTCCTGATACATAAAAAATTATGTTTTTCCAAGTCCAAGTGGAACTATTTGGAATTTTTAAAAACTTTACAAAGTTTTAATTACAAAAATTATATGGAATTTATCGGAGTCCTAAATTTTTATAATATATCCGAATTTAGGGTAAATTTTTGGAAGTGAAACTTGGTTAATGAGAAAAATTTATATATAGAGGAAGATTATGACAGTCTAAGGAGATGTAGAGTGCTCCACAGGTTGGTCTGGGCTATATCTTGGCTGCTCTTTTGACAGTTTTCAGGTTTGCATGTTACACGAGATTTGTTTCTATTGTAAGTTATCATTATAACTCAATAAGTTAGAAGTTATTTTATTTGGTTGTCCTTTACAACATCATCCTAAGGCATTGCGGATCAAGATCAATATATTTAGATGAAATATATAAATATATTTTTAAAAAAATGGTTTTACAAGGACATGGCCATAAGATTTTTCACTGGTATTTTAACAATACTAACACGTTTATTTAATGAGAACTCCTCTAGCTTAATATAAATTGATCTTGATGTATTTAAAAATTTCTTCTCGATTTCTTATTTAGAATGAATAAATTGCATACATCAATAAGATGCTTAAATTTTCTATGATTCCTTCATGGAAAGTACCATGCTTATAAAAATTCCAAATTTTTGCCCGAATAGAAAGGACACTATAAATTTTTGTTTTTACGATCTTTATAAAAATGGCTTCATATATTTTAGTAAAAAAAAAAAAAACAAAAATATAAATTATGTTTTTAAATATTATTACTATTAGCCGTATAATTTTCATTATCTCGCTGAAGCTACATCTCAACTCCTTTAAAGTTGTTATATATGTAAAAACAAAAATCTGAAATGTGTCCTTCCATAGGCATTAGTTCTTCTCATACTTTTGTAATTATTGTCACTTTGATAGAAATATATGTTGCAAGTGTATTACATCTTAAGGTAATGTTGAAAGTCCAAAGATATTATTTTAGTATGTTTCTTTCTTTACGAAATTGGTAGAAACAACGTCATATCTTTTATTCAAATAAATACCAGATGCATATTAAAATTTAAGGTTTTGAATATTATTCATATTAATCCTTCAATTTAACACAATTTTAATTACTTTTTTAAATCTATAGCTCAATTCCTTTAAATTAATTAAATTAGTTATATATGTGAATGAGAACACTTCAAATGATTGATATCATAAACATTGGTTCATCCCATTTTATTGTCACTTTGATACAAATATATGTTTTAAGTATACAAGATATTATAGTGAAATTAGAAAGTCTAATAATATTATTTTTTTATATTTATTTTTTACTTTAAACAAAATACATTCCAAAAAACGTATGCCGAACACAGAGGATCAAACTTATCATAGTAAAATTGTGAGACTCGGTCTTTCACATCCATGTTCGTTTTATTATTATTTTACATTTTTTTATATAAATCCTTATTTATACGTTTAATAGTAGCAAATCAAAGACATTCATTTTTAATTTTTTGTGCTCATATGATAAGTAGTGGGAATAGAGGACACATTGGGTAAGGTTGGGTTAGGTTGTGAGGAGGATTAAAATATAAGACCTATTACTGGTAGGTACGTTTGATTGGGGTTAACATACCAGTTGTTTAATACGGATTTTTTTAGTGTTAAGTTGCATACGTTCGGCACTATTCTGAATGTCCCCACTGATTTCACGTAAACAAAAAATATGCAAGCTAATTGAGATAAAAGAAAAAATTCTAAAATAAGTTATGTAGATTGTTTTAAATCTATATATCAACTGAAACATTAACAAATTATAGCCTACACATATTTTTTCAAACTGATTTTCAAACATTAAAAATTGTAAGGACACTATATATCTCATGATAAAGTTTCTTATTAATAAAATTAAAAATCAAACAAACATTGAAATAAAGTATACGGGTGATAAAATTTTCTAATTTTTTTTATTTCTTTGAAAGACTTTTATATATGAATTCATTTCTCTAAATGGAATTGATGATGTGACATAAGGGATATAATATATTGGTATTTGTGGCTATATTATATTTTGATGGGGATTATGAGAAAAATAGTAAACCACCTTTTTTTAATAAATATTTATTTTTAATATATAAATAAATGTTAATTATTCTCTTTAGTGTTACATTTGTTTTTTATTAGATCAGCAGGAAAAGAGGGTCTTGAGGCGTATACAAATAGTCTAAAAGTCTATAGATGTGCTAGAAACAACATTTTAAAAAGTATATAAATAACCAACCAGCGTAAACAATAATTGAACTTGATCTAGCAAGTCGAACACCCTTGGATTGAATGCGGGTTTGAGAAACTTGCTTAGGAAGACCTCGCTTCTTTCTTTGGACAATAGTCCAATACTCATTCATATATCCAATCACAGAATTAGGAGATGGAGGAGGTGAAAAACTTACCAAATCCTTAGAAGGGGGCAGATCCTAGGGAAATGCCACAACAACACCAACTCGATCAACAACCTGCATACGAACAACAATGGTCTTGGTCACAATAGCCACAATAGGTAGGAACCTTGTGGTCATCCCAACAACATTAGAAGGGGAAACAATAGGGCAAGTCCCTATTACAACGTCAATGACAACATGCAAATTTGTTGGCACTTCAACAACAATAGTGGTTGAGATCCTAGCAGCAGTCCCAACATCTTTAAGAACAGTAACAACAAGGGAGGTTGCTCGAATAGGGAGCTCAACTTCTTCAAAGGACTCATCCTCTTGAGATGGACAGTCTTCCTGGGAAGCAGAGTGATAGTCAAATGTTTGAAGAGAGCATCTTTCCACCAAGTTACAACTCTCTTGCAATGCGAGAAAGGACAACCAGAGGGCCAAATGACCCAATAGCAAAACAACTTCTGCATCTAAATGAGATATACTCATAAACTAATATTTGTTTTCAGGGCCTTTCCCCTACCAACAAAACCACATCTCTATGAAGAGTTTTGGACATATCAATATTCACTAGGATTGGAGCAACCGTGGAATGTCCCATGAAAGAGCTAGTAAAATCAACCTTAAGGAATTGGTCGATAGCATTGTCAATGCCCTTGTAGCAAGAATCATCCCAAAAACTGGAGAGGGAGACTTTAGGAGATAGACCCAAATAGGTCTAATATTAAGTGGCTCAGTGAAGGGATTAAAAGATAGAGTCCAGGGGTGTGATGGAAAGGGAATGCTCACCCCACATCCAAACCCTACCATCAAGCACTAAGTCTCACTGCGTTGAAGAAGCAAAAGTCAGAATAAAAAATTCTCTTGCACAAGAAAATAATTCAATCTTACCTTCAACAAGCGGTTTCCATGACTCCATGACCCAATTGTGGAGATTGGGTAGAGACGGCCAAAACCCATGGAATCTACAAATCACTCCTCTATTGCGATATTACTCCTCAGTTTCTGTGACCTTTGAGCCACACACCATAACAGGAGATTGCCGGGCAAAAGGGATCAGCTTAGAACCATGCTAGGGAGAGCGAGATCGAGCACCTGTACCAATCACAGTAACAAAGGACTTTGCAAGCCCTACAGCAGATAAACTAACGTCAGCGCTCCCAGGCTCGTTCACCATTGCTTTCGCAGCCACATTCCCATTCACTGTAGTAAACTTTGACTTGTGTAGACCACCTAAACTATCATGGAGAGGAGAGGGAGCCCGATCCCGAAGCACTCAAGCCTCTAAACCCGATCCATCATATTTAGGAGCAGACAAATCAACATATGCCTTTCCTAAAGTTTCCATACACGAGCCATAAAGTGTAGGATCGCCGCTCAACCCAAATTTGGCTGGAGCAAAGGATAGAATTTTTGAAATTATTTTAAGCAGGCTGGAGTGAACGCGAGTATTCATAGTGAAATTTTGTGAAATGTGTGTTGGAACATTTGTTATTAAAATTTAACATTTCAATTTTTTTAAAGGTACCTTTGGTGGTACTGCATTTCTAATTATAATGGAACGTAGCACAGTTGTAATTTGGTTTTATGTAGTATGAGATAACGGTTCATATATTTTAATTCTAGTATGGTAGTTGCTTTAAAAAATGAAAGCAATAGTTTTATAAATTACATTATTGCCTCACCTTTTTACATGATAAGGAGGTACATATTGTGGCACATAATTTTAGAGACACATTTATACTCATTGATTACATGAACATTTATCTAGAGTGCTTTATATGAAGCATATCATTCAACCTCATGTGATCTTTAATATTATACCACCACCATTAGTTATGATTCCGATTTTATCTAAATTTAATACATCATCTATTGTGAGAAATTCTATGATTTCATATCCGATTGTTATACCTTTGAGACATACTGAACATACTCATTTACATAGTCATATTAATTAATAGCCTTTTGATAGATATTTATTGATGTGAAAGTTTATACATGACATATTCATGTGTATTTCTGCTGAGATCCATGCAGATCCTTGAGTCTATTATCAAAAAAATTTCCATGAGGTGATGATATCAGATATTAAAAGTCACACATCTATTATTATGTTCGATTGAGTGATACATCTAAGATCTGATTAGTAATTAGTCATAATATTCTATCTCTTCTGACTAATTGATACATATTTTCCTATATTTAGATACACCAATTTTCATAATTATTCTACTAATGCATTCTCTTTAATGTGCTTTCTTCCCTTTATTTTGATTGCATTCTACTTCTATCTTCTTGACACATCTTAAAAGTTAACTTCCCTTGAGAGAGAGAGAGAGAGAGAGAGAGAGAGAGAGAGAGAGAGAGAGAGAGAGAGAGAGAGAGAGAGAGAGAGAGAGAGAGAGAATAATGACACCCAAAAAATGCACCACACTTTGTGTGTCATGTTTATCACCATGTTCTAAAAGTCAATAAAAGAGACCATGCATTAGATAAGATCATGCAGAGAGAGAGAGAGAGAGAGAGAGAGAGAGAGAGAGAGAGAGAGAGAGAGAGAGAGAGAGAGAGAGAGAGAGAGAGAGAGAGAGAGAATAATGACACCCAAAAAAATGCACCACACTTTGTGTGTCATGTTTATCACCATGTTCTAAAAGTCAATAAAAGAGACCATGCATTAGATAAGATCATGCAGAGCGCGCGCGCGCGAGAGAGAGAGAGAGAGAGAGAGAGAGAGAGAGAGAGAGAGAGAGAGAGAGGAGAGAGAGAGAGAGAGAGAGAGAGAGGAGATGAGAGAGAGAGAGAGAGAGAGAGAGAGAGAGAGAGAGAGAGAGAGAGAGAGAGAGAATAATGACACCCAAAAAATGCACCACACTTTGTGTGTCATGTTTACCAGCATGTTCTAAAAGTCAATAAAAGAGACCATGCATTAGATAAGATCATGTGCCATGTCTATGTGTCTCCCAAACTTGGTACCCTACTCACACATATGAGGCCAATCAGATATAGTGACCTTATTATATTCATTATTCATGTGACCACATATGTATAAAAGCTGCTTGAAATCACCATTTGACTATCTCCACACAAGTAAATCACCAACCCTTTTTTATTTTTCAATATGTGACAACACCCATGTGACTGCCAAGGACAAACCCATGTGCTTTGGTGGAGTGATACACTGCACTCCCATCACATCAATCTGATCACTCATGGGCTACCCTCCATGGGACCTTGCCACATCATCAATCAACCACATCACCCACAATCTGCATCACTAACCATCAACATCACCAACATGACACATCATCATGAATAGTGTCCATGAATAGTGCATTTAAATAGTTATTCATGATTAGTGAATATTATTAGTGACTTCACATCCTAACATACTCCAAATTGAAGTTAATATACCTAAGTATTTTACAACTAGCTATCCATCAGTGCCCTCTACTAACCTAACACAAACCTAGTAGAAGTTTTCTTTCACTACTAAAGCTTCTTTTCCCTGACTAGTTTTCTCAATGTCTACTAATCTATAATAGAATGCATTACCTGATGTGACTCTTCACTTCTCCATATATCAATCCTCTAATTGGGATTGTTACATGAACCACTCATGACACCCACAATTTGGGAAAATCTAGTTTAGTGCTCACCATGGCAACATAAGGCTTCCTACTCCTAATGAACACAATACACATGACACAACATGTATTCTCCTATATTATAAGATTCTCTTAGGATGAAAAATCAATAATGAAATAAGTGGGGTACTTCCTTGCTCTCACATCCTTGTGCATATCCATCCTTTGGTTCACTCCTCATACCACCTTTATTTTAGTCTTGTCACATGATCCATCATAACAATGATCATGTTGGTGCCTACATCCAACAAGTTAAAAAAACATAGTAGAAACATTTTCTATCCAATTTTTCTCTCCATGAAGGTACTAAAATTCTTGTACATGTGTGGTACCTACACCTACCCATATAGTGATTTCAAGAAAACCAACAATTTTCTACCTCATTCATCTATTTATCTCTCACTAAGAGAGATCACCATGTAGGATTAATGTTGCTCCAATTCCTTTAATAAAAACTAGTGCATGTAGCATTTTTAATAGTACTGAGGAAGGAATATCTCATATATGTCAAAACTATCTCCACATAACCATCGAGCTATCAACATGACATAAGTGGACCAATCATATTTCTAGGGAAGTCATTATGCTACTCAGTGCATCACTATGCCTATTAATTTTTTGATCCTCAATAATACATCCAAAATGCATCATTTTCTACTATTACCAAAACACCAACTCATGTGCCTCCAGTGTTAGTCCATTCATTAGTCTACCTAGACATTGCCATAACTATATACATAACACTCCATCAACCTAAGTTATATGGTCAAAACTGGCCTTCTCTTTTTGGGAACACCATGTCTTACTTGTTAATTTACATCTTCATCTTCATCTTCATCTTCATCTTCCTCAACCACTTCAAAATAGTTACATATTTACTTTTACTTGTACCTCATTCCTTTACACAAATTTTTTTCATCATCTATATCTCAGCTAATAGCATGTGGTTAGTAGGATACCACATTAACACCCCTTATTTTTGTTGTCAAAAACTAAAACAATGTCATCACCTTGTCCTAAATCTCCTCCAAAGGAAACCAACTTGCTCTTCAAAATATAGATTTACTTCTTCATTAGGAGCATTATGTAGGGTACTGACTTGTCCGAAAAAGTTTTGCTAAGCTTTCTTCACAAATATCTTATAGGCTTATTCTTAGCAACATGAAGAGAATACGATCTTCACCAAGAGATCCTCCACCTTGATCCACATAGAGATACCTACCAAAACAATTTTTTTCTTCTTTAATCTCCAACTTGGTTTTTCTTGCTATCATAGTGGATTCAAATTACACATAATAGAAAATAATATAAAACACTTACATATGGAGTTTTTCACCATGGCTATGATCAAAGCTTCACAACCAAAGATTTGATACCATATGTTATGAATAAAACTCTAATACTACATGTTATATCAATGAGATATATCCTATAGTACAAGTAAATAATCCATAATAGGAAATCTACAAAAATGAGACAAGAAAGAGGACACACATTACAAAGAGATTACATAGAAACCCTATAATGTGCAAGGAAAAACCATGATCAATATGGCATCTCCATACTTGATATTAACATCATCGACTCTCTTATAGAAGATCTCATCCAAAAAATCTCAATCAATGCTAACAAACAAGGAATCAATTCTTCCACCTAAAGCATTGAGGCCATGAACCAAACATAATCTAGACTAAAGGATCCAACCTCCAAGAATAACCTTTGTTTGATCCTCTAACATGATTAATTATAATGAATAAGCTATGAATATTTATGCATTTACAATAGAGAGATAAAGGAGAGATAATTGATAGTGACACCTAAAAAAAAATGTGTCACAGTTGGCATGTCATGTGATCTTCATAGTGGTGTTCATCACTGTGTGATAAAAATAAAAAAAATAGATCCTCCATTAGATAATTTCATGGGTCATCTCCATGTGGATCCAAAGTTAGCACCCCACTCATACATGTGAGACCAATCATGCATAGTCACCTTATTGTATTCATTCTCAATGTGACCACATGCATCCAAAATATGATTGAAATCACCTTTTAACTATCTCCAAACATGGAAATATTGGACACATTTAGGAATGTGCCACACACTAACCCTTTTATCTTTTACATCATGTGACAATAGCCATGTGACTACCAAGGACAAACCCATGTGCCTTGGTGGTATGTTACACCCCAGTCCTATCACATTACCTAATCGCTCATGGGATACCCTTTATGGGCCTCTGATACATCACCAATCAACCCCATCACCCACAAGACATGCCAATAATAATCCATATCACTAGTAGGGCATGTCATCATGAATATCAGCCATGAATAATGCATATAAATAGTGATTTATGAATAATAACTATGAATAATGACTTCACATCCTAAAAATGATGATTATCTTGAGTTGATACAATGAAGGATCTATTTAATTATCAAATTACATGACAATATACATCAACATCAACACAATGGCCCAAGCTAATATATTATTAATAATGGTAAAATTAGTGGTGCCCTATAACTATCTATTTAGACATCAAATATGTGTATTCATGAGCATCAAGAGGTATTCCCATTGACCAAGGGGCTAATGTACATGTGTGAGTGTTGATAGAGTGTATAATGAAGAGATACTGAAAGACCACCAAGACTGCTATGAAAAACATGAAATGAGTCATTTGTATAGAGCATAAGATGTTTTGGATGGACTAAATTTAATTAGATTGAATTATTGGTAATAAATCTCATAACTAATACTTATAAGGTCATATCTAGGACATCACAAAAAATTTAGTACCAAATCTTGGTACTATTTCTTTATTTCACTCAATGGAAATCACCAAAGTATTCAATTACACAAAATCTATATCACTATCCAACACATGCTTTATCAAATATAGTTTTGTGAAGAGATGGACAACATTACACATAATTTGGGAGGTTTACTCAATATTTGATTGAAATTTATGGGATGGTTTCTTTACACCTTTACGTCTCTGAAGATCTCTTGAAATATCAAAGACTAATTGTAATGGTAACTAAGATCTAACATGGGGTCCAAGTATAAATCCATGAACTCACAAAGCTACCATTCATGCTTGTTTCAATCTTATTTGACATGAATGATGCAATGGAGAAATTAAAAATATAGAGGGATTTATTTGTGATATCAATGCAACCATTATTGTTGATACGCCAAAGGAAGATAGTTATTCAATAAACATAATAAAAATCATGATCCCATCCTCAAGTGCAACCAAAATCATCTAATTTTTCATCATAATCTATCTCATCAAAGATAAATGCATGTATGTATAGATCATCACCATTAGATAAGAAAACTCCTAACATTGGCTGATGGATTATAAATAAGTGGATGCAAGTAATCATTGTTGATTATGATCTAAAACCTTTTGGGGTCACAACAAATGAGGTATATAAATAATTGTTGAAAGATATAATAAATTATATCTATGATGAGGAGGAAGATAAATAATTTTTATTTTACAAGGTAGTTTTCATTTATCAAATGTGTAATAATTTTCTAGTTGTCCTTCTAGTTCAAATACCCACTCCTTCAAAATTAATTATAGGAGATAATGTGAAGGAGGAGGCATAGGCCAAGTGTAGAGCAAAGGCCATTTCAAGAAGAGGCATAAAGCTACATCATAGCAACACAAAGATCTCCAACTCAATAATAAACTCCATTGATACCATCGGTAAGGATACCTCATAGACATGACATGGATCAAACTTTTCTAGCCATCATAGAAATAATGAGAACATTATTAATCATGGACAAATAAAATGAAGATGATGCAAAAGAAAACTTCATAGGAACAACATGTTATTCAAACTCTCACAAGCAAGAGGAAAAATAAAAATTTGGTTATGTATGTTACTCAATCAAAATTAGTTATTTATAATCACTAAGTGGTCACATCTTCTTTTCCCTCACTACTACCTTTACCACTACATTCACCCCCTTTATTTTCTTATTATCAAACACCACCGTGGGTACTTCAAGTTGTTAAAACTTTGGAAACATGTGCACATCAATAAAATGTACTTGTGGATTAGCCTCTATCCCAAGATAAAAATTAAGAAGCTATATCATAATATGAGACTACATAAAATCAAGTACAACAAGCTATGAAGGCCAATGTTGAATAAGACAATGCTAAGGCAAAGAAAGGAAAGGCTAAGGAGGAACATACAAAAAAGAGGAAGAAGATAATAATAAAAAAGAATAAGTGGAATGGGATTCATAGGATGTTTATAGGAATAAACAAGATGTTGAGTAGGTAACCAATAAATCAAAAGATAACAAGAAATAAGACCATTAGAAAAAAGTGGAACAACATAAGAAAGTAGAAGTTGAGTAGGCAACCAAGGATGTTAGAATAAAATTAGGAGTAGTTGTGTATATTAGAGGAACAACATAATAAATTTGAGGTTTACATATAAATAAAGTGAAAGATAATCAGAAAGAAGACCTATGAAAACATTAATAGCTGAAGAAAAATGTTGTAGAATAAAAAGCCACAAAGTAAAAGGCCAAATAGGTTGTAAATGAAAAGGCTAAAGAAGATACAAAGGAGACAACAAAAAAAAAGAATGCAAATAGAATAAACAAAAAAGTGAAATAAATAATAATTGTTGGAAATATTGTCATTGATGTCAAAGGTTTAGTATTATTGGTGATAAAGGCCCCATTGCATTTAATGTTGTTGGTAATAAATATATCTTGGCTAATATGAGTTAATATTTATTTAATATTAACAAATATTTTTTTGGTTGCATATGAGACAAAATAAGGGCCCATGGAGAAGATGAAGAGTCATGGGATATAGACAAAAGAAGGATGGGATGCATTTTCCCATGAAGAGTCATCTTGGGTAATACCAAGAGTCACCAAGTGAAGACAAAAGAGTAAAGGGCGAATTTATCATGAAGGGACACGTAAAGGAATACAAAAAGTCACCAAAGATAAGGACAAAAATGGGAAAGACGTTTTTGGTCATGAAGGGTCACCACATGACTTTTCAAATGCTTGGATATGAAGGGTCATCCAAGATTGGCACCATTTTCCATGAGGAATGAAAGGTCACAAAGGGGGAAGGCCAAAGATCATTTGGAAAGCTATATATAAAGGCTTGAGTAGCCATTTGTAAATGTGGAAGTGAGAGGTTGATTTGATATTATAATATCTAGCTTAGAAGAGCAATTGTGAGAGATGATTTGTATTTTGTTATATCTAGCTTAGAAGAGCAAAAGTGAGAGAGAGGAAGAATATGTTATATTGCTCTATCATTTGTTGAGATAGCAACATTGAGAGATAGGTGTGTGGTATACACAAAGGGGTTGGTGCTCCTGTGGGTTGGTGCTCACGAATTGTTGCTGGGTTGGTGCTCGACAAAGGGGTTGGTGCTCCTGTGGGTTAGTGCTCACGAATAATAGCTAGGTTGGTGCTCGGCAAAGGGGTTTGAAGCTCCTGTGGGGTGGTGCTCACGAATTGTAGATGAGGTTTGTATTTGGCAAAGGGGTATGGTGCTCCTGTGGGGTTGTTCTCATGAATATATTTGAGATTGATTCTCCGTGGTTTTTACCACATTGGGTTTCCACGTTATATCTGGTGTCTCTCTCTATCTTGTGTGATGTTTACTGTTTGAGTTTTATTGCATATCTTGAATGTTTGATTAAGTGGAATATTGGTTAAAGGAAAGATTTATAAGATATATAATATACTGATTCACCCCCCCTCTTAGTATATTTTGTGCTTAACAATTGGTATCAGAGTAGGTTCTTTTTTGAAAAGTTTTACAGCTTGAAGGTAGATCGGGAAAGCACGATGGCTAGGTCATAGGAAGGATTTTTTACAAATAAGGCACCTTTGTTTGATGGGATGAATTATGCTTTTTGGAGCATGAGAATGAAAGTTTATTTGATGGCCCTTGGATTTGACATATGGAAATCAGTGGTGGAGGAATATGAAGAGCCATAGACATCTACAATTACTCCAGTAGAAAAGAAGGCAAGTGAATGTAATGCTAAAGATTTAAATGCTATTTTATGTGGTTTATGTGAATCTAAATTTGTTAAAGTTATGCAATATAAATCTACTCATGAAACTTGGGTAAAACTTGAGAATATTTACAAAGGTGATGGAAAGGTTCAGTAAGCTAAGTTGCAGACTTTCAGAAGGCAGTTTGAAATTTTGAAGATGGAAGAAGAAGAAGATATAGAAAGTTATCTCTTGCAAGTTGATCAAATAGTAAATCAGATTCAAGGTTTTAGAGAAACATTGGAAGAGTCAACGGTGGTGCAAAAAGTTTTGAAATCTCTACCAATGAGATATGATGCAAAGGTTTCGGCAATCGAGGAAATGAAGAATTTAGCCAAGCTAAAGATGGATGAGCTTCATGGTATTCTCACGGCATATGAGATGTGGACAGAACAAGATAACCCTCAAAGAGAGAAGCGGCTTTCAAGACATCAAAGAAGGAGAAAGCTAAGATTCAAGAATCAAGTGATAGTTCCAGTGAGGATGAAGATGAAAACGAAGCACTTTTCATTCACATGCCAAAAAGAGGAACAGGTAAATATCAAGGAAAATTACCTTTTAAATATTTTAATTGTGGAAAGATTGGACATTTTTCAGCTAGATGCCCAGATAAGGTTAAAGATGATGAAGAAGAAAAGCCTATATACAAGAATAATTTCAAAGGCAAATCCAAGAAGGGATTCGAGAAGAAGAGCCTGTATTCTAAAGACCCTAGCTCAGTTGAAGATAGTGGAGTCAACAATTCAGAAGATGATGATATTTTATTCATGGCCATACATGATGATGATCAAGAAGAAGAAGAGGAGGAAGCTGAAGTAGAAATGGAAGGAGAACTCAATTATGCCCAAGAAGAGTTAGAAGCTATTTAGAAGAAGAATCGAAGGTTAAAGCGCCAGATTGAGAAAAGTGAACAAGAGTCAAAGGAAATGATTGAAGATCTACAAGCACACTTTGAAGAAGCCAAGAAGAATGAAGAAGATCTCATAGCACAGTTGGAAATAGCAAGACAAGAATGTCAAAGGTATGTTATTGAAATTGCCTCCTTAAAAGAAAATATTCAGAAAGCAGTCAATGATAAATTAGTGAGTGATTCAAGATTTGAGGATAGCACTAAAACGCTGAATAAGATATTGGAAAGTCAAAAAGTAAATTCAAATAAGATAGGGATCATATTTGAAAAGAAAAAGAGCTATGCTGAAGCTCTTACACAAGAGGAAACAAAAAGGGGAGGAGTGAAGAATATAGAGGACATTCCAAACAGAGAAGGATGGAGAGAACAAAGCTACAAAAGGCAATCAGGTCAGCGATATATAGACATGTCTTATTTTTATGGCTATTGTTTTTATTGTAATGGATATGGTCACAAGAAAGTATAACGTAGAAAAAGAGCTAAAAATTTCAGAAATAAGGAGAAGGAAAGTCAAGTAGAGTCAAGCAGAAGCCACAACTCTTTTGCTCCTCTATCAAGATTTAATGAAGAGACCATAGTGTGCTACAAGTGCAACAACTTCAGACACATAGCTCGATATTATAGAAGCGTGGTCGAGTCAATAAAAAAGGATCAGAGTTTCAAAGCTCCATTCATCAAGAAGAAGAATCAGAGTTTCAAAGCTCTATTCATCAGGTAGAAGGTTCAGACATGTTCATGGCAGAAGAAACAACATGAAGATTCTATGATGGTGCAGACAGCTCTGCATGTGGGAGGTAAAGATCACCCATGGTTAATTGATAGCAAATGTTCGAGGCATATGATAGGAGATAAAATTAAGTTCATTTCTCTAAAGAAGATTAATGGTGGTACAGTGAGGTTTAGAGATAAAACCACTGCTAGGATAGCCGAAAAAGGTACTTTGAGTTTGGATTATGGTAGAACTAAGACTAAGAATGTTTTATATGTAAAAGGTCTTAAGCATAATCTGTTAAGTGTTAGTCAAATATGTGATCAAGGATATACATTAAAGTTTCATAAAGAGGGTTGTGAGATTAGAAGAAAAGATTCAAATGAGTTGATTGCAGATGCTCAAAGGATAGGGAAAAATGTGTATGTATTGTCAGATATCTTCTCAAAGGCATGATCAAAGGATACATTCAAAGATCAGTGAGAGGAGTTGGGAGTAATTTCTATTACTTCCTGCCATTGATGTTTAGCATCAAGTGAGGGGGAGCTAAGTGTTAGCTCCAGGTAGGCCCTTTGCCATTGATGTCAAAGGGGGAGAATAACAGGTACAGGTACAAGTGTAGAAAATAGGTACAGGGAATAGGTACAAGTTTCTACAGTAAGGGGGACTTACTGTATGTTTTTAGATGACGGTATGTGCAGGTGATAGGATGTGGCAGTTTCAAGATTGAGGTTGCCATCAATGACAAAAGGGGAGATTGTTGGAAATATTGTCATTGATGTCAAAGGTTTAGTATTATTGGTCATAAAGGCCCCATGCATTTAATGTTGTTGGTAATAAATATATCTTGGCTAATATGAGTTAATATTTATTTAATATTAATGAATATATTTTTGGTTGCATATGAGACAAAATAAGGGCCCATGGAGAAGATGAAGAGTCACAGGATAAAGACAAAAGAAGGATGGGATGCATTTTTGCATGAAGAGTCATCTTGGGGAATACCAAGAGTCATCAAGTGAAGACAAAAGAGTAAAGGGCGAATTTCTCATGAAGGGACACTTAAAGGAATATAAAAAGTCACCAAAGATAAGGACAAAAGTGGGAAAGACGTTTTTCATCATGAAGGGTCACCACATGACTTTTCAAATGCTTAGATATGAAGGGTCATCCAAGATTGGCACCATTTTCCATGAAGAATGAAAGGTCACAAAGGGGGAAGGCCAAAGGTCATTTGGAAAGCTATAAATAAAGGCTTGAGTAGCCATTTGTAAATGTGGAAGTGAGAGGTTGATTTGATATTGTAATATCTAGCTTAGAAGAGCAATTGTGAGAGATGATTTGTATTTTGTTATATCTAACTTAGAAGAGCAAAAGTGAGAGAGAGGAAGAAGATGTTGTATTGATCTATCATTTGTTGAGATAACAACATTGAGAGATAGGTGTGTGGTATACACAAAAGGGTTGGTGCTCATGAATAACAGCTGGGTTGGTGCTCGGCAAAGGGGTTTGAAGCTCCTGTGGGGTGGTGCTCACGAATTGTAGTTGAGGTTTGTATTTGGCAAAGGGGTATGGTGCTCCTTTGGGGTTGTTCTCATGAATATATTTGAGATTGATTCTCCATGGTTTTTCCCACATTGGGTTTCCACGTTATATCTGGTGTCTCTCTCTGTCTTGTGTGATGTTTATTGTTTGAGTTTTATTGCATATATTGAATGTTTGATTAAGTGGAATATTGGTTAAAGGAAAGATTTATAAGATATATAATATACTGATTCACCCCCCCTCTTAGTATATTTCGTGCTTAACAATAACATTATAAAAACAAGGAAGAATCTAAACCCAAATTCTAAGAAGCAAAGATCCAAGGACAAGTGCAACAAATAGTCAAGGCTTAAAAAGATTGAATCACTAACAACTGACAACATCCCTCATATAAATCTACAAGATCAAGATTTACCTAGGGGTATCCCAATAAGAGGCATCATAGGATAAACCATATATCAACATACATTCAATTTTTGATATCCAATATCTACCCCTACATAAACCAATAGTTACCCTCTCGATTGCGTAAATCAGGGAAAAACTAATACCTTCAACAACTACTGTGACTTACCTAGCGCTTACAAAAATAAAGAAAGAGGTATAACTAGATTTTTCTAAATTAACCTTGATAAAAAATTTGGATTTTTTCCCTCTATAAGTCTATTATGAAGAAAGTTTCAAAGGTGGATCAAGATAACATTCAATTAGGAGAAGAGAATGTAGAGCACCATTAGCATTTGACCAAAGAAAGAAAGTTTATATATGACACTTGTCTAATGTTGGCCATACAGGTCTTAGGAGAATAAAAATTTCAAAGGATAAGTAGTTCATGGCTTTCTTAATGTAGCTTACAAAATACTAGGTTTATGCACAATGATTCCAATAATTACGATCTTAAGGGCAACAATTGTGAGTAAAAACATAAAACATCTTCAAGTTTCTCAAATAATATGAGAAGGTTTTTGATACTAAAATGCATCTTATAATCCAAAACTTTCAAAATATGTTTGACTAAAAGACTATGCTATAATATTATTGAAATGAGATTAATCTAGATGTATATCCTAAGAAGTAATGGATATTCAGACTGTTAGACTAACTTAAATGGACATAATGCTAAAATAAAATCTTTATCTAAGAGATAATGTAATGATGTGTATGCACACTTGGGATAATTATATGCTTCATAACACATTTAATTAATTTCAAACAAGGAGATATGTAGAGAGGATGGAGTTGGTAATGCAATAAATGCAATAGAATGTGCAACAACACATACCAATCATCACACTTGGGGAAGATGAAGATATTTAAACAATCATGTAGATCCAAGCTCTAGTATGCACACTCTTTAGAATCATAAGGGAAATATTGGGATATTAGATTAGTTTCAAATAATATTTGAAAAACATCAATAATTTAGTCTAGACAATCACATATAAACCCAAGTCCATCGTACTTGTCTAGATTGAACAAATTTTATAAGCTCAGAAAGTAGATTAAACAACAAAGGAAACACCCTTACAATATTAGTCTGTATCACCATAATATGAAAAAACATCTTCTTCAATGACTATCCCAACATCTCCTCTATCTTATCATCTTGATCCAACCTCATCATTATAGTCAAGCAATCCACCATCATAGTTAGGTCCTGTAAAATTCTAGTTTGTTCAAATTTTGAAGTTATTAAATTTAGGGTAGGAAATAGTTTTTTTGGGTGGGGAAAAATTATTGAAAACCTTAAAGGGTGACCTCATAGTTATGCCAATCTATTACTAACCCACAAAGGGGACTAGATTGGTATGTTACATAGTTGAAAATATGAAACAATGACTAAATAGTGTGACAGAGGTGAAAATCAGTAAATAACACGTCGAGCAATAACCACAAGCATTATTTCATAACCAACCTCTCAACTTAGTGCATGAATCTATAGTAGTTCTATTTCTACCAAACTTCATATGACTTTATATTGGGACAAGATAATTGTTTAAGTTCACAAAAGTGTTTTTAGTAAAATATGAATCTCAATATCATAGAAATATTATAGAGTGACAAGTGTGTGATGATAATCATTTTGTATAAAGTAAAAATTTTGTATGTATGTAAAAATTCTATAGAAGAAAAAACGTCTCCCTCAAATTTAGAAATGAAAGGTTAAGAATTTGAAGTGATAGAGCCTGCCTACAATTATATAAAAGCTATGTTTTGTAAAAGTAAAAATTTAGTTACATGAGAATTATTATTTGAATATAATAAAGATCATTTCATGGTTACCTTGAAATTTTTATATGTTCATTTGTGTGTACAATTTTTTCCTCTGTTATTATTCCAATAATTGAATGAATCTACTTGTCTAAATTAATCAGGATGTGTGATGTATCTAAGTAAATCTTCATAATTGAATACACACTAAGTAAACATGACGTAAAACTATGCTAAGCCAAAGTTATCTCCAAAATTTCTTGAATTATTTATAAATTATAGCAAAAATTGCAGTATGTAAACATTATCATGTTCTAAAAATAGATTATAAGAACCTCTACTAATATTATGAATCCCATATTATACAAAAAAAAATATAACTTCCATGTTTAATGCATGAAGCATGTCATTTTGCATGGGAATTTACTAGTAGTTGACTCAAAGGTGCAACTATGTTGGGAGGGATGAGATTTGATGTTTTGGTTAAGGGATTGTATAATGATAATGAGTGTAAATTGGTAGTGGTATTTAATTTAAAAAATACAAATGCTACCCTCGTGTAAAATTAATTGAACTTCACTATCAAATTACTTATCACATCAGATGAAATAATGATTGTCTTTTGTAATTTGAGATCATTTTAGATGGAAATAACCCTTTCACGAATTGATATAATGTTACATATATCTCACTATTAGAATGGAGAAATATTTATATTGCCTGTCATTTTTTTCAATAATTGCCTTGCATTTCATGTCCTCAACTATTATATTACATTATATAAGTATTAATATATAAATAATTAATTAAATTATATATTATCCTCCTTGCTCATGACTATGGTAAGCACTAAATTATCCCCTGTGACTATGTTATCCTATTGCATAATTAACATGAATTTTCCACCATGTAAATATTCATCTAGATTTTTTAGTTCTCTTTTATCTTGTTGACAAATTTTCCAATTTTTTCAATGCAAATTGGTCGGTTTCATCCACTTTTTGTAGTCTCATCGACGAGTTCATCTTGTAAGATCTCTCACATCCTATTAATGTATATTTACACCTTCCTATGTCCTATTTCATTGTAACTAAACCTGAGAGTGATTTTTTTATAGTTCCTCAATGTAAATTTTTACACTAATCTAACCTTTCCTAATGATTTGAAACTTATTCAACAATTCTAGCTAATATTCTACTTGTAAAAATTTGATCTTTTAAACTGAAACATCATTTTCCCCATATTGTTATATTTTCAGTTCCTTTTATTATTATTTTGTCTTTCACTTATTTTCACTAATAACATTCACGTAATTTTATGTTTTTTAGTTATCCTTACTCTCTCTAAATTGTCAACCTCGTTATAATAAAAAAATTAAATATTAGTAATCTTGTTGATCAACTATTTAAGGTATAATGTTAGTGAAAAACATGGAACCTTAATCATAGTCCCTTTGAAAATACTTTATATATATTTTAGTAGTCTATCTCCACCCATATGCATCTCATGTTTATCTTCATATTTCATTCTAACCTTAGCTCTTTCTTTCTCTTCATCATCCCTCCTATCTCTTGTAGTAAAAAAAGGTCATCTCCTTAATTTATCATATAAATTCATTAGTTTTCACACTTATGTAAATGCTTCAAAGACCTAATGAATTATTATTATTACACTAGTTTATACCCTTATACCTACTATACTCATAGGAGGAAATTTTTCCCATACTCCATTACAAATTCCTGATGCTTTAACCCCATAAACTAAAATCTTACATAAGAATAACATACACACTAAATCTGAATTCTTAAACAAATCTTAATACTAAATGATATTATCCTCCTAATTCATAACAAAACTACACTAAAATCTAATATTAAATGACGTTGTCACATTTAGGGGTCAAGTGAAAAACCACCTAAACCATGAGACTTATAGATTCATATGATGAGAAAATTAACAAGATCAACAAATAGAAGTAAAAACATATAGATATAACATAAGTGCAATACAATATATTTATTTTTTTCTAAAAATATTGTGGTCTTAGGCTCTTACAATGCCTTGGGAATGAAAAAATATTACTACTACTATCTCTCCCCTACATATCTAACCTACCAAAGAAAACAAAATCAAATTATGAAATTCCTATGATAAATTACCTTATCATCTATTATAAATGTGATATATGCCATGATTAAAATTATTTATTCCTACACTCTTTGATACACATCTATGGTTAAAGTTTTTTAATGTAATGGCTGCCCAAGATTTCTTGTGGGATAATCTCACCTAATTGTAGGTATGGTTCGTGTCCCATCTAAAATTTCTAGCCATCAGTTTCAATAAAATTAAAACTTTTGCCTTTTAATATTTGTTCTATGATGTTTTGTGATCATTGAACATAGATGCAATATTTTATGCACTCAATTTAACCACATCTATTATGTGACACACATATAAAATACTAATTAAAATTTGTCCATGTTAAATTATTGTATACAAATGATAGTTTTCACTTAATATTTTAATAAAGTTTTCTCTTTAAAGGACTTGTCAAGCATTTATCACCTTGAGTGCAAGCATTAAAGGGTGCATTTGGAAAGTAGTGGGAAAGTATCATGGTGCTTTGTGAGATATGTTTCTATTATATCATGAATAAATCATTACTACCATAATTTTGGCCTCCTCAAAGTATATTTCCATCTACCGCTTTCATAATTTTCTTGTTTATTTTTGCTATTTTCAATACATCCTATTACATTAGCCAGTTTGATACCATCTATTTACTACATTACACCCTTCTTATATGGCATCAACTAACACAATATAGTGTCAAACATATCTTCTAACCTATGTAATATAATGGCCCAATTGATACCATTATGTGTCATCTGATTTCTTCAAAATGTATCACTCCATTCAATACCATCAATTTAGTGCTTAAGAATGTTTCTAGGTATTAGGTTAGTATATAATATGTATGTATGTATGTATGTAGATATAGATATATATGTATATATACACATATATAGATATATATGTATACATGTACACACACACACACACACACACACACACACACACACACACACACACACACACACACACACACACACACACACACACACACACACACACACACACACACACACACACACACAGATATGTGTGTGTAATATTTCATTACAAACATATCATATTCACTGTATTAACTTTTATTTCACTTGGACTTCTACCTTAAGTCATTCCTGAAAGCATTTGTGGTCTACAACCTTATATTGAGAAAGCTTGTCTTGCAATTTCTTTTAAACTCAAAAGTAGGATTCACTGGAATTTCCATAGTTGAGGATCTACTAGGTATTTATCAAACCATTTAGATTATTCAACCCACAACATCACTTGTAAATATTCACTTGAGACCAGAGGGAAATTGATTCTTGACTGGTTTACCCAAAGTATTTATTTCTAACTCTATACTCTTTCATTTATTTAATTTATATATTATATGTTTGTTTTTACTTAGTGAATGAATGTGTGTATCCATTTTTAGGCTTTATTTACATTGAATACGATTGTGTGGCTATTGTATTTATTAGACTTGGCATAGTTATCTTTATATTGTATATAACCCCCATTCATATACCATCTCACATTACCTAATTAAAATCATTGTAAATATTCCCCTTATATTAGCTTACTTGCATACTTAAAATAATTAATTATAATAAATTTTATTCCATATAAGTCTAGTGAGAATTGCATCCTTATGTCATAGGATTAATATTTTGAACCCGTTCCTCTTGACACATGCATTATAGGTAAGCCTCTGCTAGATCTCTATAATTCATAAGAAATTACATGATCATCCAAGTATTTAAATATATAATTTATTAAACTTATTCAATTATGAGTCTATTTAGATAAGATAGTTGTAGGTTAATCCTTGCATATATCTACATTTTGGTGAACTCAATGTGAATCCTATCCCCTATCTATTTAGATTATTTTCATGTGTTAATTTTCAAGTTTTATCTATCTATAAATATAGACAAATGTTGAAAACAAACATATAGTATATAGTCTAATCGTATCATCTAGCTTGATACCTTTATTTGTATACATTAAATGGTATTGGCTACCCCAATGATGTTTTGTGTGTTTTCATAATGTATCGACCAAACCAATGCAATTTTATGTATTTAAAATTACATTGATCGATCTGATAGAATTATTTTGTTATTAAGACACTACTAATGCCTCTTTTTCACTAGATTATATCAATAAACCCAATATAGTCTATTTTTCTTGTTGATTGTCTTACCTTGTCTAATATGATCTATTTTTCCATACTCAATAACTGATTGTATATGCCAACATAATATGATATGTATTATTTTTGATCCTCACTATTTTACATCAACATTTTATTCATTTTCATCATTATATCTCCATACATGACAACCATTGAAGGAAACATGTCATGGTTTAATTAAACTACACATTTTCTCATGGCTAAGGGATTCAATGATACTTTTCCCACTTATGATGAAATATACAGTGGAATTGAATATTATCAATACAGTCATACTATTGATGAATATACTCGTGATGATCCTAATATCATCACTTTTGACATTTTAGACATAAAAATATATCCCCATGATGATATTACTCCCTATGATCTTAATCATCCTTATATTTATAGTTATTATCCTATGGATGACATGGACAAAACTCCCTCTTATGATTTTTCTATATTTTCAAAGAAATCAAATAATGATGAGAATGGTTTAATTCATGTTTACCCACCTTCTATTTTATGCTTGTAATGACTCAATAGTATGAGTAATAAAACCTATGATCATATTCAACTAGTATTGTTCAATTCATTAGTTTATGACAAACACCTAATTTAGATGCTTGCCACAATTTTCATTATAGTTTTTATTATTATCCTCGATCTTATTTGACCATTCATAATTATCATAGGTTAACCTCTCCTAAATCATCACCAAAATCACTTCTTTCAAATACTATCAGCTCGACTAATATCATTCAGTTTCACACACCTATATTTAATTTTGTCATCCATGACATAGAATATGTTGATACAATTCATTTTCTTCTAGCTAATTACATCAACCATGACATAGAATGTGTTAATAAAATTATATTTATTTCTCCCAACTATACTAACCATGAATGATAATTTACTAACATAGTTCTATTTATCTCATTAAACTATATTGACCATGTGGATACAGTCCAACCCAATCCAATTTAATCAGACTATATTGACCTAGCCAGTACAATTCATTTTAGTCATTTTTCATCATATTATGTTGACCTAAACAATATAGTCAATCTTAGTATTGTTTTATTATGTTGTATAGACATAATTAATATGATAGGTTTTCTTGTTAGTTTTCCATACTATATTGTCCTTGTTAATACTATACATCATAATTTTCTACCACCTCAAAAAGATCTTGAAATTATCATAGATGCCTTGTTTTTTTATACCACTAATTTACATAGATTTTTACATTGATCCTATGCATGCAAATCTTGAGG
>JARHVA010007776.1:290000-292500 GCA_037957365.1 Torreya grandis
GAAGCTCATAATTTGGATTGGAAGAGTCTGAAGCAGTTTCTGGTAGAGTCCATAGCAACTTTGGTGGAGTCTAGAGCTATTTATGTGAAAACATATTGAAGTCGATAACAACTTTCCCCAAGGAATTGAAATGCTGAAGAAGTTCATTGCAAGGCTTCTAGGCTTATTGGAATGGTATAAGACTTCATTTAATAATGAAATCAAATATTAAATGAGTATGTAGATATAAACTAGTTAAGCATGTAGTTAGTAGGTAGGTTCATAACAGTGGAGTGTGTGTATCCATAGCTATTGGATAAGTTCATAGGATGGTTTTGAGAAGAATTTAATGAGTTAGAAGTGTGTCCAATGATTTCATAGCTTTCTAAATGTCAAAATACTTAATATAGGTTACTTTAGAAGATCATCAAAAAGGTCCTTATTCCTTATAGACTAATGTATCATTTGTATATACATAAAATTGAGAGACTAAACATGCAAAGAGTTATAATTAAATGATATAAATAGTATCATATACTTTAATTACATTAAATGAAATAAATCATCCATTTACTACAATAGGATTTGATACAAGTGTAAGATGCTTGCATTGTTCAGTCTAGAGGAGAAATAATGGAAGAAAAATGAAGTAAATTGATAGTAATAATGTGTCATATTATGGCCTCAATAGCTTACACCTATTTAATCACTAAGTTTCTCATGTTACCCATTTTAACTGGTGTGTTTTCATTCTTGTTGATTTAACCTCTCAAGGTTTTTTTGATTTACTTGTGTCAGGAACCCCTCCAAGGAAGCACAATTGATTACCTTTCTTATAAGCAATTAAACACGGAATTATACCAGAATGATTAAGTAACTAGAAACTTGAAACAACAAAGAATTTGAGAGACAATACACAATTTTTTATTAGATAATCTTCAGAAGAAAATACAATGAAGAAGATGCCACTTCTTCTTCCACCTCTAAGGCTTGCCACACCTCAAGGACTTCTTCCCTCTCTCTCTTGCTCAACCACAACCAACTCAACAACCTGAGTTGTTATCCCCTCCTTGAATGCTTCAGCTGATCTCCTTAACCTTACACCTTGCAGATCTCCTTTGACCTTACTTTCTTGCTTCAATGCTTTACTTTCCTTAATTACAATACATGCCTCATGGGTCTTTAAATAGGATCCCATGCATACAATAATTAGACCTCTAATTACAACAATTAGAAACATAGACTCAAGACTTAAATTAGTCTTCAACATGCAAACACTCTCGGACCTCTTAAATTAGACAAGTCTAATTCTAGAAATGCATTCTGGAAACACATGCAACTGCATCCACACACATAGGTGACCGACATCGATTACTGTCAGTCTGCTCTTGATTGACGTTAGCTGATCCTTGGTCCCTGCCTGACTGACATCAACAATACTGCTGATACTAGTTACTGGTTACACTCAGTAACTCCCTAATTAGCCTCCTAGTGAAGCTTTTAGCTCCACAACTTAACAATCTCCCACTTGGAGATAAATAGTTGTACCTGTACAACAACCTCCACTAACCATCTTAGGCACCTCCATCTTCAAGCTCAATTTTGAAGACCAACCACCACACATCCTATGATGCTACACCTGTCATCCAAGTAACCTGCCACATTCTAACCTAAAACTCCATGTAGTGAAGACCTTGAACCTTCATAGCATGTGCACCTTCTGTTGGTCCCTCTCAAATATCTGAGAATCCACTGAACTGTACTCCAGTACTCTTTCTTTCCTGAATTGGCTCCAAACTCTATGACAACTCCCACTGCTTGGGAAAACTCAGGTCTACTAGACCTCATTGATTTTGAACACTATTCTAAGCTTAGCTTGAACTGTCTAGCCCTTAGTGTACTTACCAGTTCTACACCTACACCTTCTTCACATCAGCTCCCATTGGAGACAAAATCAACCTGTGATCTTCCATGTCTCTTATGCCAAAATAATTTTGCTGCTCCCAAATTTTTCATGACACACCTCTGAACTATCTTTACCTTTAGCTCAAAAACTCCCTGTATGTGTAACCCTACAACAAGCACATAAAATAGTAACAGGATAATGTAGCTAATATTATCCAACCTGGTAAAAGAAAACACAATGGTTAAACCTCCATTGTCCTAGAGCCTGCTCAAGACCATATACCCTAGCCTTCTGTCTCACGTATCCATCCAATCTCTTCTCTAACCTAGGAATCCATTCCTCTATCAGTGCTTTCTTCTAGCTGACAACTCCACCAACAAACCCCTATTTGGTTCTTCTCCAAGGACTCACACTCCTCATCCATGCCTAGCTCCCACTGTTTCCTAGATTCTACCTGCATTGCCTCTTCACATCTTCCTGGTTCTTGACCATCAGTAAGCAACAAGTAATATAAAGAAGGTGAACAATGAATATGAGGTTCACTTACCCTTTCTGACCTCCATATGGGTGTTTGAGACTCCTTGATAGCTTGCTGTCCACCCAACATCCGTTCTA
>JARHVA010007776.1:302500-310000 GCA_037957365.1 Torreya grandis
GGCATAATAGCAAGTACAATGTTAATAGATAATTCCACATAAAAGAGGTGAACACATTATTCTAACAATAACATCCATCATATTTATGGTAAAACAAAGTAGGAGAAGCACACAATAATATCCATCATATTATTCTATTCATGAATTAAATACCCACATGTAAAAATCATTTTTTGATTTAAGATGAAAAGTTAAAGACATTGTTAGGCAATGAGAATAGTAATACCCATCAAGATTACAATGTATATTGATCTTTGACTTGAGATACTCACACCATATTACCTTTATGATTATAACATAAAGTTTAACCACATCATAATTGTATGGTAGAATAATATAACCACATCTAAAAATGATTTCCAATTCTAGGTGATTAGTATATTCCCATAACACATGAATAATGGCAAGTTCATTCTTAAATTACAGCCAACCTCCAAATTGAATCACTATTTTTTATGGCCTCAAAATTACTAATGTTTATGTCTTAGTAATGTTTAAGTCTTAAGAATGTATAACTCCATGCATCATATCCAATTTAAATCATTAAGGCATAAAAACAAGTATCATGTCAATAGATAATTCCACATAAAAAAGGTGAGCACATTATTCTCACAAAAACATCCATCATATTTATGGTAACACAAAGTAGGAGAATCACCTATTAATAGTCATCATGCATCTCCCATGATAATATTCCATTCATTAATTAAATACCCATATGTAAAATTCATTTTTTGATTTAAGATGAAAACTACAAGACATTATTAGGCAACGATAATAGTACTACCCATCAAGATTACATATATTGATTTTTTATTTGGGATTATCATACTATATTGAATTTTTTATTATAATATAAATTTTAATCACATTATAATGGTAGGGTATAATAATATAACCACATCTAAAATTGATTTCCTATTCTAGGAAATTAGTATATTCCCATAACACATGACCAATGGCAAGTTAATTCTTAAATTAGATCCAACCTCTAAATTGAATGACTATTTTTCATGGCCTGAAAATTATTAATGTAAATCTGATTTCATAACTTTTTCAATGAAATATTATAACAACATATACCTTAGTAGTCAATGATAAAATCCATTATTCCATTTAATCCATAACCATATGAAATATATTAATGTTTCATTTCTAAACATCGATCATGATGATTTCCAATGAATAAGATTAGGGAAGCATAGAAAAATATCAAAAAAAATGACTTTTGGACTTTACCTTATCATTATTAGATAAGTGATATCTACTAAAAGAAATAGGGATAAGAACATAATAATTTTCATTTGAAATTTTGGATTCTATATGTATTACCTTAGTCAAGAACAAGCTTAACCATTTATTCCCATTTTAGTCATTCATCAATGAAATATATATTGAAGAAGTATCCAATTAGTCAACTTAGACAAAGAGAGAGTTAACTTTATCTAGACATGGTGCAATATAATCCTTCATCCTAGACTTTAAATTAGGAGGTCATTGAAACCAATCAGTTAAATACTTCACATAAGGAAATTAATCACTTATTAACTTGTCATTTGCATATAAAACATAATATTCAATCAATTCATAGCTTATACAAATCCACTATCTATTCGTAATTACTTTAGTCAATAAAAGAGTACAAAACTAAGTCAAAATATTAGAATCAAATAATACTATATTTATCAATATGCATTCCAAAGGAAAACTTGAGTTCTTTCTAACTTTTTTACAAGAAAAGGATAACCCCTAACAAAAGTAACCTTTGCCCATGCCTTCAATGCTACAATACATACCCTAATTTCAGGATTAGGGCCAAATATAGTTCTATGGTTCACAAAGGTTTGTTAATTTATTATATACATCATGTGTAAAGGACATCCTTAATAATCATAATATCTCATTATGATTTAGTAATTTAAATCTATGTTTGATCATGACATAACAAGTTAGTTAAGAACAACATCATTATTTAGTTTTAACTTGATGTGTTGATTGATACGAAAATGACAATCATGTTTAAATTATTATAAGGTAAGCTAAGGATACATATATATTATTTTCATCACCAAATAAAGAATAAAAACAACCATAAAAAATTTGATTGTCATAAGGTCTAATGGAGACAAAGTCCTACAAAATAACACATGCATGTCTAGTTCCACAATGGCACAATGTGCTAATGTATTCAATGAAATTCAGCCATCTAATTCATAATGCACATACGCATATGATCAACCATATAGTTCATAGTAAGTACACTAAATATATGAACAACCATGGATTATATAATGATTTTAAAATACAGAAGAGCAGCTACCAAATATCACAATCAAAAGTAAGTCTAGAAATACAAGGCTAAAAATAATCATTCCGATTCACATGGAACAGTATGCCAAGATTTCATAGTGGTCTAGGTTCATACAAAGAGTATGCCAAAATAATTTTACCATGCATATAATATAAAATCTACATTTTAGTACATAGTAATGCATTCACGTGTAAACCACCATTTGAAGTATGCGGCAATGTATTCAACATGTAACATTCATTGAAACATGCAACATTGCATATAACTTAAAATTTATTTTAAATAAAAAATAATATGAAAAAATAAACTTAACCATTCATGCACAAAAGATGCATGCAAGACACATACAACCATTCAACAAGTAAATCATCTGCTTTTTAACCAAGTTGTTCAATGCAAAAACTATGTAATTTTAACCATAATCATTCCAATAACATGTATTAAATATAATTCTTGACCATTATTTTGACATGTGGATAACTATTCAACATGACCACATATGCAAGGTTTTGATATATGTTTATTTTAAATACACCAATTATCTAAAATAAACATACATGGTAATGTATATTCTCACTTGTGTTAATAATGAACCCAAAAACTATCAAGACAATAAAATTACCAATAGGCCAAGATCTGAAATAATACTCTAAACTAATTCATATTGAATGAATTTAAATAATTACAAACCCAAAAGATGCTTAAATAAGCCTAAATTTATATTTGACATGCAAAAATGTGAAAAAAGTAAAATCTAAAAAAACATCTATTTTTAGTAGCTACTATTTTTAGTAAGTTTCACATACAAGTTTGCACAAATTTAAGAATCTCCTGAAATATAATAAATGATAAAATTATCCTATTAGATGAAATTTAACTGAGGTTGGCACCCAGTCCTATAAATATATAATTTCTAAAATTAGAAAATTCCTAAAAAAATCATTAAATAGTAGTTTCTAACCCTTAAATGATCACATATAACCTCTAAAAATATATAAATAAAATCTAAATGGATAGGTAATAGTAGGATAGCATCAAAAATTTTGATACAATTGTTTTGGTGTGTGGAAGATCACAAACATAGCTATGGATCAAAAGTTATGGTCTCCAGAAGATTGGCCTATTTTTTCTACATCATTGTCCTCTAGTTGAAAATAACTTTGTTGTTGCGAGTTGGCCTGATTATAATGTTGCAATTTTTATTTATGAATCTTATGAAACTCTCATTTTCTAATCCAAGTGTGTATTCTTACTGCAATCCTTCCCACTGCACCAAATACTTGTTATAATTCCCTTGCCTTGTGACCCCTGTATTCATATCCAAAACCTGCACTATTTTTTCCTTCTTATTTAGAACCTATTGGTACTAATTTAATTCTTCATCTTCATCACCTTCAACATATTCTCCATAGAATTAACATAAATTTGAAACATTAAATAATGGATAAATATCAAAATTATGTGGTAAACTCACTTCATAAGCATTATCATTGATTTTCTTCACAATTCTATGTGGCCCATTTTTCTTGTACAACTTATACATGACATTTGGAAATATTTATTTCCTCAAGTAAACCATTACCTGATCTCCTTATTCAAATACCTTGGATATTGTTCTGACATCTAGTGCTACTTTATATTTCTCATTACTTTCCTACATCTTCCTTCTTACTCCTTGTAACTATTGCATATGCTCTATAAATGCTTCTGCATCATCACTAACTCAATCTACAATTGATAATTATACAAAATTTAAAATACCCATAGGATTTCTCCCATAAATAATTTAAAATGGTGAATTTACGATTGATATATTCACTAAACTGTTATATGTAAACTCAACTTGTGGTAAAGCCAAGTCCCATTGCTTGGGCTTCTCTCCAACTATGGATCTCAACAAATTTCCCAAGCTCCTATTCATAACTTCTATCTGTCCATTTATTTGTGGGTGATATGCACTATTGGATTATAGCTTAGTATCCATATTTTTCCACAAAGTCCTCCAAAAATGACTTAGAAATTTCATGTCCCTATCTGAAGTAATAGTTTTTGGAACACAATACAATCTCATAATATCCTTAAAAAATAATTTTGAAACTCTAGTGACATCATTATTTTATTACATGCAATGAAATGAACCATCTTAGAAAATATATCTAAAATAATAGATTTTGAATCATTACCTCTCTATGTGTTTGGTAATTCCAACACAAAATCTATCCATGGCCCTCTTGGAACTGGTAATGGCATGTATAGTCTAGTATTTTGTGCATGTCCTTTATCCATCTAACATATTTTGCACCTTCAAACATACCTTGTCACATCCCTCTTAATCTTTGGCCAAAAATACTTTTCCTCCACCAAATCTATTGTCTTCATCTTACCAAAATGTCCAACCAAACTACCACTATGTAATTCTCTTATTATATTGTCTCATAGAGACCCCACTGGAATGCATAATTATTTCCCTTTGAAGAGATAATATTATTATATAAGATACTCATCATGAATAACATCTATCCTACCTATTAAATGATTCCTACACTTATCAACAACCTTGCCAAAATATGGATATGTATCATATAATTCTTTGATAGCTTCAAATTTAATTACTTCGCTCACCATAGTAGTTAATAACACTAACTTCTTACTCAATGCATTAGCTACCTGATTCTATTTCCTAGATATATGTTTCAAAACAAAAGTGTGCTCCTAAAAGAAAGAAACCCATTTTGCATTCCTACTATTCAACTTCTTTTATGTATTCACATACTTCAAAACCTCATGACCTATAAATAGGATAAACTCCTTAGGCACTACGTAATTCCTCTAATGTCTAAATTCTTGTACAATTGCATAAAGTTCAACATTATAAGTGGAATACTTTGTTCTTACCTCATTCAATTTCTCACTGAAATATGCTATTGAGTTTCCTTCTTCACTCAACATAGCACCAACTCTCACAAATAAAACATCACAATCAATGTCAAACACTTTGTTAAAATTTAGTAATGCTAAAATTGGTCTTTCTATAATATTCTTCTTATAAAATTCAAAGCTTTTTGTCACTTCTCTAGTCCATGAAAATTCTTTTCCTCTCATGCAATCTATTATTGGTGCCACAATACTACTAAAATTTTTAATAATATTTTTTTAAATTTTTTTCTAAACCATACAAACTTCTTACCTTTGTAATGATTTTTATAATAGGCCACTCAACAATTGCCTTTATCTTTTCTCCATCCATTTTCACACCATATCTTAAAACTACAAATAAAAAAAATACCAAATTATTTTGCATAAACCTACACTTCTTCAAATTTGCATACAACTTCTCATTTCTTAACAAATCCATTACCATTCTCAAATGTTGTAAGTTTTCTTATTTAGTATTAATAAATATCAAAATAACATAAAAATAAACAAATAAAAACTCACCAATATATTTTCATAGCACTATATTCATCACCCTCATAAATGTGCTAGGTGCATTAAATAATCTGAATGGCATCACCATCCACTCATATAATCCATCCCCAATCTTGAATGGTAATGGAGACTAGTTTTCCACTCATCTCCTTCAAAAATTTGAATCTAATAATAACCACTCCTTAGATCAATCTTGGTAAAATATTATGCCCCTGCAATCACATCCATCATATCATCTAAACTAGGTATAGAAAATATATATTTGATTGTAATTTTATAAATGGCTCTATTATTCACACACATTCTGTATCCTCCATCTTTTTTGGAGTTAACAATGTTGGTGTTGCAGATGGAATCATATTATCCCTTATCACCTTCTTTCTTATCAATTAAATAATCTATTTAATTAATTATTCATGTTCTATTAGACTCATACTATAAGCTACTGGATTGGGTAGAGCTGATCCTAGAATCAAATCAATGTGATGTTGAATATCTATCTTCAGTGGTAAACCATTTGATAACTCATCAAGCATAACATATACATATTATTTCAATACTCTTGTTTCTTTTGTTTCTATTTGCATCACTTATGTGTCTTCATTCTTTGCTACTAATACATAACAATAACCTACTACCTTCATATCTTGAATGAATTATTTTGTAGAGAGCATGCTTTCTGCCTTTTCTTCCTTTTTAGGAGGTAACAAGACTACCTTCATATAACCTTTCCAAAAAAGTGCATGTGTTCTTTTTTCCATCATGAATTACTTTACTGTCAAATTTCCATGATCTTCCCAACAATATATGGCATGCATCCATTGAAATAACATCACACTATATTTCATCATTATAACTTTTTCCTATAGAAAACTTGATGAAGCACCTTTTATCTACTATAACCTCATTCCATTTCTTAAACCAAAAATATGATAAGGATTAGGATGTTTTTCACATTCAAAATTTAGTTCCTCTATCATTTATTAAGAAACCATATTCTCACAACTGCCACCATCTATAATTACCTTGCATACCTTTCTACCCAAAGTACATATTGTTCAAAAAATATTTGATTACAGCCATGTATCACCATCTTCTTTATTCTGCACTTGTTCCTTCCATGGTGTGATCATTGTTCTTATCATCATGAGATTCTATCCAATGTCTGTTGGTGCAACTTTAATATTTTACTCTTTTATCTCAACCTCAACTAGATTTTTTTTTGGGCCATCATGTTGCCTCCTTTCTTGATCTTGATAGTGCAGACACTCAAATGCTTTGTGAATTTCTTCTCCACCTCTATAATAAAAATAATATCTATGCTAATTTTGGAACCATCATCTATCACCACCATAACCTCATCCTTTTTTGAAATACTCTTCCTCTTTGTTTATATTGAAACCCTTGTCTATTATTATTTTTTCTTTCTGTACATGTGATGATTCACCTCTATTGGTATTAAACCCACCTCATCCCCTATTTGGAGAGGATATACCTCTTCTTATACCAAGATACATTCTTATAAAATTCTATCTATTTTTTTCTACCTTCAAAGATAATTGATAAGCCTCTTCCATGCAAAGTATTTTATGCATACCTAATTCATCTTGAATAGAAAATTAAAACCATTTACATACCTTACATCCATATACTCTTCTATTTCATCATGCTCTACTCATATGTAAATTTTATTAAATTCACCTATATACTCTTGTATACTCAAATTTTAAAATCTTCTATATAGGGTTTGTACATAATCC
>JARHVA010007776.1:317500-320000 GCA_037957365.1 Torreya grandis
AATGATTTTTTATAAATTGCATACATTTTCAAGGGGAATCCAAATATGCAAAAATATTTAGGGTTTTTTTAAAATGTCATTTTAGGTTATATATAATTACCATAAAAAGATAGATAATTACTATCATATTTATATATCCATGGACATATGTATATGGCCATTGACATATGTGTAGACATCCAATTCCTAACACCATTTGTGTTGAAATTGTCAATCTTACTCGAATTGCACTCAAATGCACATTTTAGGTCAAAATACATAAAATGTGCTAAATGGTTTGAACTTGTTGTTTACAAGTGCTAATTTAGGTCAAAGTATACCTAAATAGGGCAATGCAATTCATGGGCTAGCTAATTTAATTAATTCATTTGGAGTCAAAATTATGATTTCACCTTTTGTGTTTAGGATCACTCTTTTCTCCTAAATTCATTGGTACACACCACGTACCTTTGTTATTTTGTGTTGGAAACATCCTAAATGGAAATATGGTTCTAATGCATCTAACATCACCTTCTAATTCTTCTTGAGTCAAATTACAACTCAATAATATGACTTTCTGACCATTTTGATTAATTGAGGGTTAATTTTCAAATAATTGCACAAATGTTGGTTAACCTTTTTTAAGGCTATTTAATCCAAATCAAGAGCTTGAGTGGATTTTCCATGCGAGTTGTTGAATATTTATTTTTAAAAATTGATTCTTATTATCTACATCATCAGATGACCTCATTTCTTGGGAAAACATCTCTAGGCCATAAATGCCACAAATATCATGATTATGGGTCACCCATGCCTCTTCAATGCATCTTCTTCCAATGTCATGATGAAGATAATTATGAATTTAATTCCAAATTTTAGGATTATCCATGAGCACAAATCTCAATCTTGAGATGGATGGTCATGGTTGATCTTTACTAATCTCAAAAATCTATAAATAGAGAGGCCATGGACATGAATTTTAAGCTTGAATATTGAAAAGTTATAATGTTAAATTATTTCCACAAGACTTTTCATTTGATAATAGATTTTGTCTACAAGATTCATTGATAAGCTAGTTTAGGGATTTGGAATCATGTGCCTAGGTTTTATGGAGTGTTCTTGAGGCATTGGAGGAGCTTACCACCATTGTTGACAAAGATAAGGATGCTTGATCAAGGGAGAACATGCTTTTGATCCACATGGGTATGGTGAATCCATTTTGGAAGGTAATATGGTGTTTCTTTCTTTCATTTGTTTCTTTCTATCCTTTGTAATTCCCATAGGAATAGATAGGCTTTGTTAGTTAGTTCTTTGTGCATTTTTCATTATTTATGGACTAATGCTTGACTAACTTGCTTTGTAATCCTCTCTAAAATATGATGATGGCCATCAATATATGCAGATGATCATCAATATATGCAGATGACTATCAACATATGTAGATGATCATCAACATATACATATGACCATCTTCATGTGTGATGTCATATCACTAGCTATAGATGTTTGACATGAGGTGTATATGATTACCAATAGAATGTTGTGAGGTGAATTTACCTAGACTGCCTTTCGAGGTACCCATGAGAAACATTTATCAAGTTTTAAACATTTAATTTATAACTCGTATATAGAAAATTTAGGCAATTTTAGGCTCTTCATTACCCCAAAAAATCACCAAATGTGGATTTATAAAATTGGAATATTCATGAATTAATGAAAATTCATCACTAAATTTTTCCCTGGATCAAGCTTTAATTTATCTCAAGATGTTTCTACATAAGTGGAGATCCCAATAGTTATTGATTTACCCAAGTAAATCAGATACTTTTACCCTATTCAACCCTATAGATATCAGTCAAGCCCTTGGTATTCCCAAGGTCATAATTTTATAAGCATATAATAATGAATTTCTCATACAACTCAACAATAGATACCCTGAACATTATTTCCTCACTTCCAAGAGTAAAGTAGGTGCCACTAGCCTTTTATTGACTCCCCCATATAAGTCAATAGTCAACATGTGATGCTTTCGCTAATATAAATCAATTTTTGAAAGGGTTTATCCAACCAATGCTATGGGTAAATATCATAGTATTTTTATAAAAAATTAATGATTTTTGCACATACATTTATATGCAAGAAATGTAGTAATTTCTAACACCTTACTATTATAGAACAAGGAATTTTCTTAACCAATTCAAGAGACTAAGTGCCCTTATAAAATAACAACATAATTCAACTCAATGTAATAGTTATTAGTTACATGATAACAATATTTTCATGTCCCAAAGTTTCCTAGAGTGGCAACACTAATCTGATACCAGATGAAACAACCCCAAAATTGTTTTTTTGGAATTGCTTTATCAGAGTACAAATAATACCACATAAAGAGCCCATATCACAATTACCATGATTCAATACAAAACCTTAATTAATTATAAAATATCATGATTTATAATAGGAATGCATTAAGTCAATTGAGGATACTTATCAAAAGTTAAAACACCTATAAAATATTTTA
>JARHVA010007776.1:325000-422500 GCA_037957365.1 Torreya grandis
GTGCCATTATTCCTTGCATAATCAAACATTACTAAGTGGAAAGCTACCTTGGAAAAAATTGCATCATATGTCCCACTTACATTCACCTTTTCCATTTAAACACAATTCTCCTAAGTCATTTTCCTTGCAAAATTTTGTCTCTCTATATGTAAAATGGTATGTGGGTTTTCCTCATGGGATAAAAGTGGCATGACAATACACTTGGAAAGCTTTGTCCCCCACTTACCTTCCCACTTTTCATATGGATCTAAATAAAAATAGTGTGAATATTTTCTTATCCCCCCACTTGGAAGAAATAAACAATTCCTTTAATCTCCTTCGAAAGATAAACATGTCTCCAAGGTCCTTATATCTTCATGGTACCTTTCTTGACTTGGGTTGGGTCTTGCATTTTAAAATTAACTTGAGGGATTTTTAAATAGAAACAAAATAAACATTATAATTAGTTTTCTCTAATTTTTAAAAACTATTGTCACTTGTATTTGCACCCTTTGAGGACATGGGAAATCTCTCCTCATCTAAGTGGCACAATGGAAACACCTCTAGGCTTGTGTGTAGTTTAAGGATGAGTTGAATCTCTAGATAGGGATAACACCCTTGATGTACCACTTTGGATTGCAACTACACCTAAACATTGGGGGGTGGGGGAAAGGGAGAGAGATAACTAAAAGTAAATTATTCTAATGGAGTTGATACACCAAATAAGATGATGACTTCCAACTAGCATCATGTTACACATGAGAACAAAGTACTAACCAAACATACACTCCTTAAATCCACATATTCTCAAATCAATGTTACATTGTGAGGTTATGGATGAATGTATAAATCTAGGAGAACTTTATAAGAGGCCTTTAATGACACTAGTGAATATACTAACTCACTCAATCCTTGACATTTCCTAAAACACTTCACATGCCCTACAAGAAGAAGATTTCCAACTACAAATAGGATGAAATAATGATACAACATGCTAAGAAATCCATATTATTCACTAATAAAGATAAAAAATTCAAGTAGAACACACTATGAATAGTCATGAAGTAAAAAAATAGTAGTCTTATTGATATGATAGTATGCAAATAATCAAGGCTTTGTCATACTCAGGTGGAGCATATGTTACAATGTCCAAAATGGATAGTTTTTAAAGAAGTTTAGAGAGAGAGAGAGAGAGAGAGAGAGAGAGAGAGAGAGAGAGAGAGAGAGAGAGAGAGAGAGAGAGAGAGAGAGAGAGAGAGAGAGAGAGAGAGAGAGAGAGAGAGAGAGAGAGAGAGAGAGAGAGAGAGAGAGAGAGAGAGAAGAAGAAGAAGAGAGAAGAAGAAGGAGAAGAAGAAGAAGAAGAAGAGAGAAGTCTAAGGGTCATAAGGACACTTTTAAAGATGATAAAATTATTTAATTATGCATTAGAAGAGGATATGGGATGAACTATGCAAGGTCAGGAAGCACAAGTGTCCATCCAAGTCATCAAATTCTTGCAAAGTGGCATAATTTTTTCTAAATTGGCTCAAAAAAATTGTCTTCATGATTTGGGATTTTTAAAAACCTTATAACTAATTAAAAACATGTACAATGATTGGAATTAAGGGTAATAATTTCAGACATGCCTCTTCATGCATTGGTTGTAGTATTGGTCCTCTATAATCATCCCAAAAGTGAGATATCATCATCTACTATTAAGAAAACTCTTCTTTCATGTACCCTGCACACTTGGTCTCAAAATTTGCATCAGTTTTCCATTAAAATCCATAGTATGGATTGGATGATAATTATAAATACCCTTCATGTCCTTATAATAATTAGGGACACCTTAAAAATGTTAACACTTGAAGTTTTCACACTTCTCCCTAGCTTGTCCACTATGCTAGTTTTGACTAGCTGAGATGAGAGCTATTATTTGCATAATTATAAGTTTTTATAAGGCATTAAATTTATATAGCGAGTTAAAAAAATTACTAATATTTCCTCCAAACTCTATTTCATCTCTTGAAACCTCATGTAGCCTAGAAAACACACCAAATAGTCATGAAAACCCTATTTCTCACCCCATTCATATAGTTTCATACAACTCAAAAGTATGGGAGGGATATTGAAAGAGTATTTTGTAATGTAATACAATTCTCCTAAGAAAAATATTCCATTATATTAGATTTATAATTCCATTTCTCCAAACTGGTCATCGTAATGTTTTAGCAAGGGTTTTGAGTAGTTTGACCTCTTAAGGTTTATTCATAAATATTTCACATTGAATATACCAAAAACTTTCACTAGAAGACATTTAATGACCTTTATAATCATCCACTAACTCTTTATATCCACATGCACAACCTCCAAAAAGATGTGAGCAACCAAAACTAGTATATTGAGCTCTTTCTTCCATTTCTTATAGGTGTAAGAGAGTTTTGTACTCAAAAATGAAATTATTGTGATTTATCTACAATTTAGGAGATTAAACACATCTATACTTTCCTTATGAACATGTTATAATATGTTATAAATCATATATAATGCTATAAGTGTGACTGACTCTTCATTTGGATACTAGGCTTAATCCTTATTTAATGAGTCTGATTGAGACCCTTGTAGTCTAGGCCATAAAATTGACTTATTTTCATTACAAAATAATTAAAACATACATAATGGTCCCAAAAACATTCTTCAAAATTTTTGGAATATCATCTCATGCTAAAAATAGTTTTGACCCTTCATTTAGCCTCTAGGCCTAGCCATATCTAGTAAGTCAGTCAACAAATTTGATGATCTAGGATACCCTGTCTAGTTTCACCCTTTATTAGAAATTTATTCATGTTTTAATACATGTATTTCAACCTCTCCCATATTTTATAAGGTCCCCATTTTTTTTTGGTCCAACTTTTTATCCTCATCCTCTAAAACCTACCAGTTTTAACCTTAGGGAAGTACCCTCTATCTGAGACAAAATAGAGGGTACTTACCCTATTACAGTAGAATAAATAATAATTTTATGAGCTTAACCAAATCATAAAAATGTTATGTGAAAATTTATATCTCTTGGTTTGGTGAATATACCTCTCAACTCATCCAAAACCTAAAATAGACTCCTGGTGGAATGGATTGTGTGCAGGATTTTTTTAATGGACTATGTATCTATGATTTGGGATCCTTTATTTGATTGTATTTACATTAGAAAAAAAAAATTAAAAGGATATGAATCATTTTTGATATGTTTATAATTGATTATCATTCTAATCTGATACATACATTTGACAACCCCTAAAACCTTTTCTCAGTCAAAACTATGCATAATGTCCTAACTGTGTCCTCTTTTGGGCTACACTTGTAGATGAAAAAACATGATTTGACTTAAAAAATAGTATATAGTACATCCCTTAATCCATTATATTCATTTTAAATTAATTTTGACTCATTCATTTTTCTTCCATCTCACCTCTCTGTTCACTGTTAGTCTCAATTACTGTAGACTTTGACTTTTACTGGAGAAGGACCCCTATTTATGTCATTTCAATGGATTAAGCCTTGGTTATAGTGATTATGTTATATTAACACCCTCAAAGATCAATTTTTAGGTGTTTGGATTCCTTTTTCTCATTCTTTGGGTATACCCATGTCAAGGACCATCACCCCTTAGTTCACTACCTTTCTTAGTCAACATAGTCATCTGTGTTGGGCAAGATGAAATGATGTAGATGAATTTTAATCATTTGAAAGGTGAAACATAATTAATAAATCTCATGAAACACTTAATTACCTTTCACATCATCTAACATTGGTTGTTTCATCTCAAACTTGCATGTTGGACTGAGTATTCCTATAGTTCATTATAGGTGTGCTTTTCCATGGAGTTAGGCATAGATGTAGGTTGAATTTCATGTTTCAGAATTTATTTAAATGCCTAATGTCCTCATTTATGTACTTAAAACTCTTATATAAATACTCTCCTTCAATATATACTTTGAGTGAGATCTATTTTCAAGGTATTTGGCTCAATACTTAAAGATAACTCTACAATCAGCCTGTAGGTTAAAATGTGAGGTCAAACATAGTATATCAATTTCCTTTTATGATCCCTAGATGTAAAAACTTAATTTTAACCATTTGGAGCAAATAAAGAGTGAATTTGTGTTCCATTATTTATCCTTGGGTTGAATAGGTCTATTTATAGCTCAAACCTGTAGACATAAATGCAATTTTTAGTGTATTTCTAGGCAAGTTTGAGCTCCCTAAAAAATAATTTATATTGATCCTTTGCCCCTCAAAATATAAAGAGTATGTTTTATGGATTAATAATCTAAGATTAATTCATTTTGATTCATTCAAATTATTTGAAACCATGTCACACAATCTTTGAAAGAGACTCAAGCTCTTTATTTTTCCAATTTAGGGATAAAGTGCCTGAAACAATCATTGAGTCCTTAGAGGCACTTTCTAACCAATATTTTCTATCTTAATCCTATAAATGGGTATTACATGAATGTAAATAAATTTTATGAATTAAATAAATTTTTAACATGATCTTATTTCTCTATGTAGACACATTTATATCTCTGTGTTATGACCCGTAGGTAGACATTTTTTACATACATTTGAAAAATTTACAACATTGTAGGCAGTGAGTGGATTCACCTACTTATGATAAATTGTAGGACTTAAATAAGTTTAAAATATATGTATTTAAAATTTAAATGTCTCCACTCAGTATTAAACCTCCTTTACATCAACATGGGATCCTCCTCCAAGCATATGTACAGGTATATTAATGGCAAGAAACTATAAATTTTTGTGTTGATAGTCACAGTCCTTCCTCCAATAAATTAAAATGTTTGATTGGTTTATTTTTATATGAAGGTGTTTCAAAAATTTAAAAACCATATTCATGACCCCCACATGGATGTTTTAAAGGCTTTAACCCAGCTCACTAATGTTGACTGTGCATGAAAGTTAGGGAACCAACTGACTGCATGATGCTTTGTGATTGCCACTCATGGGAATTTTATTTATAGGTGAGATTCAAAGGATAAGTAGATAAATATAAAACTTATAACATTGAAATGAAGATATCATAAGCCTATAAACCTAATCAAAGCATGAAGATTCTACCTATAGAGGAAAAGCTACCTACAACACAAAATGATGCTTCTCTTGTAACTTTGATGTGCTTGACATATCCAAACACATTGAAACAAGAAAATAAAAATTTTAATAATTATATAATTAATCCAAAATCATCTATAATAAATTTTAATAATTGGTTCTTGTGGAATTGCCAAAAATAGAGCAAAACCTATAAGGTGCATGAAACAACAAGTAAAAAAGTATAGTCAACTTCATGAGGATGGTTCATGAATAAAAATCCACCATTATTAAATATATTTATATGTAAATATATGTATTTTATTTAATTTAACCTCCCCACGGTGTTTGTCTTGAAACCTCTTAAGCTATTTGTACTAAGCATGAACCTAAATACTACTTTTGCTTGCCAAGAAGGGTGAAAAAGGCACTGAATGGTTTTGGGCCAAAAATGGCACTTAAAAAGAATTTAAAATGTATATTTGAGCTTGGGGAAGATTAAGAGACATATCATTATCTTTTCCCACATGGCACACTTTCCCATGGGCCGTACAAGAGCCAAACTCACCTTTTTTCTCAAGAAAACTATCCTTTTTTCTAAAGAACCTACCACCTTTGAGTTATGTCAGTTGATTAAGAACTCTTTGGAGACATGAGATGTGAAATAATCCTTTGTAACCTTCAAACCTCCGAATAAATCCATACAACTCATTAAATGCCCCTTTTTGACCTCAAAATGACTAAAAAGACTAAGGACCAAGGCTAGTATAACATTAAAATGTATTAATTAACCTATAAAACACCTAAATGTCATGTTTTAAACTAGGGGTGCCCAAATTTGACCTAAAAGTCAAATTAGGTCAACAAAAACCATTTTTGATTTTACTAAGTTATAATTTACAACATGAGCCCATGGTCCATGCTGGTGGACGATTTTAATGCTCTTAGGTGATTAATTCACCAATTGAATGCTTAGCATTAATCTCATTTAAATATTAAATGCCACCCCCATATGAGTGTTAACTCATTCACATGGTGGCCCCGTCATGGCTAAAATGATAATCGCCAAACTTAGTAAGAATAACAAAAAAATTATCTTTCCTTGAAGGGTTTCTAAATATCAAAACCAATCCTAAATTTAAGAACACAAGCATTACCTTATCAAAGCCTAATTATTCAACTCAAGTTAAGATTAAGAATTGGTATAATTATTACCAAAATTACATAAATGCCATTAACAGTCATAATTTTGACTTAAAACTAAATTTGAAAATTACACACTCATGTGCCAATCTTGTTATTACACAAATAATTTAAACTAAATTAACAATTCTTATTATTAATTTATAACTAAAAATAATAATCAACCCTAATATCAATTATCATCGATCATGCACACTAAGATGTTTCTAAATTATATTTCACTTTTAAATGACAATGTGACTAATCTAACCTATTACATGGGTATAATGTTAAATAATTGTGTTAAAACTGAGATCAATTGTTAAAAACATATCTACTTTGAATGGGGATATTACACAATAGTCACATCCTCCTTAGGATCCTCATAACTTGGTTTTCATGACCTATTTAAGCAATTGGTCTTCAAATCATTATTTGGAGCTTCCACAAGATGCATATCATTTTCCAATGACCTCTCCACATATCAGACCATTAGTTTTCCTTTGTTGAGTGGTTCTAGAACATTCTACATCACACTAGGCCTTCCACACATCATTCCATATCTTTCAAATGCCATCTGAAACCTCCATACAACCTACAAAGGATGTTTTGAACATCCAAATCTATAAGAAACATTTTGAGCCATTTTAAGCCTGATAATGGCATCCTAATCTTGTCCACAACTCTTCTAAAGCATGTAAAATCTAGAAAATGATGTAATTAATTCAACTTTGGCACTCCAGCAATTGATGAAGTCATCTTCCATATCCCATTTCATTCATGGATCCTTACACATCCCAATTCCTCCAGAGTCTCCTAAAACTGCATCCAACATGGCTTGAAATTCAAAAAAGTCAACTTTTTAGACTTTTGAACTATTTAAATATTAATTTATATGTTGTATTTCATGAAACACTTATAGGGTATTTTTAAAAAAAAAATAGAGTGTGGTGGGAAGTCAGAGGTTCAAATCCCACTCACACCATTATTTTTTTCAATTTTTTTATAAATAAATAACTAAAATGTTACCTTAGTAAGGAACGTGGATTTAAGGGCGATCATGCATCTCGATGCCACACATGTGAAAGAAGGTAGGATTGGAGTGTAATAAAATCTTAATGAGTAGGAGGAATGGCAACACGGGGAAAGGAACCCAATTATTAAAGAGTAAGGCCCTCAAGAGGGATAAGTGGATCCTGAAAAGCCATAAACAAAGTCGATGTCCCAATCAACTTGACAGCAGGAGGATCCAGGGTAATATCCACAGTAATTGGGATTCAAAGAAAATGAGTATGGCGTGTGAAAGGAAGGGAGAACCCCATAAACAGGAGCCCAAGAGCTATGCAGAATGGAGAGAGAAACATCAAGTCTGGAGAATTTTGCAGAAAGGAAATGTTACGAGCTATATGGAAAGACTCCACGGCTCTAAACCGCATATCACGACGGCCTTCTTCAAAAATTGGTCTGACGACAGGGTCACCCTGCATGGTATAACTGTAAATTTAATTGAGGATTTTCTTGCTGAGGTTACAGGGTTGTCAATGGAAGGAATCAAATTTTCAAAGCAGACCAGCATTTCGAATGAGCATTTTGTAAGTTCCCCAAAATGGATGAGGAGGAGTAGAAGTTGGTCAAAAATGGGGATTTTTATGAGCTGGATCAGATTAAAGGGATTTGGAGGGACGTCCTAAGCTGTATAAGGGAGTACTTCATCCTGGACGGAAGAAGCAAACGAGTGCATAAGTTCCATTTTGTCTTCCTCAATCACTTCAGGCATAAGGTTAGCTTGTCTTTTCCTTTCTATCTTCGCTACTCCCTGATTCAAAGCCTTTATGCTCATAGGAAAAAGGATTTGCGCCCTATTCTTCATGAAGGCCTTATTCTGCTTATTGAAGGCTATTGCAAGAATAGGGCACTGGTTAAGTATCCCAAACAGGGGAAAAATAAGTTGCCAGGGAATAAAAAGAATGAAAATGTAAGTCGAAGAGGAAAAATTAAGACCCCTAGTCCCAATAAATAGAATGTAGAAGAAGAAAGGGGTCAGGAGAGAATTGAAGAACCCGAGGAGGAAAAACCAGAGGAAGAAGATGGAACTGAGTGCTGGGACACCAACTCTAGTAATGATGAAGAAGGATCTGAGGAAATTGAAAAAGATAAAGTCAATACAGAGGAGGATTCTACTACCAGAATAAAAGAGACGGAGGAAAACCAGAAAGTGGCAGAGGATGACATTTTCCAGGAAGATCCTGGTGAGGACCCAACTTCTAAGAACGAAAAGGAAATCTCTGTCCAGGAAGATATTCAAAACATGGAGATGGAAATTCAAGATGGAATCAATGAGCGGGAACAAAAGAGTCAAGAAGACTTCTTTGAAGAAGCTAGGAATATCCCCAATAAAAAGTCTGAGGATTGGAGAGGGAAGAAGCAGAATGATGAAATACACACTCCTATGACTTGGGTTAACTGCAAAGCTGAGTCTTCTTCCCAATTAGATTCCTGGTTGTGTAGGGAGATCATTGATCTCAAGAGAAAAGCGGAAACTTTGGAAGATTCTCTGAAAGCTGCTTGGAACAAAGTAAACAACATGGAAAATTAGTTAAGCGAGATCCCTGTCAAGCTCAAAGCTTACGAAAACAACCTCCGAGAACTTATAAAGGACAATAGAAAGAAAATGGAGGAAGTAACGTCCAACATTTGTGCAGCTGCTATCAATATAGGTAAACAGCGAATGAGGAGACCAAAGCACTAGAGGGTCCCAACAAAAGGACAAGGCAAAGTTCCAAAAAGAAAGATACACAAAAAGGAGCTTTGCTGGAGGTTACCACCCAGGAAACTGCTTTGAAAGGAAAAGAAGCCATGAACTTGATACTGGAACTGGATGAATAATCTGGTCCTTCTTGTTGGTTAAGAAACTGGTACTGATCTTTGTTCTTCTTTTGTTAGCTTTTGTTTGTTGTACCACCAGACTTCTGTTTTTGGGTTTTGACCGGATGTGTCTTTTATGGTTTCAGGACCATTCAAAACCTATTTTTGCTACCTCTCTGTAGTGTTTTTTAGGCGTTGCCTGTGGGCTTAGTTGTTCTTATTTTGCTCTCTGTTAAAGGGTTTCGGGGGCCCTTCAAAACCTGCTTTTACCTCAATCTAAAACTAAAATGTTACATTAAAAGCATGGTATTTATTATACTAAATGGATGCATTTACTAAGAAAATTGACATCCATTTCAAGGAGCTATTTTAAGGCATTTTTAGTGAATGTTGATCAATTCTAAGGGAGCATATGCGGGGCACTACCCCTAGACCCCACAAGGGGAAATACCCCTTGACCCTAGAAGGTTTCCACCCCTAGAACCCATAAGGGCACTACCCCTTGACCATACCCCAAACCCCCTCATCATACCCCATTATACAATACTATCAAGTGTTGAAGACCACCAGGTGAGGTCTGATCTAGTAAAAGGTTAATTTACCTCATTATAGAAATAAGCTTGTTGACACAAATTGCTCACACAGATTTTTAGCTGACTCTGATGTCCAATATTTGAGCATGCATTATACATGTAAAATTAGGGGGTTATTTATGAAACTTATTGAGGGGAGACTTCACTTTACTGATACATAAGGGGAGGGTACATCTCTTTGTACGTATGGGGTATTTAAATATACATTGGTACCTAACAAGTCCTTGTTTTTAGGACCCAAATATTATACCCATCTAAACTATGCTTAAGGGGTCATTGATGTAAGTGTTTTTAATCCATTATATGGTTTTATTACACATATTTATTAATCTTGATTATTTGGAATAATTAGGTCACTTGGGTGTAATAATGAGTTCATTCATTCCACATGCACATGCTTATTATTAGTCAACATGGTTATAATATTCATTTGGTAAATAATGTTGACATGTGTGGCTTGGCATGTTGTACATGGGTTTCTTATTCACTTGGCAACTAAGTTGTGTTCTCATTTCCAAATAGATATATCTCAATACCTCTTATCTACCTATATAAGGACCTTTCATTCAAGTCACTCATAGTGGTTTGTGTGGATTATTTTAGATAACAATGATGACTATGGAGCTACTTGGCCCTTGTGTTATTTGTGTAGTAAGCATTTTGGTGATAGAAACATTATTCTAGTGTACTATAATATATTAATGTGTTATGAAACCTATGAGTGATAGAGCTATGAGATATGTTAATCCCATGCTTTGTACACCTCCATTCACTAAATACAATCTATATCTATTTTGCTCTGGTGTGATCTCATTGATTGTTATAAAGTCATGTGTTTGATCATTCAATATTTGATATTGGATGCCTCATATGTAGATGATTCTAGAAACAACCATATATAGGGATTGATATAAATGGATATGTAAACTGACTTTTTTGTTAGTAAGGATTGTAATCATATATAATATATCATATAGATAATTATAATACATATTTATAATATAGTTGTTATTGTAACACACACACACACACACACACACACACACACACACACACACACACACACACATATACACATATATATATATACATATATATGTATGTATGTATGTATGTATGTGTATATATATATATATATATATATATATATATATATATATATATATATATATATATATATATACACATATATATATGTATATATATATATATATGTATACATATATATATGTATGTATACATATATATATATATATATGTATACATATATATATATGTATATATATATATATATGTATACATATATATATGTATACATATATATATATGTATACATATATATATATGTATACATATATATATATATAATATATATATATATATATATATATATATATATATATATATACATACATATATATGTATATATATACATATATATATGTGTATATATATATACATATATATATGTGTATATATATATATACACACACACATATATATATACATGTATATATACATATATATACATATACATATATATATATATACATATATATATATACATACATACATATATATATATATATATACATACATATATATATATATATACATACATATATATATATATATACATACATACATAGATATATATACATACACACACACACACATATATATATGTATATACGTATATATATATATATAGATATATACATACATATATATATATATGTATATATATATATATACACATACATATATATGTATATACATATATATATATATATATACACACACACACACACACACACACACACACACACACACACACACACACATATTAAAATCTCTATTGTTGTAGATGGGGATCAATATAAATGATTTCATAATGCGCACCAACCACTAAAATAAATGGATGGATATGTAATTTGACACGTTGGTTAATAATGATTGAAATGTGGGAGAGTATTTTAGATATCTATTTTTTTGTGTGTCATGAATCATATATGCAAATAAATAAATAAAAATTAGATGACATTTCACCCACCCACTGATGCCAATTTGTACATGTGCAGGGTCTAAATTTGATAGTTGAACATGCTTGTCATAACTTTTATTTGATAACTATTATGTATTCAACACTACCCTTGAATTACTAATATAATTCACAGTAAGTTTCATTATATGAATATATTATGTTTAATATAATATATAATATATATGAATATGATAGTATATATCTTATGTAATATTATAATATATTATTTTATCATATATATAATAAAAATATTAGATCTTATGTAATATAACAATATATTATACTATCACTCATATACATACATACATACATATTTATTGAATATCATGTTTCAAATGATTTTTTTTAAAGAAAATATTTGGTGTATGGCTCAGAAGTAGCTATGTATGTTTTTAACCACTCTTGTCAATTTGATTTGGGTACAAGGGAAGTGCACACATTTATCTAATTGTTAAAGTGCATTTTAAACATTTACATTTTTTAAAAGACCATATCATTACCATATTGATTAGGATTCCAATTTAAAATTAAAATAAAGACATTTTGAACCTTTATTTATAAAATGTAACTTACCAATCGTTAATGATTGGGTATATAAATTTAATACAAGATGTATCAATATGTTTGGGATCTGCATGGCCTAAATATTTCTTATACACTAATGAAAAATTTTAAAATGCAAAGGCCAAATGACATAATAATTAAATCATATTTTTATTTATTCAGTTAAGTTTATAACTGGATTATTACTCTAACATCCCCCTTTAAAATTAATTTGGAGTGCAAAAAAGACTTAGAAAATAGGTCAAAATAATAAAGGAATTATTAAGTACCCATGTATAATAGATATGGAGAAAATGCAAATAATCCACCCTTAGTGATAACTTCCTTTACACATATCATATCCTTGAGATATGCATACTTGGTTATTGCTAGAGGTTTGATGAAGATGTCTCCAACCTGGTGTTCTATGTGAAAGTATTGAAGATTGAAGACATGGTCTTGGATGAGATATTGAGTGAAGTGCATGTCATAATCAATATATTTAGTACATTGGTGTTGCACTAGGTTTTGAGCAATGTGGATATCACTCTTTTTATCACACCCAAAAATAGTGGGTTGGTCCAATGGAAAATAAAACTTCATAAAAAATCTAAAATATCTAATGAGTCTCCTAACCTATGGTAACAACTCTGCAATGCTTTTCATCAGTCAAATAGGGATAAATAGCATGGTTTTTATTACTTAACCAAGTGATGGAACTAGATAAAATATGAAATTTATGGCCATAAGGGGACCTACAATTTTCAACATCACCTACCCAATTAAATTTTTTATAACCCACTAACTGATATGATCCCTTGATATATACTTAATACCAAATTGTATTTTACCTTGAATGTAGGGAAGTCTACATCTTTTTTCTCTTAGAAATGACTTTCATGTGTATCTTTAATGAGGGGAGAGATAATTCCAACAAAAATGATATGTTTGGTTAGCATTGCCATAAATATAAAAGGTTTCCTCCCAATTATTTGTATAATGTAGCATCAATTGATGGTGTAAAAAATTTGGTAGACTAGTTGACTCTAGTCTGAAAGGGATTCAAGGTTAGCTTACATTAAATCATGTTGAAGCATTAAATCAAGTCTATATCATAATTCAACTTTGAAATATTGATCCATGTCTTCAATTGTGATACCTAAAGACCAAAGAAGTAGTGAAGAAGGCCCAAGTTTGACATTTCAAATTGATCCATGAGACTTGACTTGACATCCTTAATCAAAGAGGAATAAATCCCAATGATGATAAAGTCATTGACATAAAATACAAGTAAAAGGTGTTTTAACATCAATATTCTTCATGTACATGGTAGTTTATGAATGACAATTAGAGAAATCTATGTCCAACAAAAAATTGTTTGTCTCCTCATACCAAGCCCGAGGAGCTTGTTTGAGACCAAAGAAATATCTATGAAGTTTTCATAGAAGTGAAGAATATTTATTGTATCCTGGTATTTTTTCCATGTATATTTCTTCCATTAAATCTACATCCAATAAGGAACCCTTCACATCTATTTAATGAACTTTCCAACTATATGATGTAGCAAGTGAGAGAACAAGATGAAAGAAATTCATCTTTGTAATTGTTGTAATGGTATTTGAATAGTGAACTCCATCAACTTTAGACAACCCTTTTACTACTATGTGTACCTTGCACTTTTCAATTAAACTATCTGTTACATATTTGGTTATATAGAACATATTTCACCAAACCAATTTTATTCCTTTAAAATAGGAACTAAGTCAATAGGATCATTATTCAAGAAATAATGATATTCAACTCCCATTATGTCATCTAATTCAAGTTTACCAACTAATTCATTAAATTTATAAGGATCTTAATAATATATAACATAAGCTACTAGATGCAGAATAGTGTTTTCAGATTTGGTTAAATTTATGTCAATGGGAACACCTACCAGAGTTCCAGTTGATTCCATTTTCATTCTAACCCATAGTTCAATTATTTTCTTAATACCAGGTGGAGGATGATTCAGGGCAACTGTAAGTCCTTCATCCAAAAGATCATCTAAAGAGTCATCATTGTCAAAAAATAGTAGTGTCAATTAGATATAATGGGAGAATAAGAGAGTGAATATGTTGGTGTGTAGGCCAGAGATTGCTCCTCTACATGAAAATTTCACCTATAAAGTGCTCCATGAGTATTCAGGTTAAATAGATGGTAGGATTCTACATCTTCACAATAGCAAAATAAAATGAATGATTCTAACTTCTTATCAATGGTCTTATGTTTTTATCATGAATGAATTCTAAAGCTTAACTACCAAACTATTTTATCAAATTTTTGGGAAACCTAGAAGATATAGATTATCCTAATTAGACAAAGTATTGTGAAAAATGAAGAAGAGTACTATCACAATAATTTTAGCAACCATTGATTTGAAACTTGACAAATCTATATATATTCTTGTTATGTAAAGTGGAATAGAAAACATGCATTTATATGGAAAATATCATTATGGGAGGATTATATGAATTTAATTGGTTGGGTAACTAGGTTATATAGATGTGAAACTTAAATTAGAGCCTAAATAGGATTGTGACAACATCATCCTAATGTGGACAGGAGTGGATGACACTCTTGTCTAGATTGAGGCTAGCCCTATCTATAAAATAATTGAGATCTAGAATTTCATGGTTTTGTTCATCTTCATCTATATGTTTTTTAATCATATGTGAGAATTTTGATAATCTATAGGGCCCAATATGTAATTCTTTCATTTTCGTAAACCTAAGTCAATGGCATGTAAATGCCAACACAAATCAATGGAATAAAAATGGATCAACAGTTGAAGTTGAGCATGAATTTCACACCTCAAGTGTTCAACATTGGCCACATACCAATGCTCAAAAGAGGGATCAAACTCCATGTAGTTCTCCTATGCGATGGCAGTGTGTGAATAATTAGTGTAATATGCTAAATGCTAGTGCAATCCTAGTATGGTTAAGTGCTTAAACCATGACTTGTTATGTTGGAGGTATATTGAGACTTTATATTAGGGATAACACAGTTGTATGTAATCAAAATTAGGAGAAATAGGTAATTTACCGTAATGTGAAATTAGAATTATGGTTTTTTTAAGTGTGGAAGCTTCTTGTGTCAAAAATGTTTTAAATGTGGCTTTATAGTGATATATCTAGAACTAATTTATATGGGGATTATTTGATTTATAGGAAAGCCATTTCATAACCTTAAATTTCTCAAAATTGTAATTATTTGTTACAAAGGAAATAGTGGGGACTTGGACAACAAAGCAAGGCAATTATGTCCAATGAGGTATTATTGTTCAATGAGTAAAACTAGATGTTTTTAAGGTATGTGATGGACTAAGTTTTCACATGTACTATTTTTAATAGTAAATAGTTTTATTATGGGATTAGTAATCAACATAGCAGAGTGAGTCCTATATGTAAATGGTGGTCGAAAGTGGTCAAAAGGCCCTAGAATAGGTCATGAACAAAGTGTGTCAAAAGAGTGGTCATAAATGCATTATTTGAGATTAAATAATTAATTGTTTCTATAATCTCCCCCATTTTATTCTAGTAATGTATTAAGCTAAAAATAATAGAGTAAAAGGAAAATACATACCTTAACTTACATATGAAGTGGAATAGTGAATGTAGTCCACAATGTTTAATTGTGCTTCATGTGACCCTATAATGAAACATATTTAAAGCTAGTCATTACTTAATATGAATATCAAAAACTAAAGAGAAAAATTAGGTGAATAATAAGGAACAAAGACACCTAATTGGGTATGCAAATTGCTATGTTTTATTTTGAAGGCACAGGTGCAAAATTGGTGACTATAGAGGGTAGCACTCCTAGAGATTACATCCATGTTGAATACCTTGGATTTCATTGTGAATTCTCAAATCCTCATTGATAGAAGAGTGTGATTAAGAAATAAATGTGTACTTGACTCCATCATTGCATACCCAAAGTATTGAACTAGTTTGAAATCATTATATGAATTCCAATAGAATATTCTAGTGTAATATTGGGTGAACCAACTACTTACATATGGAATAAGGATCATCTTTTCTATAAAATAGGTGAAAAATATTAGTATAGTATGATTCTAGTTTATATAATGTGGAGAATGACATGGATTACCATTTCATATAGGAAACTAGTACAAAATACAATAAGAAGGAAGTGTTATGTTATCAATGCTCCCCTAAACTAATATCTAATGTATATAGATTTCGAGACTAAGTAATAAAAATTAATATTTTGAGAAAAAACATGTTTTCTAACTTGGGATAATATGGCACACATGATGCCCCTAAATTGAGAAAATATGAGACAAAACTAAGTAATTTTCAAAATTAAAACTATAAAATTACTGCATACTACTATGGGGAAACTAAGATTCTCAAAAATTATTAAAATGCAAATTTTTGGGAATTTGGACAAAAACACCATATTTGGACAATAGAGCAGTGCTCTTATCTCCATTTGGAGTGCTCTTATCCAATACTAAATTTTTTGTATTTTCTTGAGTTTGAAACTATACCCCTTATGAAATACCTATAAAATTATGTTTATGTGATGCAATGTAGGGCTTTGTCTCTAAGACAAACCACTTTTTATATACCCTATTTTGAGGTTAGTTTTTAATCTTACATAATAAATTGACTCAAAATAAAAACTTGCTGCGATATATATTTATGACAAAAATATGTGTATCTAAGTATTATTGATAACATGGAGTGACATGGAAACACCATATACATAAAATGAGCATAATACTTCTATGAGATGTATGTATGAACAAGCATACATAGTTAGAATGTATAGATATATGTTAGTAATTAGGCACATAGATAACTGAGTAAAATTGAGTATATGAGAGACACATAGAACTACTTGAAGAGTGATGCTTGATATCCATCATGGCATCAAAAGGTTGGGTGGATGAATGATGTCTATCATGGCATCAAAAATTAAGTAATTTGATCAAACAAGTATCATGGCCATGACACAAAAAAAAGTATACACAAATCACATGAAACACACAATATAATGACAAAGGGATACATACAAAATACATGTTCAAATGTCACTCACACATAAATAATCATGCAATGAAGGCTTATAACCACATACAAGGACATGATTAAATGTCCAAAATATGAATAGAGAATTCACACAATATACGAAGTAAGAAAGCAAACATGAAATTCAATCATGATAATATGTAATCAATCAACATTAACAAGTTTATAAATAAATTATAATTAGTAATTTAGATAAACAGGAATATATGAAGGTGTTATTGAGTGAGAAATTTTGATAGATATAATGCTATATAAATAACTAGGATGTGATCAACCATAAATAATCAAGGAATGATAAACCAAGTGTTTAGGATCCACCAGTGAGCTTTATGGTGTTTGTACATTTTTTAGAAAGCATGTGTGTGGTCCAAAATCGAGTAATGATCATTTAAACTCACTATGACAATAGTGGTGGATCTAGAAAATAGTGTATGGCATTTATGTACAATATTTTATTGTTATTTAAATTCAAATTTTTAGTGTGTGATAGTGATATAAATTGAAACTGGGTATGGTAACAACATCATGTGTGATATGTAGTTAGTCATGTATACTTGTGAAACATATATGATATAAGCTAGCTAAAAATAGTTATTGCATAATTGTGCATAAATGAACGAATGTAAGAAACACTAAATATAAACATGTATAGGTCTTGATTTTCATATTTTATGGAATAATTTTTTTGGGTATTTTATATCACATATATATACTTAAAAAAATAGAAATAAGGATATTAACAAATAAGTCCTATAAGAGACTCAAAATTAAGAATTCTTGTATCTAATATAGGAAGAGTAACCTTCCATGAATGGAAATGGATATACCATTGTCTGTAAAATTAATTAGATGGATAATTTAAATATTGATATCCCTTTGTACCATAATTACCACTATCATACTAATGATCAATAGAATGTTATATTTGTGGTTGAGTATGGTGAACTATAGGTATTTTAGGAACCCATTCGTGAGTGTGTGAATCATGTGTTAGTACCTTAAGTAAGGTATGTTGAGTGGCATTTAATATCAATATAAGATGTATAGGATTAGATAAAGGATCTCTAAAATATGTAACATATTTGTGTTGAAGGGGCATCTCAATGATATGCCTCCATACAAGTGTATTCACCTTCCTATGAAATCTCTAAGTAGGTTATACATTTTTATGTGGCTCAATTGGAATCTATTATATAGGAACCAACCTATCTTTGATAGGGTATACTCATATTGGATATTATGAATTATTATAACCTCATTAGCATATATATAATTTAGGCATATGTGAAGTGTAGAATGAACTATGTGAATTTGTTGAATCTAAAGATGCCCCATTGACATATTGAAGACCCATGAAATGGGTAATACTTCTAATATGGTTTCCACACACATAGGACCAAATTGTAAAGGCAATGTAATATCACCAATGAAACTTTGAATGTGACCATTTAATCATTTTTTAATCATGGTGGTAGAAATAAAATTCTGATTTGTGTATCCAATATGATAAATAAGTATGATTGTACACATGTTCATAATTGAACCATTATCAATAAAAACACTCTAAATACACTAGAGATTGATGTGAGTTGGGACAAAAAAATAATGTTAATCCAAGTCATCATCTACTATATCATGCTCTTCAAATTTGATGAGTGAACTAGATGGCATTGAAATATGGTAAGTACCAATAATACCATTAAAAGGATGTTGTAACTTTGAACAAGAATTATAATACACTAGTGGAGGATGTGGATTGTATGCATAATGCACCAATGATATATATATTTTCTAATTAACCAATGACTTAGGAAGAATATCCTTGAATTTTTTTATTAATTTAATTTCACTTGGTCAGGATTTCACTTTATCTATTGGTGTGCCTACTGACTATTTTTACCACAATTTAAAATAGGTCAACCCCCTGTACTTAGAAACCTATATACGGGTCAACCTAGGGTCTTATATGTGTCCCACTTATTAATGAGGTCATTTACAATGTAATTTAGCTTGATCATAGTTGTATAGTTGGTCTCCTATAATTTAGGGGTCATGTTAGAGTCATTTATTTATTTTGTATAGTCTACCATAGAGGTAAAGTGTGTCAAAATGTAATTATATGTCTATGTGTTAATTAGATGTCAGATTAATTATTTTGAGATAACAAACTATAGGTTTTAACATAAAATAAGAAGTTTACCTATAAAAATAGAGTTTTTGGGTAGTTTTATGGCTTATGAAATAGTCCTAATAAGTGTCGTAGGTTTTAGAGTGACTCAAAAATAGCATAAAACCATTCTGATTATCCATCACTTTCATTTGCATGAAAAAATGGTTAATATATTTTAGTCCTATATGGATAATAGGAGTAGAGTTTAGTCAAATGATCTTATTTGATGAAAATAATATTTATATACTCTATCTTCATGGAAAGATTTGTAGGTTTGGTTTCCTATGATTCATGAACCATTGCTTAGAAATTTTGCTACCATTTTTTGCCTGCTCATTCCCACACACTTCAGGTTTCCTCTCTATTTTCAAAGTTTTGTAGAAACTAATTATAGTACATGATTATTAAGAGTGTGAACATTATTATCACATGGTAATTTTTTTCATTTTCATGTGTGGTGTGAGATACTTGGCATGAACATCTCAATTTTCTAGTTGAGGTCACCATTCGAGTTGCAGATGAGCATTTCACCTATTATAGGGTCATTCTCATGTATGTGCCTTTAGGACAAAGGGGAATATGATGTTTTCCACTTATCATATGTCATGATGAGAACCTATCCCTTAAAATCTTAATCTTAAAAGTGTTTTGTATGAATAAAATAGCTAAGAAGCATATGTGCATAATCAAATTACCTGTAGAAATCACCTACAATTAAGTAAAAAAGAGATTTAAATGGTCATGGTGATGGGATGAAGAGATTTGAATGTGTTAAATACATTATAAAGGCATGAATAATCATTTTGAGATATCAAAAATGGTTTAAGATTGGTTGTGACAATTGATACTTCAATACACACAATATTGTATTATATCTTCACCTATAGTTTTCCAATACTAATTTGATTGTAACTACAACAAAGGTTTGAAGGTGTTGTATGAAGATGTTTGAAAGCATTTGAGACCTTAAAATAGGTCTAGGTGGATAGAGAAGCATCATGATGAGAATTTCATATACATATAAACATAAAACCATGTTCATGGGTTAATAAAGTTGCTAGAGGGACAAATTACCTTAATATCTCTAAATCAAGGTTTTTTTCTATTTTTAATGCCATGTTATGATGAGAAATTATATTTTTGAAATAGTCTAGTGATTTTCATCTTGTAGCCCAATCATTGAGGTAAGGTTTTGACATGACAAGATGAATGATTGATAAATAAAATATAATGCTTCGATTGATTCCAACTTAGAACTTTTTGACGTGAAGAACTCAGTTAATACTATGGTAACATGGGCTAAAATAGCTAATCTTATAGTGACTTATGATATTGAGTGAGACTATGATATTAAAACATGAGAATAACTCACATAAGTGGAGTATAACATAACTTAACACAAGTGATGTATGCATTATCATTTATAATAGTTTACAATTTCTATCAAATACATATCTACAAGCATCTAAAATCACCAATAATCAAGATAACTCATGGTAAGTGTCAAGAGAGAGGTAGTTTGGATGGTTGGCATAGTCTTCAAGAAAGAGATGAACTCAAACAATCATGAGACAACCAAATTCCACTAAATATGTAACCAAAGGATAATAAGTAGTAACTAGGCCCTAATGAGTTCCTATTGGTGTCTCATTTTTTTGAATAAACACCAATAGTATTCTAAAGTCCATAAACTAGGCTTAGCCAAGTAGAGAGGAGGTTTGAGAAGTTTGTAGAAGTATGGTGCATTGAATATTTTTGAAAATAACTTAAAAATGATGATATATACCTCTTTTAATTTTCATATTAATGAATATAGCAAGAATATTAACCTATAGTCACCTACAATCAAACTGAATTATGCATTCTTGCACATAGTCATCAACACCATAAGGAGGTTATATAACCTTGAAATTAAGTAAAAAAGGTATTTATGACCTATTATATCCCTCTAAACCTTCAATTTAACAAGACAAATAGGGGAGATTCCCTCTATTCTATCCCAAATAGAAGGCACTCCCCAACAACTGAAGACTACAATTATAGAGTGTATATGGTGTAAAGGTGACCTGGGTAGTCTTAGATCACCATAAAATTATTTAATGAGTATAAATGGTATCTAATCTGAATCACTCCCTATAGGTACTAAAAATAAAACAAGGTGGTCATAGGCAATGCAAACATAGTCAAGCCTATTAGTCCTATGGCTAGGCCTAAGCCATATATGGGTCTAAGTTAACTTTCAAGGCAAGATGAACCTTAAAATGAATTTTAAAACCTTTAGGGAATGTATGAGACTATTTGATACATTGGTAGGCAAATAACAATAATAAGGAAATCATTTTTGGCTCAAACTCACTCTAGGATGCATAAAATGCAAAGGAGAAGTTTGATAGGCCAAATTAAGACAATCACATCTGTATGGAAACTAATAATGGTAACCCAAGGAAATTTACATGGTTGAAGTATGTCCTTAAATTTGTTTTTGTGTAACTTATTTATCAGTTGGACATCCATGATTTTTTAACAATCCCTAAGAACCAAAACATGCTAAAACCCTCCTAAATCATTATCAAAGATGTGATTACAAATAAATGGATGTGAATGCATTAAAAATTAGTATTCTGGTCTTAAAATGGTTTTGGACTTATAGAGGTCTATTTTAGGCACCTTTACATCAGATTGGTTTGTACCCTACTTATACAGATAGGGTATAAAATAGGGATTTTTGATAGATTTTTTGTGTCTTGCAAGTGCAAAGGAGATTTGAACAGTGGGAATCATTTAAGGAGGTCAATTTGGACTTGTCATAACTCCCCATGTTTATTTATCATATTAAATTTTCATGGAAGTAATTTTTATACACCATTAAATTCAAACAATCTTTGGTAGATAGTGAAAATGAATAACGACTACCAAGTGAGAGGATGATAAGTCCAATTAGGGATAGTTTTAAGAACTAATTCATGGAGTGGAAGGCAAGGGGAATCTATACAAGTAACCTAACATCTCTTACATGTATTTTATTAATAAAATAAAAATTACTTTGGTGACAAATGTGAAGAATGATGCTCAAAAGACTAATGTATATGTGTCAAATCATAGTCTAGTTTTGAGCAGTTGAAAGATGCTAGATGATGAAGGCAATTTCAAGAAGGTAGATGAAGAATACATACATTAATTTTGGAAATATTCATGATTTGGAGAGACACATACCTAAGAAGGAATTATAGGCCTCTACTCTCCACTTCATCCTTCTACAACAAAACTGATTTTCATGCCTTTACATATGACATTATGACCCTTGAGATTCACTTTATTCTCTCTCTTTTCACATTTTATAAATGTAAGACATTTTGGCCCTAGTATTCTAATTCCACACCTGATATGGATAAGAATTGATGGTTTGATATTGTAATTATCCTTTGACATAAGATATGTAATATATTTTTGACTTTCACAAACTGTCTTATCTAAGTGTGTCAAGTGATGTATAGTGAAAGGTCAAGTGATTGACATATATCCTTACTTTCTCTTAATCATTTCATGTTTGATGCAAGTTATTTCCACTCTAAAAGGTCACATGAAGTGTTGTCAAGTGTTTGAACCTATTTTCAAGTGTACAAGTAGAATTAGTGTCGACAACTAACCTCTGGTTCACTTACCTTGAGGAGTTTCATGCATATCACCTCCATGTTTTAAATACTAATGTTAGAGGAATTTAGGATTCTAAGACTAGTTTTTTGAGTCATGTCTATTAATGCACTTGTATGGTAATATTGTGGAGATAGTTATGGTGTATCACCCCTTAGAGTAGATTAATTTTGTGTCTATTTATATCCCTTTTCATCTAAAAAATTAGTTAGTATAGGTGATAACTAATTAATTATCAATATTAGGATCTATCCTTTAAACATAGAGGTCTACCTCTACTATAGGCAACCCAAAGACATAGAGATATTCCAATGTTTCCAAAATATTTGAGTATTGAAAAACCTCCTATAGGGTGAAAGACTTGGTTACAATAGTGACCACATCAATGATGTTTGAATCTTTCAAATATTGAATCATATAAAATCGATGCATCAATAATGTTTGATTATTTTAAATCTTAAAGTGTCTCAAATTGATGCATGTATTAGTAGTGTGCCTTGGTGCCCTATGATAATCACAAAAGTCATTTGAATTTAAACCTTTTATAATAGGTTTTATTCAAATCAACCTCATTAAAGGGAAGGATAATTATGACATTAAATTATAATAGTGTTTATAAAACCTTATATGGAATTTATGATATATTAGTAAATTGCCTCTTTGAAGGAGATGATGACATAATGTGTGGAGTTGGTTATGAAACTACATGTATTATTTCCTTTTGATCATTCTTACTAATTTTTAGATTCACCTTGTATGATGGTTTACTTGATCTCTTTTTAGTATAATATATAGTGGTTGTATACTTAAGCTTGATCATTTCCAATAATTTGACTTCTCTTTTTTTAGCTGGATGGCAGAAATATGAGAATGATGTAAATTTCATGAACATAATGGACTCATTTGGGGGTGGAAGAGAACATTGATTGAATATATCCTATACTTTTTTTATAACATGGGGTTTATCATCTTATATAGTTTTTTATTTTACCTTAATACATATTCTAATATAGACTCATTATATTTTTATTTTATTTGTGTAATTTGAGCATATGAAATCTTCTCACTTATCTTGATTGAAAAGTGTGCTTGAAACTTATTAGCCAATGGCATGAATGAATGTATAAATTGATTTGGTAAGTTATAAAACCATTTTAAATCATATTTATTGAGATTTTATGAATATGGCTTAGTAAATAATCTCTTATTGAATACATACTTCAAAAATGTTGCATAGAAAGCTCTGAGATATTATTTGGGGTAAACCTTGGGTGCCATAAAATTGGTAGGTAGATGATATACCAATACATTTGCCAATGGAGTATGAAATAGAGTGTGAGAATTTATAATTTTATGATATTTTAAAACTCCTTGTTGTATATATAACACCTTAGCATTTAGAGATTGAATCTCATGCATGAGGTTTTATACATTTATTGGAGAAGACTTTATGCTAATGAAAAGTGATTTCCCATTGACTAATTAGAAATGGGCTTATTAATATTTCAAGACTGTCATATGCATATAGACTTAAAACCATGCTTATAGCTTAATAAATTTTATAGAGGGAAAAATTACCTTAATCTCTAAATCAAGGTTTTTTGTCTATTTTCAATACCATCTTATGATGAAAAATTGGAGGTTTGGATTAGTATAGTGATTTCAAAATTTTAGCCCAATAATAGAGGTAATGTCGTAAAATGACAAGATTAATTATTGATAAATAAAATATAATGTTTGGGTATCTTAAAACTGAGACATTTTTGACTTTAGTAACTTAGTGAATGTTGTGGTACGATGGGCTAAAACAACTAGCCTTATAGTGACTTATGATATTGAGTGAGACTATGGTTACCAAATATGAGAAGAGATCACATAAGTGGAGGATAGCCTAATGAAAAAAAAAGTAATATATGTATGAGAACGTAAAATATTTTTTAATTCCTATCTAATTCATATCTATAGGCATCTACAGTGACCAATAGTTAGGCTAATTCATGCTAAGTGTCAAGAGATAGGTAGTTTGGATGACAGGGATAGTCTTTAAGCAAGAGATGAATTAAAAAAACCATGAGATGAAAACATTCCCATTAATGGAAGTAAAGGATAAAAATAAATAACTATGCCTTGATGAGTACTTAAATGGGTCTCATTTCCTTGAAATGAACCTTATAATCTACTAAAGTCTATAAAGTAGGCCTAGCCAAGTAGAGATGAGCTTTGAGAAGTTGGAAAAAGTATGGTGTGTTAAATATGTTTGATGAAAAATTAATCATGATTATATCCACCTCATTTAATGCTAATATTAATGATACATATTAGTCAAATCAACCTACAATCACTTGCATTCATACCAAATTCTTCATTCCTACACATAGTCATAAACATAATAAGTTTGTTTTGAGATATGTGAAGTTGAGGATTATAAGGAGGTGATATAACTTTGAAATATATTATAAAAGGTACTTATGACCTATTGGATCCCTCCATACCTTCATGTTTATAACATAATTAGGGGATATGCCATCTATACTCTCTCAAATAAAGGGCACTCCTAGATAGCCTAAGACTGCTTGTATAATGTGTAGATGTTGTAAAGGTGACATGATAAGTATTAGAAAACCATATAATTAGGTAATGATTTTAAATGGAGGTATATAAGCATGAATAACCCTATACATGTACTAGAGATAAAATAGGGTGGTTATAGGTAACCCAAACAAAATCAAACCTTTTAGCCCTATGGCTAGGCCAAATCCATATAATGGTTTGAGTTCAATTTTAAGGAAAGATGAAATTTACAATGAATTTAAAATAATTTAGGGGAAGTAATGAGACTATTTGGAATGATTGGTCTGTAGAGAACAACCACAAAGGGGTCATTTTTGGCTCAAACTCACTCCAAGGTGCATAAAATCCAAAGGAAAAGCATGATAGGCCAACTTAAGACACTCATACCTATATATAACCTAAGAGTGGTGACCTAAGGAGTTATTAACGGTTTAATGATATCCCTAAATTTTATTTTGTGGAATTTATTTGGAATTTGGATGTCCAAGTTTTATGAATAATCCCTAGGAACTAAAACATGTTAAAACCCTCTTAAATCCTTAAAAAAGAACCAATTAAAAAGAAATTAATTGGAATGAATTCAAAAGGTCTAGTATAGTCTATAAATGGTTTTTTACTTGTATAACACTCTCTCATAATCTTTCCCATAACATTGGTATGTACCCTACTTGTATGAATAGGGTACAAAGCAGGGCTTTTTGACAAATTTTGATTATTTGTAGGTGTAAAGGAGATGTGAATGGTGAGAATAATTTGGGGTGGTAAAATAATTTTTTTATTAACACTCCATGTTTATTTTTGATTACAAATTTCCATGGAAATACTTATGATACATGGTTCACTTCAGGGAGTCTTTCTTAGATAGTGAAAATGAAGAATAACTGCCAAGTGAGAGGATGATAAGTCCAATCAGGGATCCTTTTAAGGTATAATTCATGGATTGAAAGGAAAGGGGACTCTATAAAGTTTATTAAAATTTATTCCACTAGTTTTATTAAGAAATTTAAGAGTGTTTTGGTGAATAATGTGAATAGTGAGGCCTTAAAGACTAGTGAATAAATATAGATGGTGAGAACAAGTGTCCAAAAGAAGGCTATGAGTTAGGGACAAATATAATGACTATTGTGGTGTGTTTATAACCACTCATTGATAGTTCATAATTTTCAACTCTTCCTATTATAGTGTTGACCAATCAAAAGATGCTTCATGATGAATGTAGTTTCATGAAGGTAGTTGAAGGATCCCTACGCCAATTTTTGAAAGTTTCATGCTTTAGAGAAACACTTTTATAAGAAAGAATTCCAGAACTCTAATCTCTAATTAATCAATTTTAAATGTAATTTGTTTTCATGCCTTGACATGTGGCATTGTGACACTTGAGTTCCACTTTATTCTCTCTTCTCACATTCTATAAATGCAAGCCATTTTGGCTCTTGTATTCTAATTCCATGCCTAGTATGGAAAAGCCCTACTAGTTTGATATTTTAATTTAACATTGAAATTATATATGAAATATAGTTTTTAGTTTCACAAAATATATTTTTTAAGTGTGTGAAGTGATGTATAGTGAAAGGTCAAGTGATTGACATCTATCCTTGCTTTCTCTCAATCCTTCCATCTTTGATGCAAGTTGTTTCCACTATATAAGGTCACATGAAGTGTTGTAAAGTGTATGGGAATATTATAAAGTACACAAGTATCTTTAGTGTCTATAATTTATCTTTGGTTTACTTACCTTGAGTAGTTTAAAACATATCACCTCCATATTTGAAATATTAATGTTAGAGCAATTCAAGATTCTAAAACTAGTTTTGTGAGTCATGTCTCTTAGTGTAATTATATGGTAATATTGTGGAGACATTTCCCATGTATCACCCCCTTATATTATATTATTTTTTTGAATATTTCTATCCCTTTTCATCTAAGAAATTAGTTAGTATAGGTGATAAAAAATTAATGATCAATATAGGGAGTTAGTTGTCAAACCTAGAGGTCTACCTTTACTATAGGCAACCCTAAGGTCTAAAGGTATTCAAATGTTGCCCAATTAATAAAGTAGGATTTAAACCCCTCATTTAGGGTGAAATATTTGGTGACAATAGTTGTATCAATCCTGATGGTACCATTGTCCTAAACATATCTTGTCAAGGTAAATGTTGGTCCTGACAACATCACAACTACATATGATGTTATAATCAAAATTTGATGACTCTATTCAAGGTAATATTTGGTTTTAGACATTTTTTTGTCATATTATTGTGTTAATACTTCATGTTACTTACTATTTCATCTTTTAGTAGATTTTTCAATCCCATAAACCCACCCGTTTAACCTAAACTTCCTCTTGAAGTTTAACATGATCATCCTATTTTGAACTTTGAAGAATAAGAGGACTTTGAAATCCATGAAGATCACGTGAGTGAAGAAGAACTTGAGGGGAACATGGCTAGGCAACATGCCTTCCCAACCTTTAACACTAAAAAACCCATTCACCTCAATGCATATGATGATATACACTGTAATGCTACCAAAAGTGTTCAATATTCAATGGTAAAGGTCATACCACTCATAACAAGAATACTAGAGATATATCAAACTTATGTAGTTTTCATAATGTTATTAAGGTCAAAAATTCTATTGAAATCCTTTACATGTCCCATAAAGGGAAAGAACTTTTAGTATATGACATTTCTTAGTGGATGTATCATAACTCGAGATGATTTTGGACATCTATTGACATCAAGGATTGAAGACATCAACGATTACACATCACTCATTCATGAGCTCAATGTGATTCAAATAACCCCTAAGGAGATAATGGATGATTTTTTTGGAACATTCCAAATGAATTTGAATAGGCTTCCTCCACCCATGAGACCACATGATAGCTTAGTTTTTCCCACATTATAAGGGATATTAATACTGAGATATCCATAATGTTGTAGTACATGAGAGGTTACACCTTATCTAAAGCATATGACCTTGCCATTAGAGATAAGAATGGCCTAATACAAGCTATTAAATTACCCTAAAAATTATCTACACATTTAATTCTATATACTTATACTATTACTATAAGTGTTTCCCAAATTTGAAATGCCAACACCAAGCCTAGAGCTACCCCTACGAAGGCATAAGATGCTACTGATAAGGATTTAAGGATCCTATTTTTAGATACTCATATTATGAAAGAAAATATGTAACATGGTATTAATAAAAACCCCCAACCCTATCTTCAATAAGGGAATAGGTTTCAACCTCAAAAATATGGTCAAGGTAGATGTCAAGGATAGCCTAACTTCAATAGACCAACCAATGCATACGATCCAACTCCCACCTCTAACACAAGAGCCATGGTACTAGTACATAATAACTTGGTAAAAGGAGAAGAGTGGTAGCAAGGTAAGTTCATGGATGCCAATGAAGGTGGGAAGAAATAATTGGTTGATTAATGAGGAGTTACTCCTTAAATATCAATAGAAGATGAAATTCTCATGCAAGCAAATGAATGATAGTATCCTCAAGGAGTGAAATTTGAATTTTTTTAGTAGAAAACACATATATTCTCAATCAAAATTATTTAGTTATAGACAATACTAGATAAAATAGGAAGGATTTGGTAGATGCCCATGGTGTTCATGAAATATAAACCAGTCTTCCTATAATATAGTAAGGTGTGACATCAAGTATGATAATCCATTCAAATTTTGCACCCATTTCAAATCAAAATATTAGAAGTGCTATTAAAAGTGTTCTAATACCTCAATGTCAAGGAACCTTATTTCCCTCAAGGACTCAAGATAAGGTGAATATTCCTACTCTAAACCTTGTTTATTCTTTGAATAATGCTAAGGCATTAATGTTTCTTTAATATTTGTTTCACTTGCCTAGTCAAAAAGAGCTCCTTCAGCAAAAACTCTCTAAAATTCATGTTATTACTCAACCATCAGGTCATAATAATTTTTCTCTCACTAATGATCCCACACACATTATTGAGCCTTCTTGTAAATCTGATAAGCCTCCACACTTCTACCTCACTCTCATTTTTGGAGATAAGCTTGTTCACAACTACGTAGTAGATAGTGGAGCTAATACCTCAGTGATGCCTAAGGATGTAGCTAATAAATTTTGCCTCAAATATGGACCATATAGTAAATGGGTGATTCAAATTGATGAGAAACATACTATGTTATTAGGACTAGTCAAAAGTTTGAAAGTGTTCATGATTGTCCCATCTTTCTCATCTTTTAGGGTATTACGGTTGTTTACTTACCTTCTCACTTTGATATCTACCTCTCACATGATTTCACAATTAAGATAGGAGGCTACCTCTTATTTGATTAGTCCTTCTTGGCCTCCAAGACAAGGTATGGAACAAAGGTAGCCATTATAACTAAACCATTGGTTAAATTTCATATTGAGCCCTATATAGAAATAAGTTCCAATTTTAATTATATCATAAATGATTGAAAAGAGTCTATTATGAATGATGGAACATCTTATAAGCTTTAGGGCATATCTAGCCTATTTCTAGATGAGTATAGTGCAGACACCTATGGACATGATCCATACACATACTATGAGATAATGAATCTTGGCACATACATCATCCATGAGGAAACATATGAGAGATATCAAGTAAGTATTTAGCATTCTTTTTCACAAGCTATTGAAGGAAACTACCTTATTCATATGTATAATGATTATAGTTTGAAAGGCATGATAGATCAATATGGTGAAAAGGATAATGATATTCTACCTTCACTTGATGACAAAGTCCTTGAATATGATAATAATAAAGAGGAAGATGACCTATTGCAAAGGTTCCATGTCATAATTCAAGAATTTGAACAATTAAGCAGACCTAACCCTCCTCTTAGGAAGTGTATATATGATGGTAATCCTATTGATGACCCTAAAAATTATGTTGTTGAGTGTCTTATCAACCATGAAGGAGAATATATTTTCAAGCATGAAGTTGAGTATCTTATCAATCATGAAGTTGAGTGTTTTGTTAATAATGAAGATGAGCATGAAACTATTGCTAAAACATTTGTAGCCATGATAAAGCCTCATGAGTCCAAAGCAGATATGTTTGTGTTAAAGAGAAGTCAACACCTTAAATAGAGGTTCTATCACTCTCTTATATATTAGAGCAGAAGGGAGACAAGATTGAAGATCTCATACATGAAGAACATCATGTCCAAAAAGAGAGTGAAGTTGAGTCCGTGTAAATTACCCCTAGTTTTTAGTTTGAATAAAACCAATCAGACATGGGAAAATTCAAGAAGGTTTCAATTTCAAACAAGATCCTTGAGGAGGAAACTAGAACATCCTTCAAGGACCAAATTAGTCCACTTGTAGATAATATAAGACCTAAGGATGGTAAGTAATTTGACCACCAACATGATCAAGTGTTTGTTGACAAGAATGTCCCACAAGATAGGTTGATTTCATGGAGAAATAAGGATGCAATAGTTACCATATTTGACCTTGGTTGAAGTGTGGTGAGTTTTTATTCACCTCATGTTTGAGGTCTTGTACATACTATGATAGGTGTGTGTCTTTTTTTATGTCTTGATAATATAAGGTGGCTAAACAAGGGGCCAAACCCTTACAAGTAGTAGAAAAGCCATATAGGCAACCAGTACAAAAAGTGCCTTAAAATAGAAACATCATAGTCTGTGACCAAACAGATACAACAAAAACTACAACTATAAACTAAGATAGTTATAACAGAGAAGTAGAGTATCAAAATAAGAGTAAAAACTAAGGAGGCAGGTTCTCTCCTTGATTAAACATGGATTTAATCAGGTCATCCAAGTTTGTAGAGTTATCTTCATTGTCAGTAGTAACAACAGCACCCAAGTCTTACAGCATAGACATGTTAAGGAAATTAGAATTTTGGAGCATCGTAGAAAAGTTCTATTCTAGTTTCTAAATGCAACCCATAAGGACTACAATTTTATATCCCAACCTAGCCTCAGTTTCAATTTCATCATCAGCTTCTTCCACAAACATCTTTCCCACTTTGCCAACATTTTTTGCAAAGTCAATAGCATCCTCAATAGTAGCCTCTAATTCTTTAGTCTCTTTCTTACCCTCAATATTCATAGAGATTTCTTAAACATCCATGTCCTTGGCCTCATCATCTTGAGTGGGGTCATCTGAAGTGCTCTCAGAGTAGTTGATAAGCCTAGCCTTGGGAACAGGTTTGCTAGTAATTTTCCCTGACTACCTAACTCCTGAGGAGAAACCCTCTTTAATAGCCTTAGAAGATGAATGAGACTTACTACCTTAACCCCTAAGGGTCCTACAGGGATTTTTTCGGGTCCCCATAATAGTCCCCATAGTGCCTGCTTCATCAGCATATGTCTTCCTCTTCTTACACTTTGTACTCATAGTAGAGCTTGGAGTGTCTATGGGAATCTCCTCAGGAGTAGAAAAGAAAACTTCTTTAGTCTTAGTAGAGATAGGGGAAGGGAAAGGATCTTTGACAACATCGGTAGCATTAGGGTTAGAAGAGATTTCCCCACTATCAATTTTAATGGCCTTGGATGGCTTAAGGGCATGATGGAAATTGTAAAGATAAAAAATAAGGCCCTGATGAAGGGGGATAGGATTCTTATCAAGTTTCTTAGGTAATTTAGCTCTAACCCTAAGGACAAAATGCTCAAGGGAAGAATGTAAATAAAAATGAAAGCTAATGTGAGCATTTCACCTAAAATGGTTCAAAAGGGGAAGATGATAGTTGTAAAACCTAGTAAAGTGCCCCTCCAGAGTGAAATACTTCATGAGGATAAAACACACACCGTCCCAAGGCTTAGGTAGCTTGGCTCGATCAAATCCCCCTGGTAGGGTACTAGTTCTTTGCCTTATCCAAGAAAGAGCTTCTAACTGGAAAGGTATGCAATTTTAGTTTTCTATTGAAGTTTAATCCCCTAAGTAGACATGATAGTACCCATAGAAATCACATTCTCTGAAATCTCAAAGCTAATTCCCCCCATTGAGACTCATCGGTTTAGCCATGACCTAGAAAATTGTTTAGAAAAGTTTTCATTAAACCTATTGAGCCTCTCTACATAGGGGCTAATCCCACCCTCTTTGCAATAGTTCCAAACCACTGGGTTGTCTTTAAACTCGCAACAAGAAATAGGTTTCATTCATATTCTATCACCACCCATGTTGGACTTACAGAATAGACTAGAAAAACCTCAGATTTTCACCATCATATTTGCAGTAACTTCAATCCCTTGATCATGAATATTGATAATGGTGATGAAACAACACATAATTAGGAACATCATGCAAAGATGACACTTACTCATCCCATGTTTAAACATAATTTCATGGTGATATCCATAATGATGAAGTAGTCCACTTGCCTTATCAAAGAGGCATAATAACTTGGAAATGATGATAAAAAAGTACAAAAAGACCCATACTTCAAGATACACGTTGACACCCTCTAAAAGGACTAACGAAGTGAGTTGTCTTTCCAATATATCTGACTCATCCTTAACATGTCACTTCCTTTTGAATGAGATCCCTAATATTTAAAGGGGTGTGATCAATTTGGTGCCAACATCACCAATTTGAATATTGTTGGCCAAGATTGGCACATGCATCAACAACACCATTGCCATCATGATAAATATGTGAGATGTCTACCTTGGTAAACTTCTATAGGAGAATTTGTATATCCCTAATAATATCTTTCAACTTAATACCAACAATCGATATATTGTTAACCGCATCTATAACCATTTTAGAGTCCCTCTAGATACTCAAATTCTTGATACCAACAAATATAGACAATTTAATCCCCCATAGAAGAGAAGTTGCTTCAACATAATTATTGATCTGATAGCCCATTCCACTAGCATAGACAACAATCATTTGCCCTTTTTCATCTCTTATAATCCCTCCCCCACTAGCTTTACCATCAGCCTTAGAGGCCCCATCAAAGTTATGTTTCAACTAGTTAGGCTTTGGGGGATTCCATCTAATATTGAGTCTTTTTAATATTTTAGAATTATTATGAGAAGGAATATGATTTAGGATCTTCCAATTAGCCATAATTTGTTCCTCTTCATGAGTTAGAGGTTTCTCCATAGTGTGAATATGGGAATTAGTGAAACTTTCCAATAGAGTCTTAACAAAAGTATGAACAACTTGAGAGGCATCTCTAATAGTATCCCTAAAAATTCTATAGTTGCGCTCTTTCCATAAAGTCCAGCTCAAATAGGGTAGAGTTTGTTTCCATAACTCAAGGAGCTAGGGATGAGAAAAGGTAGGATAACAGCTATTAATGACTTCCTTAATTTCATAATTACAGACCCAATGAATGCCAAAATTATTCAAGATTATGTCCCAAAGTTCCCATGTAAAATCATAGTGTATGAAAAGATGAGAAATACTTTCCTCCTTTAATCAGCACAAATAGCATCTATTGACCAAGGTAAACCCTCTCTTCTGTAAGTTGTCTTGGGTTAAATTTTTTTTATGAGTAGTAACCCACCAAAACATGTTTATTTTTGGTAAAAGTTTATGGTTCCAAACTTTTTTCCATATCTCCTTTCTATGAACCTCAGGGACCATCAAATGATAAGCAGATTTGATAGAGAACCAACCATTTTTATTTGGCCACCAATGCTATTCATCCTCATGTGGGAAGAGATGGATATTGACCCCCTGAATCAACTATTAAACATCCCGAACTCTAGGGGAGAGATCAAGCTAATGAGCACAACAATCCAATAAAATTTTCCAGCTCTTATTTCCATTATTATTAACCATGTAATCACACATTTTATCTCTAAAAAATTGAGTAGCAATGTAAACAATTTCTCTATAACCCCCCTATATAATAAGAGCCTTATATTTTATCCAAATGTCATTCCAAAATTAAATGGACATGCTATTTCCCAATTTCCATCTAATCCCTTGCTTAAGAAGACTTCTGGATTTCATCATTTTATTCCATATCATAGATTCCTAGGGTAACTTTACCTATTGGATAAATTTGGAACCATATGAAGTATGCATATATTTGGCATGTATGATTTCCCCCAATCATTATGTTTATGGATCAGATTCTAGTTGATTTTAGAGAGAAGGGTTTTGTTCATGCTTCAGATGGATCTAATATTGAGGCCACCATGTGATTTAGGAAGACACACTTTTTCCCAACTGACCAATGACATTCTCTATTTATCTTCCAGTCCCATCTAGAAAAATTTTCTTTTAATGAGTTCCAATTTGTTATCAAAATACGTAGGTATTTTAAAGAGAGATAGGAATAAGTAGGTATCCATTGTAGAGAGGCCCAAAGAAAATATAATTTGCCTACACTGCTGAGTAGTTTCCCTTTCTAACCAATCAATTTCCTCTAAGTTCTTCCCAATATTCCATTCCAGAAACCTAGAGACACCTCTTTGATCATAAGAGGGAGGCTCAAATAGGTAGTAGGAAGATCAGCTTCAGCACAATCCAAGATGTCAATGATTTTTTGCCAGAGGTCATTAGAAGTATTAAAGAAGTACACATTGCTCTTTTGAATATTTATGCTTTGCCCAAAATATATGTCATAGTTATTTAAAATATTCTTCCATCTCTGAGCTTCAATCACTAAAGAGATGCTAAAAAGAATGGTATCATCAACAAACTGCTGCACAACCACAGGGGGAAGGGAGGAAGCAGGTTTGATGCCCAGTAGATGTTTAGAGGATATATTAGCTTGAATGTATCTCACAAGGGCCTCTGCCATTATGATGAACAAGTAAGGGGAAAGAGGATCCCCCTAGTGGATTCCTCTCTAATTAGAGAAGAAACCTCTAGGGACCTAATTAACAAGGACCAAAAATTTAGCAAAAGAAATAGTGTTCCAGATGAGGCAAGACATTTTATCATTAAACCCAAAATTTTTGATGACTTGAAATAGAAAATTACATGAGACCCTATCATAGGCTTTATAAATATCTAACTTAAGAGACATACCAAGGATTATACTCTTATCCATGGAATGAATAGTTTCATGAGTGGAGATCACAACATCAAGACTTTAATGACCCATGACAAAGCCATTTTGAGCTGGGGAAATAATTTTATCTAAGAAAGGTTGGATTCTCATAACAAGAACTTTAGTGCAAAGCTTATAAGTAGTATTACATAGGCTAATAGGTCAAAATTATGAAAGGTGCGTGGGCTTCAACATTTTAGGAACTAGGACAATGAAGGTATTATGAATCAGTTTTAAAAGCTTACCAATTTTGAAGAAATCTTGAAGAACAATAGTAAGATTAGTTCCCACTATATCCCAATATTCCTAGAAGAAAATAGGAGGGAAGCCATCAGGGCCCAGAGCTTTGAAGGGACCCATAGAGAATAAAATAGCATGGATCTCCTCCTCAAATATAGGCCTTAACATTTCTAAGCTGTCTTCCTCAATTATCAGACAGGGGATTTTGTCAATGAATTGATTCATAGTTTCAACATTCTCATCATCATTAGTTTGTTTGGTCAACAAATTCTAGAAGAATATCACAACTTGTTCCCCAATCTCATTATCCTTAGTTATAATATTTCCATTTTCCAAACATAATTTTGTTATGGAGTTAGCCTTCATGTGTTTCATGGCTGAAAGATGAAAAAAGGCCATGTTCCTATCTCCCTCTTTAAGCCACTGAATTCTTCCCATAAGATTATTCTAATTAGAAATAAGAATGTGATCTTCTTTATAAGTGTCTTTTGAATCATCTCTTTGATCAATCTGTTGCTAGATATCTGCAAGTTTTTTGGCTATGTTTTTCTTCTGACAAAAAACATGAGCAAAGCTATATCTATTCCACCCATGTACTTCATGTTTGATGTGCAGAAGTTTTTAAACTAATCCAAACATAGGAGTACCTTGGATATGAATTTACCACCATTGAGCCACCAGTTGTATGAAGTCTTTATGCTTAATCCACATGTCTTGAAATTAGAAAGGGAAAGGACCATATTGGCTCTGATCTTTCCAACTCAAGAAGATAGGGTAATGATCAGACATAGTTCTAGGAAAAGCCTATAAATGCATATTATGATGATTATCCTAGTTACTATAAATAAGAAACCTATCTAATTTAACTTGGATCATTTGGTCTCCCCTTCTTCTATTAGACCATGTGAAATTTTGATTTTGCAGTTCCACATCCAGCAATCCCCAATCATTTATAAATTTTGCAAAGTCAAACATGCTGTCAGAGTAATCAAGAATCCCACCATATTTATTAGAAAGATATAAAGGAGTGTTAAAGTCACTATACACCATTCATCTAGTGCATGGGGTATTAGTCATGATGCTACTCAAATTAATCCAAATATTTTGTCTCAAAGCTCTGTTATTTGGGCCATAGATATTAATCAAAGATCAGTTTAAGGAAGGCAAAGAGAAGTTGATAACCAAAAAATGCTTGTTAGAAGCAATAAGAGAACCTTGAAATTTAGCACTATTCTACATAGTAACAATCCTACCTAAAGCCCCTATAGCTAGACTGGTGCAAAAAGTAGCCTTAGGCCATATGTAGTTAGCTATCTTCTTAAAGCTCTCCTCATTCATCTTGACCTCTTGGAGTAATAAAATATCTAGTTTATTATCTAAAATGTAGTTTTTAACCTCAAACTATTTGGAGGGGCTATTAAATCCCCTTAGATTCTAGGATAAAATTCTCATTTATAAGATTTGAGGGAATGGGCCTCCAGTGTTTTCTGCTTACCACTGGAAATCTCCATGGTAATCTCCTATTGTCTTGTTTCCCTTAGGGTTGGTCTCCCTTGTTTGGAGTCACTACCAAAATCAATAGATTTTGTACCTATACAGTTCTTTTTCTTAGGGTTAATCCATTCCTCTTGCTCATTACCACTACCATTTTTCCCTATTTCACTTGTCAATGAAGAATTGGTTGATTGGTCCCCTACTTCCAGAGCATGAGAAGTATCTTGGTTTGAATATAAAGATGTTTCTCCCTCAGCATCTACTATTTTTGGAGGTAGAAAAAATTGATCATCTATAAAAAATTTACCTTCATCATCCCCATCTATTACTTGGGCACTTATTTCACCCTCCTCAATCATATTAGTCTGTTGATCCAAATAGTTATCTATATCTACTGCAACATTCTGACAATCTTTATCCATAACCTTCTCATTATTCTCATCCAGTAAAGCTTTTTCCTCATTACCTGAGACCACATCCTAACCATATTTTTCCATAACCTTATCAGTATTATCATCTATATTAGCATTTTCCGCATTAGCCCCCATTCCTTGACTGTCAGGGTTAATAGTTTTGTGAGAATGATCCTCACCTTCAATATGTTGTGTGTGTTCCATAAGTGTTATCGAGCACACATGTGTGTTTAATTAGGTGTGTTGTTTTATGTCTTGTTACTATTACTTAGTGTGGTTTCAAAGGTAATTAAATGTACATACTATGCATTGGTGACTCCATAACCCAATGTATAATATTAGGCTTATGGTATTTGGAATAGCTAACTTTCTACCCCTAGGAAATCACCAAGAATGTTGACTATTTTGACCACAAGTCAAAATATGTCAACCCCCTATAGTTAAAAAAGTATTTAGGGGTCCCCTAGGGTATTATATCTATATCATGGTCTTAATAATGCCATTTAAAATGTACTTTAGCTTTGTCATAGTTTTATAGTTGGTCTTATGTCATTTAGGGGTCATTTTAGAGTCATTTATTGAGTTTGTACAATTTACCATAAAGGAAAAGTGTGTTAAGATGTAATTCAAACTCCATGTGTCAATTAGGTGTCAAAGTAACTATTTTTATCTGATAAACTATAGGTTTCAACATATGATAAGAAGTTTAACTATGAAAAGAGATAGTTTGGGTAGTTGTACAACTTGTGAAATAGTCCTATCACATGTGGCATGTTTTAGAGTGACCCTTTAGCTACCCTCATATAAGTTCCATGCTTGATTATCTTTAAATAGCTCAAAAATGGCACAAAACCATTTTGATTCTCTACTAATCTCCTTTGCATGTAAAAATGGTCAACTAGTTTCAATCTACTATGGACATTAAGAGTTGAGGTCGGTCAAATGATCATATGGGATGAAAATAATCTATTTCTACTCCAAATTTATGGCAAGATTTTTAGGCTTTGATTTTATAAGCTTCATAAACCATTTTTTACAAGGTCTACTTCCATTTTTTTCCTTCTCATTCCCATAACCTTCAAGTTTCCTCTCTATTTACATAAGTTTATACAAACTAGTTATTGTAAATGATTTTTAAGAGTGTGAGCATTCCTCTCACATTGTCATTTGTCTAATTTGCATGTGTGGTGTCATGGAGTTGGCATGAACATCTATGTTTTTTAGTTGAGGTCACCATTAGAGTTGTAAACCAGTGTTTCATCTATTGTAGGGTCATTCTCATGTATGTGCCTTCAAGATAAAGGGATATATGATGTTTTCCACTTATCATATATCATGGTTACTAGCTCTCCTTTAAAATATTAGTATTGATAGTGTTTCATATGAAGAACATAGTCAAGAAGCATATATACACAACCATATTCAATAAAAAAATGACCTATAGTCAGGTAAAAAAGAGTTTTGAATAGTCATGATGAGAGGATGAAGAGATTTAAAGGTGTTGAATACATTATCAACGTGTGTATAGTCATTTTGATCTAGAAAAAATGGTTTATGATTGGTTGTGATAACCAATACTTCAATATGCATAATCCTCTAACATATTTCCACCTACAAGTTTCAACAATGATCTAACTGTAACTCCAATGGAGGTCTGAGGGTGTTCTATGAAGATATTTTAAAGCATATGAGACTTTCAAATAAGTCTAGGAGGATAGATAAGAATCATGGTGAGATTGTCACATACATATATACTTAAAACCATTCTCTTAGGTTAATAAAGTTACTAGAGGGACAAATGAACTTAATATCTCCAAATCAGGGTTTATGTCTATTTTCAATACCATCTTATCATGATAAATTGGAGGTTTGGATTAGTCTAGTGATTTGGATATTGTAGCCCAATCATAGAGGTAAGGTATTGACATGATAGGATGAATGATTGATCAAGAAAAGATAATGTTTGGGTGCCTTATAACTTAGACATTTTTGACTTTAATAACTCAGTGAATACTGTGGTAAGATTAGCTAAAACAACTAATCTTACAGTGACTTGTGATATTGAGTGAGACTATGGTTTCCAAATATGAGAAGAGAGAACATAAGTTAAGGATATCCTAATGAAAAAAAAGTGATTTAATTATGAGTATTTAAAGTATTTTTTAATTCTAATCCAATGCATATCTATAGGCATATACAATCACCAATAGATAGGCTAATTCATGCTAAGTGTCAAGTGAGAGGTAGTTTGGATGACTAACATAGTCTTCAAGCAAGAGATGAATTTAAAAAACCATGAGATGACCAAATTACCATTAATATGGAACTAAAGGATAAAATTTAGTAACTAGGACCTGATGATTACCTATAGGGGTTTCAATTTTTTTGAAATGAACACCTATAGTCTATGACAGTCCATAGACTAGGCCTAACCAAGTAGAGAGGAGCTTTGAGAAGTTGGCATAAGTAAGGTGTGTTGAATATGTTTGATACTACCTTTAAAATTATGATATACACCTCATGTTATTTTCAAATCAAACAAATATAGTAGGAACATCAACCTAAGGTCACGTATAGTCAAACCCAATTTTGCATTTTGGCACATGGTCATCAACACCATAAGTTTATCACGAGAATTGTGAAGTTAAGGATTTTAGTGAGGTGATATAACCTTTAAATTTTGTATAAAAGGTCCTTATGACATATTATATCCCTCCATACCTTTAATTTTATAAGACAAATAGGGGAAATTCCCTTTATTCTATCTCAGTCGAAGGGCACTCCTAGAAAGCCTAAAACTACAGGTATAGTGTATAGTTATTGTAAAGGTGACATGAGTAGTATTGGAACACCATATAATAAGTTAATTAGTTTAAATGGAGGTATATGTTCATTAATAACCCCTTATAGGTATTGGAAATCAATTAGGGTGGTCATAGGCAACTAAAACACAATTAGGCCCATTAGGCCTATGGATAGGATTAATCCATACAGGGGTATGAGTTCACTTCAAAGGAAAGATGAACACTAAAATTAATTTTAAAATGTTTATGGGAAGGTATTATATTATTTTCAGCCATATATATATATACACAAGGGGGTCATTTTTGGCTCAAATTCACTACAAGGTGCACATAATGTAAAGGAGAAGCTCGATAGTCCAACTTAAAAAACTTGCACCTATAAAAAAACTAAGCATGGTGACCCAAGGATCTAGGAATGGTTTTAGGATGTCCCTAAATTTATTTTTGTGTAATTTTTTTGGTAGTTAGATGTTTGGGTTTTATTAACAATCCCTACGAACCAAAACATGTTAAATCCCTCCTAAACACTTGTCAAAGACCCAATTAGAAATAAATGGATGGGAATGAATTAAAAAGGTTTAGTATAGTATATAAATGGTTTTTTAATTTTATATTACTCTCTTATGCTTCTTCCCATTAGATTGGTCTATACCTTACTTGTACATATAAGGTACAAAATATGACTTTTGATAGATTTTTTGTGTTTTTAAGTGGAGAGGAGATGTGAAGAGTGATAATAATTTGGGGAGGTCAGTAAGACTTTTCATAACAATTAATTTTTATTTATCATAGAAAATTTAGCATGGAAACACTTTTACTACATCATTCACATTAGGCAGTGTTTGGTAGATATGAAAATGAAGAATGACTTCTAAGTGAGAGGATGATAAGTCCAATTGGGGATCCTTTTAAGGTATAATTCATGGAATGGAAGGTAAGGGGACTCTAAAAAATTAACTTAACATATATTCCATGAATTTTATTGAGAAACTGAAGATCTCTTTGGTGACAAATGTAAGGAATAAGGCCTAAAAGACTAATGAATGACTATAGATGGTTAGAGCAAGTTTCCATAACAAGGATATGAGTTAGAGACACATATGATGATTTTTATGGAATTTTTACAATACCTCATGTATATTTCATATGTTTCCAATCTTCCTATTCTAGTTTTGAGTAGTCAAAAGGTGCTTCATGATGAACGCATTTTGAAGAAGTTAACTGAAGGATACCTACATCAATTTTAGAAAATTTCATGCTTTAGAGAGACACTTGTCCAAGAATGCATTCTATACCTACACTCTAAGCTTAAAACTTTTTCAACATAACTAATTTTCATGCCTTGACATGTGGAACTATGACCCTTGAGCTCCACTTTCTTCTCTCTCTTCTCATATTCTATTAATGCAAACCATTTTGGCTCTTGTAATCTAATTCCACACCTGATATGGCAAAGCCATGCTAGTCTAATATTATAATTTACCTTTGAAATAAGATATACAATCTATTTTATATTTTTAAAAACTATCTTGTCTAAGTGTGTGAAGTGATGTATAGTGAAAGGTTAAGTGATTGACATCTATCCTTGCTTTCTCTCCATTATTCCATGTTTGATGCAAATTTTTCCACTCTAATAAGTCAAATGAATTTTGGTCAAGTGTATGGGCCTATTTTCAAGTGTAAAAGTAGCCTTAATGTTTAAAAGTGATCTCTAGTTCACTTACCTTGCGTAGTTTCATGCATATCACCTCCATGTTCTATAGACTAATGTTAGAGTAATTTATGATTATACGACTAGTTTTGTGAGTCTGTCTCTTAGTGTAATTATATATTAGTCTTATGGATATATTTATGGTGTATCACCCCCTTATATTATCTTACTTTTATTTCTAATTTTATAAATTTTCATCCAAGTAGTTAGTTAGTATAGGTGATAAGCACTTAAGGACCAATCTAGGGACTTAGCCCTTAAACCTAGAGGTCTACCTCTACTATAGGGAACCCATGGGCCTAGAGGTATTCCGATGTTTGAAAATTATTATATTAGGATTGTAAAAAATACTCTATGTTGTATTATTTGGTTACAATAGTTCTTGCATGAATGATGTTTGAATCTTTCAATTCTTTACGCATCTCAAATTGATGCATCTAGTAATAGTGTGCCTTGGTTCCCTATAATAATCACAAAAATAATTTGAATTGTAGCCTTTTGAAAGAGTTTTTTTTTCACATCAACCTCATTAAAGAGACTTATAATTATGACATTACATTTTAATAGTGTTTATAAAACCTTATACCAAACCTATGGTAGATTAGTAATTTGTGTCCTTGAAGGAGATGATAACACAATGTGTAGAGTTGGTTCTCAAACTACATGTATTATTTCCTTTTGATCATTCTTAATGTTTTTTGGATTCACCTTATATTATGGATTACTTGGTCTCTTTTTAGTAAAATCTATAGTGTTTGTATACTTAATCTTGTTCCTTGCCAATAATTTGACTTCTCTTTTTTTGGATGCATGGTAGAAATATGAGAATGCTGTAAACTTCATGAACATAATGGACTAATGTATGTGTGGAAGATAACTTTGCTAGAATATATCCTATAAATTTTTATATAGCAGTATTATCACATTATATAGTTTTCAATTGTACTTGAAGACATATTCTAAGATAGATTCATTAGATTTCTATTTTGTTTGTGTAATATGAGCATATGAAATCTTCTTGTTTATCTTGATTAAAATGCTTGCTAGAAACTTATCAGCCAATGGGATGAATACATGTAATGATTGATCTGGTAAGTCATTAAAACATTTTAAAGAATATTAATTGAGATTTTTGGAGATAACTTAGTCAACAATCTCTCATTGGACATATACTCCAAAAGTGTTGCATGGAAAGCTTTGAGATGTTATTCAAGGTAACCCTTGGGTGCCACAGAATTAGTATGTAGAGGATATACCACTACACATTTTTCTAATGGAGTATGTAATAAAGTGTGAGAATTGATAATTTTATGATATTTTAAAACTCCTTACTATATATATAGTACCTTAGCATTTAGAGATTGAACCTCATGCATGAGGGTTTGTACAGTTTTAGGTGAAGACTATGTGCTAATAAAAAATGAGTTCTCATTGACTGAATAGAAATGGGCTTGTTAATATTTTTAATGTCTTGGATAACCCATATAGTAATAATTTATAAAATATGTGTATCCACGATCCTTAATTGGAATAAAATTATCAACTGATTGTGCCATGCTTACATTTTGTATTTTAAATATTAATTGTAAAATTAGAAGATGATCAAGAGGTTATTCACTGTCTCCCTCTAAAACTCTGAATAACTTTTGATTTTTTTAATGATTTTTGGTCATCACTATAGATTAGTGTACATCTCAATTCTTATTATGAAAACTAATATTATCTTGATTATATTATACATGCTCTACATGCTCAATATAATCATTATAATTCAAAGGTTCTAATATACCCTTATTCTTTTCCAACTTTTTGAGTATGGTCAATTGGAAAACCACTTAATCTAGCACTTCTTCTTAGAGATGTATAAATAAATTATTTCTATTCCATAAAATATGAATAATTAACTTGAAATATTTTTGTAAATAAATAATTTATTAGATTTTAAAATTGTAAGGTAGTAATGAGTAATAGAACAAATGATAAAAACCATAACAACATCTATGGTGAGGATTTGCAATAGTCAAGAAATAAATGTGGATGACAAGATAAACCCTAGGAACATGGATTATGGGTATGCAACTAAATAAGGAATGATTTGAAAATCAATAAAATTAAAATTAAAAACCTTGATGAAAACATAAAAATATAAGGAAACCCTAATTAAAATCTAGATTTTGGCCAAAGTTTGAAAAGATGCAGATTCACCAGTATGTTTTATCAAATTTGGAAAAACCTAGAAGATATACATTACCCTAATTAAATAAACTACCATTCAAAATTAAGAAGAATAATATGTTAATAATTTACCCATTCACTAATTTTAAACTTGTTAAACTTATAAATAATATAATTATGAAAACTGTAAGAGGAAAAGTGAATTTAATAGGAAACTATATGTACATGAGGATTATATGGTCATGTAACTAGTTGTGTGACTAGGTATTCTAGGTGTGAAACTAGATCTAGATCCTACATAGGCCTATGAAAAAAACCTAATATGGATAGGAGTCAATGGAAATATTTTCTATCATGAGGCCAACCCTCTCTAACAAATAGTTGAGATCATATTTTCTAGATTTTATTCACCTTCATTTATATGGGTTTTACCCTTTGTGGGAGCTTTTGATTAGTTGCTGAGACTACTATGTAACTATTTTTATCTTCAAAACCCTAGATCAATTACATGTGAATACTATTTAAAATCAATGGATTAGAAATGTTTCTTTGGTTGAAATTGAGAGTGAACTCAACACCCCATGTGTTGAGCACTGCTAGCATAACAATACTCTAAAGAGGGATCAAACTCCATTTAGTTTCCTAATGCCACAGTGGTGTGTGAATAGTTTGGAAAATATTTTATATCATGGTGTTCTATTGGTGTGGTTATGTTCTTCAACTATTACTTATGACCTTGGAGCTATATTCAAAATTCAAATCAAGGTTATTATGGTTGTATGTAATCAAAATTTAGGAAAGATGCATTTTTTTCTCAATGTTCAATTAGAATTGAAGTGTTATGTTGAGGGTTTGAGAGAAAATAAGTGTTAGATTGGAATAATTTCATAAGATTTAGGTACATTATAATATAATTATTCAAATTATAAGTGTAGATATCTTACACAAAAGGCGACGAAAAGTGGTTAAACTACCCTCGAATAGGTCTTGAACTAAGTGCGTCAAAAGAGTGGTCACAAGTACATTATTTTAGATGAAGTTTTAATTTATATGTCTAGACAAACATACATAAGTGAGAAACATATAGGTTTTCTTTAATACCTACCTCTTCTAGTGTTAAATTTTATATAACTCTAAGATGAATGCAATTATGAATATAGTTGGCACAACTTATGGATTCAGTTGATAACTTTGGGGTTGTATTCTTGGGATGAATCATACAATTTGGCATTTATTTCAATTTTTATTTTTTCTACTCAATAGTGCCTTATTTATGTGGTGTGTATGGAATTGTAATATATAATTGGATCCCATAAGTTATAAAAAAATGATGAAGTCATATTCACCTCCATTGTCTATCCTCAAAAACTAGATCAAGAATGCCAACTTCTCAAATAATACTTTAAACTAAACAAAGTGATCAAAAACTTCACTTTTATACTTCAATAAGTACACCCATGTTTATTGAGATAAGTCATAAATGAAAATGAATACATACTTGGATCCAAAGGATATGTCTTAGGGAAAGACATCATGTCACTATGAAATAATAGAAGTGGACATTTGACTCTCCAAGAATTTACTTTTTGAAACTTCTCTATAATATTTTCCAAAAACATAGCTTCAAAAAACACCATACTTTAAGGCTACTTTGGGAAGGATTTTGACCATGTTGTGAATGCTTAATTATTGAAACTATCTAAAGTTGAGATGGCTAAATATCTTATGCTAAAATTTTATCAAAGAATTGGTATGAGGAGATTAGGAGTCTTGAAATATATCAAACTAATATAGGTGGGCCACATCATTAATTTTTATAGAAGCAACAACCATTTCATGATGTTTTAGATTGATGGCAATAGTATTTCATGGTAAAAATTCCATTGTTCAGCCACAATGGGAATGAAAAATCTGATAAATTGAGACAATATTCATTCAAATATTAAGTACATTAGGACATCATTTTATTCTCCATCTTGAAAATCAACAATGATAGATCCTAAGACTAATATAGGAGTAGAACCACCCACTAAAATTTTGGAAGTCACTATCAACAATAAAGGTGAATGCATATTTTTACATCAACATATGATGGGAAGTTCCTTAGTCAAATATCAAAGTATCCTTTAAGGAATGAGTTAAGTCAAATAGATTGGCATTCTCATTTGCATTTTTTGTTTTACGATTAAGAAGAAGATGGTTGGTTAGTTAGAATTTTGTTTTTCCCATCATTTCTTCTAGAAAGGACATCTTCTTCCAAAATTGACGTTCAAGGTGACCATATTTATCATATAAGGTAAAATTATTTGTAAAGTTATTCTTGTGGAAAGGTTCTTGTGAAGAATAGTCTTCTACTGATTTACCATTTTTGAGCCTTTTATATCTTAGTGGTGGTGGCTTTTTGTTATTTATCCCCATAGAATTATTGGCCAACAATGCTTCATTCTTGGAGTGTCTACATGAGATTATTCTAGTGAGGGAAAGTTGTTTTCTCTTTTTTAAGATCTACAATAATTCTTCAAAACTTATCATTTCAAATTTAATACAAGATTATCCATTGTGAAAAAAAAGTGATTTCAAAGATATGAAATGAGCCTTTTAGGTTGGAAATAATGGACATTATTAAAATATTTTTAGGGTTTGTCTATCTCAAACCCACTAATTATTATTTTAGAAGTGTGAATTGGGACAAATAATCCTAAATCCTTGTAAAATCACTAGGATGTAATTAGTAAACTTCAAATTTCATCCAAATAATTTTGATGTCATTATTTTCACCATAGTTTATGAATTTTTTTGCATGCTTCATTAGGGGTTATTTCATTTTGAACTTGAAATTTGAGTTTATCAAAATAATTGATACTTATGAGCCCTGAGGCTTCATTAGACCAATTCATCCATCTTATATTTTATGTTTACTTATCAATCTCAAATTATGTGCTTATTTTAACCCTATAAATTCCTTTAATATGAATAAAATCAATTATGGAAAGTTTCCATGTATTATAGTTTCTTGAAGTTAATGGCACTAGCATTTTCAATTCAAACATGATTACAATTATTAATTTTGTAGAAAGGATACAAATATATTTGAGAAATGTTGAACAATGGAGATCAATAGAGATAATTACACAAAAACAAATAATGCACACAAATCAAGATACACTTTGGCATACAAAATGGTGCTGAATGAAAACCCTTGAATTTATTAAAGATAAAAAATAATGTATTGGAACATCCCTTCAATATAATAATTAATTAGTTAATTATAAATAATACTCTCTTAAAATAACATAATAAAATGATAAAATTTGATATATTTTTATATCTTAAATTGTACATCTAAAAAATAAATACACTCTTAAGAAAATGAGAGCTTCGAATGCTTTCTGGTGCAAAAATATGGTACAATTTGAAGTTGGTGATCTTTGATTATGAATAAAACCTATGAAACCCATAGGGAAATAATAATTTTATGTGGCATATAAAACAATTTAATATTCCATGTGGAAGAGGTATGAAGTCACTATGCAACACACATATGTAATGATGTGCTAAAAAGGACCAAAAACACTCATATGTATGAGAATATTCAATTTTTACTCTTTTCAAGACTAAAATTGTAATTGAATAGTGTGATAGGATGAAAGACTAGTGAAAAGAAGGGTAACAGGGTAGGCTTCGATACTATATTGAAATTGAATATGGCATATGTAAATTTATTCAAGATCACCCAGTCCTAAAGCTTCCTTTTATGCCGATGAAGAATTTAAACAAGTAAAAGAAATGACATAATAACTAAAATATTCTATTAAAAATCCTCTAAGACAAACTTGAAAAATAAAATTTGTATTTATTCTCATATTTAATTACAATTCCCACACCTCACCTTCTATTTTTATCAATTAAAAGAAGATGAGAGAGATATCATTTCCTAATGTTAAAAAAAATTAGTTATCAAATGAATAATACATACCATGTGTTAAATGTCAACATTGGTTGCCAAATGAATAGTGATTATGTGCACACAAACTAAATTGACTACATGCACTCTTAAAAATTAGACATGTGCTTCCTAACTCTAAAATTTTTAATGTGTACCACACATAGTTAAAACTAACCTAGGTTAAGGTTACCTAGTTTAAGACCCAAGGTAATCTTAGCACTATGTTATTACTCTAACAATGGTATGTCCTACCATTAAAATATAAAACCATGAATACATCATTGGGACATTATTTAAGGCATACTGATGCTCTATTATCTTTAAATTCTAAGTTTTAACATTTGAAGTATAAAAATATTAAATAAGTTTTGTAATGCATACACAACTAGATATTGAAATGCTTTGTTCTATTTCAAATACATGCATTTATAGATTGCCCCTAGTTTTATAAATGTACATAGCTATAAAATATTTGATAATTATTTATTTTTTATTTATATTAAAAATATTTGATAAGTTATTGATGATTGTATTTATTTCATTCTTTGATTATCATTCTAGGCTCACATTCAATAATACTATTATGATTTAAAGTGCTTCATTTAAATAGATGTGAAGGATTGTTTACCAAAAATATATCTTGGGGTTTTATTTTTGTATCTTTTATACATATGTACTTTATGTTTCTTACCACTAGACCAAGATGTTTTTGTTCTTGATGACGTAAATCACATCATATATATTTCCTAGTGATTTCATAACAATTATTTAGCTTACAAGGATAAGGATTTTATAGCTTTTATGTTAATCATATTTTGTACACCAATTGAGGGCACATTACTCAAGCCTATTTCCACCACTAAAGAATTTAATCTATTAATAAGTATAACTTTAGCACCTTTTCCACATGTATGAACATTATTTAATTCTTCAGATCATATATTGTATAGGTTGTTATTCCTTGGTAATAAACTTAGCCTATGGGAGTATTTGTAATTGTAATCACATAAAAGTGGTAATTAGATGTTAAGAGTGTCATTTAAGCTACCCTACACCTAGCATGAACCTAGATCTATCTTAAATCCTTAAACACACTTTTGTAATCACTAAGTAGCCATAAACACCTACATGCAGGCATAACACAGTCCCACAATAGTCTTCCTAGATCCCAATTGATTTTTTCCATAAATGTGTTAAAAGGACATTAATGCCACATTTGGAACACTACAACCACATGGGAATAATATCTCAATTGGGTGTTATTGTCCTTAGCCCTAGATATTTTGAATGGATAATTTTTTCAAATGTGTGTCCCTCTTAAGGTCAAACTAATTTCTTTTCGTTATCCACACAACCTAGTGATCTCTATAAATATAAGTCTAATTCACCTTTATTGACTAGATGAAAAATAAATGCAAAAAGAACTTTCAAACCAAAGACAAGCTGAGTAAAATTAAGGTACTTGATCTCTATTCTTCCCTACTTATGCATATTACCATATATAACATTCCTTTACCCATATTTCAAATATTTCAAAGCTCAATCACATTCAAGGCATCTAAGTCCACTCTCATTATAGAATTAACTTGCACTTACAGCCAACCCTAGGTGGGAGAACTACATCAGGATTGATCCTTCTTTAGAGTATTGGTATGTTGGAAACTTTATACCCAACAAGGTTTTGAGGATGCATAACCTATCCTACTAACACACATTTAATTATTTTTCATGTCATACAAGAAGTTTTAGGGGTTTCAGATTAAATTAGGTTTCCTAGGCACAACACAGAGCTATAAGTTTCGTGTGCGAAGGAACATCACCTAAAAACATAGGAATAAGTGATCCTAAAAAATATGAAAAGTATTATAAAATGGACATTAGCACCACAGTGAAGACACTACACAATCATGACACTACTTTCCATATGGGGTTTTATTGTCTAGTGAGTAGGTGAACACTAGAATCTTATTGATGACACTCAAAACTATGTAGATCCCATTTTTCATAACTTAGATCATCTGTGCCAATCATATTTTAGATAAGTCAATATTCAATCCTATTTATTGTTATTTTTAAAATGTAAAAAGATGTCAAAATTACAATAGATTAGTAGTTAATAATTTCATATTATTTAACTGATTTAGACATCTCAACCCTTTAATCTAAAAAATAGATTTACATAGTTACAACTTTAAAGGTTAAATCATTTGGTGAGCCTAACTTACTTCAAATATTTATAAAAACCCTAGCTTGCATTAATTTCTAAGTCTGTCTAATAATTTAAGGGTCACATTCCTATGATTTTTTTATTTTTTTAGACAATCTAGCTAGATTAAATTAGTTTTACATTAGGATTTCAATTTCTTATAAATAAAATTTACATTATTTCAAAGAACCCCTAGATTCAAAAAACATAAACCCTATATATCCTTAAGTTTCACATTTCCATTAGCTACTCAGTCTCAATTTATAACTTGATACCATGATTATCATGATGAAATTAATCTATCACTTCATGGTACAAAGTTTGGTACTTTTATTAGCATATATATTACTTACTATTTGTAGAAATATACACATGTATTTTACTCCTATCATGGATTATATATGAGCTAAACTTGTCTTAAATATTGGTCCTAATCATGTAAGCTTCAATTTTTGTGGATCATTGATATATGTTTTCCTCTGAGCTACCTCAAGTTACTACTAGATGACAAAGAGATTAAAGGATTCCTTTTGTTCTACCTCCACCTAGAGCACTTGATTATCTATGCTCCCATACTACCTCTACTACTTGTCCCCAAAAAATATTATATCCTATAATTTGAGCTATAAATAGGTAGAATAGGGTAGCTCTTCAACCTATACAAGATAAATGTAACCCTACCATCCCTCCTCATCCCCAACACACTACAAAAACACCTAGAAATTAGTAAAGAGAATTTGATATTGTCAATCAATTGAAGAATACACCAACAAAAATATCTATATCAAAATTACTTAAAAAGTAACAATCTTCAAATATATTTTATTCCAAACACTTAATAAAACATATGTGCCTCATGATATCGAGCCATCCTATTTTGCATCTATCATGAATAATATCAAGGATGTCAAGGATGTGATATCTTTTTCCAATTATGATTTACCTTCATAATTAGTAATTAATCATAACTTGCCACTTTTTATCCAAGCTCAAATCAACAACCCAACTATTAAGTGGATTTTTATTGATAGTGGTTTAGGTCTCAATATATGTAACTTCAAATTCATATAGCATCTATTCAAAATACATACAAGAACATCTGAGGGTTTGATGATATTCCTAGACAAACATTGGGATCAATCACATTTGATATTATAATGGGACCAAAGACATTATCTACACTCTTTCAGGTGATCCTAAACCATTTAAATTATAATTTTATATTCGAGAGACCTTGGATACATGCTATGGATGTTGTATCTTTCACTCTTCATAGATGTGTCTATTTTTTACATGATGGGTACTTATACACATGTCTAATAGATAATCAGCTATTTTGATATTCTAGACTCATTGAGTCTCTTACACTGAGTACATTATCTAATCAGATACCTCATGTTTCATCAAACCACCCCACCTCACAAGATTCTAATTGATTAGATGCACACTTATGAGGTGGGGGAGTCTATAAAGACTATTCATATACGACCTTCAGAGCTTTCTACACCACATGCACCTTCATAGATGATTAAGGACCAGCCTCTCCTAGTAAAATTACTTTCATCGATGATCAATGACCAACATAACAAAATATAGATACCCTCATCTAGGATAGATGATGATATTCTCACATCCTATTTACCACTACTTGTCAATTTAGAGTATGCTTAAATTCATAATTCTAACATAGATTCATAGGCCACTACAGATGATGATTAACCACCTATTAACATCAATGATTATTTATGTAGATTGAGTTCTACATAGTGGGCCTATGAGAGTACATATATAATTCAAAGCCACTCATAACCCATCCTACACCAATATCATCACTTGTTTAGGATTCTCCAGCTATAAGATCCAATACTCAACCATATTCAACATCAATTCCCTTGATTCATTGAATGCATATGATCACATCCGTGGATACTTTTTTAGTCATATATAGTTAGGAAAGGAGTTTATAAGATAAATTATATAAGATCTTATAGCTATTAATCGATAAAGGATTGATGATATTACCCACAATTCAACATAGATCATTTAGCCAATTGTCACCATAGGAAGAGTGACAATTTTTCCACTTTCATACACTCATAGGGAATGATACAAATATATGTGAAACATTACAACATAAACTCAATAATATTAAAGCTAAAGGCACCATATAGATCATGCAGCCTCCACTACCAAGGAATCAACATCAGTAGTGATACAAGCTAGTTCACAAAAATAATCACCGCCAGAGAGTCATCGCTGACATAGATATTCATGACACGATCCATTAATTATATATATATATATATATATATATATATATATATATATATATATATATATATATATATAAAACAGAGAAATATATTCCCCATGTGGCCATAGATAAGGATTCCAATACTAATACTTGAATTTCAATATTTTTATGTCACATTAGTTATTAGGGGAGCGAGTTGCATGTGTCCCCATGGTGGCCAATACATTATTATCTATTTTGAGTGGATAAAATCATATATAGGTTACTCTTGGTAGTATATGGTTACAAGCTATGGATTCTACCATTGATTGGCTAGATAGATACTTAACATTCACCCATGATGGATACATGGTTCACATCCTACATGATGACACATATGAGAAACATAGGTTTCACATAGATACTCTAGGTCTAATGGTGTTTACAATGGGGGCATGTTAGAGGAATCTTGTATAGTTGAGTAGCATGTGATTCAGATGCATAAAATTTAGGCTCATTCCAAGGATAATGCCCTAATGACACACATATAGATCGGTTAGATGATCATGGCAATGATGACTTATTTGAGTTTGGACAAATTAAATATCCAACACTCGATAATCTACCACTAGATTTACCATTTGATGATACACATCCCATGGATGTGCTCTTAGGTTTATAAAGATATTACATTTTGCTTGTATACTATTTCATTTACATTTTATATATTTACTTCAATTTCATGTATATAGATTATACTCAGAAAACACAAAAATAATATAACATGTAAAAATTAAAAAAATATTCAAATATTTTAAAAAACAAGTTTACAAATTGTATGAATTTTTATGTTTACATTTCTATACTTGCCATAGATTTCATATTACTAGATCTCCTAATATAGTTGGTTTTATCATACATATATGCTTCACTTATTCTTATCGAGTGTTTGTAGATTATAAATAGGACTCTAATATATTACACTAATCTAGACTAGCTATCATATACCCATTGGAGCATTAAAACTGATCTATATTTATTGATTTAAAACATACACCCACTTTAGGGCATCTCATACACAATTACTACTACCAGGTTCTATCTTTCCATATCCATCCATACTATACAATTTAGGTTATGCATTGACATACCTTGATATTGATCATTGAAATTCATTACTCAGATTTTTTGTTGAATATCACTAGTTAGACTCAGTATATATGTGCATCCTGGCATCTACATAGACTTGTACTATACAATTATACATGTTTTAATTTCTTGTTTTTCTAAAATATACTTGATTATGTTTCCTATGCTTCTTGCCTCTTTGAAGGAATTTGAATATTCCATTTCTCTTTGATCTATGCCACATTACTTTTTATATGGCTTGGACATGTGCCCATGTCCCTTGTGCATTATTTTATAATTCTATATGTGAACATTTTAACATGTCCTTCTATGTGGCTCTATGCCAAATTACTTGATTGCATGCGTATGTGGACATTTGAATATGTCCTTTTATGTCTTATATGCTTATACTTAGTGACATGTGCCCATGTCCCTTATATTATGGCCCCTTGGCATACCTTTTTACATGCATCATATGCTTGTATGTTTGCTTCCATGCATGCATATACACCATGAAACTTGTATTTACTTGTTACACACACACACACACACACACACACACACACACACACACACACACACACACACACACACACACACACACACACACACACACACACACACACACACACACACACACACACACACACACACACACACACACCATGTTTTGATGCCATGAGGGACCCCATGCATCTATTCTTCCCACTTGGGTGCAATGATGGACTTCATGCTGCATCTCCATAGGTAGTTACTCATATTTACTACTATACACATTGATTACATCTATCTTGACACCATTGTGCAATGTTATATTATAACATACATCTTACATTACTTATTATTGCTCAAATACATTTACATTTTAATGTTGTATTTATACATTATATTATAATATCATGCACATACTCTAGCTAACACATATTTTAGAGATGCTTATTTATAAATCATTTATTACATATAATTCATAACTTCATTCAAAAGAGGGGGCATTCACAGGGGTTTTTCACATAGAATAGGTTACTATTTTCCTATTCACATATATTTCAAAAAATAGGCTCAATTTTAAACATTAGACATAGGGTAGACATAAAAAAAATAGGATCTCAAAATTCAATTCAAATCATAAAAAAATCAAACCATGCCATCATTAGTGCCTTGATTGGGACACTAGCACCATATGGCACTACTATCTAATAGCCTTTAGGCCAGTATAGATTACTCAAACTAGTAGACAAAGTACAATATACATTTGCATAGATATAGTCATAAATTTCATAGTTATGTTCATATTTTTCTCAAATTCATTAATTTCATATCACATTCATACCAGTTACTTAGATTTAGGGGCATAATGTATGGCATGATCACTACTAGATTCAGTTCAGTTACACAAATTCAATTATTGCATACTCATTTTAGATTTAGGATACTCAGATACTAAATAAATGGAATATATGTGATAGATAGTTTACATGTACTTAGTTATTAGATTGGGGCATGTATGCATCACATAGTTATAATATGCTCTGATACACACAGGTTGATAAGATGAAATGGACAACTCCATGTCATTTTCTATGGTTTATAAACTTGCTATAGAATACTAGATTATCACCCACTCATGCCTTATTCCATCTATAATATATGACATTCATGAGTGGCCTAGAGCTACCTAATATACCAAAGTGGCCATAGATACAAATAGATATTTAAATTAACTCAATTATATACTTTGAACACTTTGCATAATTTAGTTATAGATGCATCTAATTTACACAGCTAGGAAATGATAGAGTCGTGGCCTACTTTAGTTCTTCATCCACCCATATTAGAGGCTTAGACACATTTTAAGTCTTATCTAAGCTATTCTCAAATCATGATCCACTAAGCAGGGGTGAGAAATGATGGAGTCAAAACCAGATTAAGTTATTGAGCTACCCATATGAGGATTAAGTAAGTTGTAAGCTTAGTCCAAGATATTAAATGATTTTATCACTAAGTACACTCACACATACACAAGTTGTCACTAGGTTCATGTATTGGTTTGAGTACCCAATGATGTGTATTCATTCCTTTCTTTTCTCTTTACGCAATTACCTTATCCACCATAGTCTTTTGATTTTGATCATCTCTTATGTAAAGACTAATTTTTTAATGTTTCATTATAGGTCATTTCTTGGGATCATGTTATACATACATAGACTTAAATTCACATATCCGAACTTAGCTACATGGGCTTCACTTGCAAGGTAAGTCTAGGTACACTTATTTTTCTTTTATACTAGACATTTCACTTTCCTGTATTTGTAACATAAATTGGGGAGGAGGGACGTAATCATTGAAAAGGGGTAATTGAATGATAAGAGAATAATTTGAGCTACCCTATCCCTCGTATGGCCCTAGATCTATACTAATTACTTAAACCCACTTTTTTAGTAACTAAGTAAACCATAACCATCTACAATTAGGTAGAACATAGACTTGAGATAATATTCCTAGATCCCAAACCAATTTTTCTAGAAATCTATGTAAATGACATTAGCACCACATTTGGGACATTATAACCACATCATGATAGTGTCCCAAACTAGGTACTACTATCCTTAGTCCTAGCTCTTCCCAATGGATATTTTTTTAAATGTGTTCCCATCCTAAGGTTGGCCTAAGCTCATTTTCTTATCCACACAACCTACATGTCTCTATAAATATGTGTATAATTCACCTCTATTTACTAAATGGAAAATGGATTTAAAAAGCACATTCAAACTATAGACAAGATCAATAAATTAAGGTACTTGATCCCTATTCTTCCCTACTTCTATATATTACCATCTACAACAACCCTAGACTGAAATTTAAAATATTCCAAATATAAAACACATTGAAGGCATCCAATTCCACTCTTATTTTAACATTTACTTGTACTTGGATCAAGCACTAGGTCGAAGAACTACATTGGGATTGATCCCTCTTAAAAATATTGGTATGTAGGCAACTCTCTACTTACTAAGGTATTAAGGATGTCCATCATATCCTACTATCACAAATTCAATTATTTATTATGCCATACTTACAAGGAGGATCACAATTTTGACACTAAATCATGTTTTTGAGGCACAACAGAGAGCTACATGTTTCATGCACATAGGAACAAGACCTAAAAACACATGCATAGGTGCTCTAAAAAAATACAAAAAGTCCTAAAAAGAGGATATTAGTGCCACATTGAGGACACTAAACAAACATGGAACTACAATCCATATGGGGTGATACTATCTAGTGATCATATGAACACCATAATCATGTTTATGACATTCAGAACTATTGAGATCCTAGTTTTTAGAACTCATGTTATCCATGATAGTCACTTTTAGATAAATCAATATTCAAGCATATTTATTTATATTTTTAAAAAGTCAATCATAAAAAATAATTAGTTAATAATTACATATTATTTAATTGATTTATAGATATCATCCCTTTAATCTAAACATAATATTTACATAGTTAAACCCTAAAAGGTTGAATCAATAATATGTTATCCCTTTAATGGATAGATCACTTAAACATAAAATTATCATGCTGGTATAAAAATTAATATTTTAACCCATATGATATTTATAAATTTGTGTGTATAGCTATATGTATATTGTGAAGTTCCTAAAGATGTATCTTCTAGTTGAATCCCAAATGAATATAGAATTATTTGTTATTGTATTTTATGGTGACTAGAAGTTATTTCAAAAGATACCATCAATTATTTGGATTTCCTCACATAAACTTACGGTGTTAACGTGAAAAAATATTTATCATATTAAACCATATAAATAAAAATGAAAATCTATCTTTAGTGTCTTAGATTGATTATTCATACTTTTGCATTGTTGGACCATGATTCTAATAAGAGACATGAAACTACTCTAGAATGAACATGACTAGTTGAACTTGAATAGCAAGGCTATCAAAATATTATGATTGTATTAAATTTATATGGTATTGATTATTTTGTAATGAATCTAGAATTTTCATTAAATTAATTATTTACATAAATTTTTAAACATGTTCTTTAGATCCAATTTTAGATCTAATTATTGGCATCATACAGTGTTATTGACTATTCATATGTGAAATTTGGACTGTAATAGAATAATTGTGGTATATAATTAGAATTTTAAGGATGTGGTCATTGGTTGGTTATAATATATCCTAATTTATATTTATTACTGAGACCTTGAATATGATTTATCTGTAGAGGTTTAATCTTTGCAAGAGTTCAGTAACATTTACCTTACTCTATGTAACTACTTCCACAAGTCTAAGATATACATATTTGAATAGTAATAATTAATCCTTACTAATTGTAGAATAAAGGGATTAATATAAATTATTGTGATATGATAGAAAGTTATTTTATTTATAGGGCCTTGATGTTCATTGAATTAAATTTAGAATGAGTAGAAGATCTGATAATTATAAGATCTGATTTCTTCACTTGTAGAAATGGTATCTATTTTATCCTTGTTAAATATGTAGATTTATGACTATAACTTAATTTTTTTTAAATATTTAATACACAATATTATTTTACCTATTTACTTATTATGTTATAATAAGATGAATTGGGTCACTTTAGACACTATCGTTGTCATATTATCATTACAATAATTTATTAGGAAGAAGGTCAAACTCTCATAAGTGTGGTCGATATTTAAAGATGAATCTTTTATTGTAATTAATTTTTGATATTTGTAGCCTTTTCTTGGATATAAAAACATAATATATAATACTAAGATAGTCATAATTATTTTTATCCTCTTGTTTTTCCCAATAATTAATTGGGTTTGCCTTAGTTATGAGTAATGTTATACTTATTTTCTCATACAAAAAGGATTTGTAACCTTGTGTCTATATTTAAGTTTATAGATGTTAACTAAATTCCTAATTTGGCTAAAATAATATTTGAATTTGTAATATTTTGGGTGTATAGCTAATATTTTGGAACCATAATTGGTGCAAGAATGGTATAATTGTATTATGGAGTGAGTTAGTTATCATGGTCACCTATTTTCCCGTTATTTGTAATAAATTCATATCAATGTTTAATAAAATACCATTATTAAAGGAATTTTATGAGATATGATAGTTTATAACATTATTATTTGGTATGAGTACTAGTTAATCTACCTCAGATGTTAACAAGAATATTTGTTAAAAGTTCAAATTTATTTTTATGATGATTGTCCCTATCTCAAGAAGTCTAAAAGCACCATATTATTATAATATAGAACCTATATAATGGTTCTAAATATTGAGGTGATATTTTAGTTTAAATTATTAATTTTTTCTCAGAAATTAATATAGTTCTTCCATTCAAGTAAATTTGGATATGATGGTTCTTCCATTTTTATTTGGTAAAAATAGGATTTTTACCTTGATAACCTAACCAAATCAAAGTGTGTTGATCAACATTTAACATTTTTACATTACATATATGTTTTCTATATTTAGTATATAATAAATGTTAATATATCCATTATTTTAAAAAATGCTATTGTTTAGGTCTATCTGATTTGGAATCAAACACTTTGTTACAATGCTTGGATCTTTGGGAAAATTTGATTTATTGGTTCGTTCCTCTTCCATGATGAATTTTTTTTGTTACTACTACTACTACTACTACTACTACTACTACTACTACTACTACTACTACTACTACTACTACTACTACTACTACTACTACTACTACTACTACTACTTCTTCTTCTTCTTCTTCTTCTTCTTCTTCTTCTTCTCCTTCTTCTTCTTCTTCTTCTTTTAATACTATTATGACTACTGCTATGACTACTAATACCACTACCACTATGACTACTGCTACCACTACTAATACAATCCCCACCACCACTACTATTAATACTACTACTATGACTACCACTACTAATATATGACTACAAATACCACTACGATGACTATGACTACTATTAGGACTACTACTATAACTACCACTACAACTACCACTATTACTAGGTATTATGACTATGAATAGTAATACTATGACTATGACTATGACTAAAAATACTATAGACATCCAATTCCTAATACCATTTATGTTGAAATTGTCAATCTTACTCGAATTACACTCAAATGCACATTTTAGGTCAAAATCCATAAAATGCACTAAATGGTTCAAACTTGTCATTTAGAAGTGCCAATTTAGGTCAAAGTATCTATAAATAGGGTAATACAATTTATGGGTTTGCTAACTTTAATCAATTCATTTTGATTCAAAATAATGATTTCACATTTTGTGCTTTAGATCACTCTTTTCTCATAGATTCATTGGTACATGCCACATACCTTTGTTATTTTGTGTTGGATACATCCTAAATGGAAATACATTTCTAACACATCTAAATTCACCTTCTAATTCTTCTTGAATAAAATTATAAATCAATAATATGACTTTCTAACCATTTTTATTAAATGAGGGCCAATTTTCAAATAATTGCACAAATGTTGAATAACCTTGTTTAAGGCTAATTAATCTAAATCAAGAGCTTAAGTGGATTTTCCATGATAGTTACTGAATATTTATTTTTGAAAATTGATTTCTATTAACTGCATCATCAAATGACATCATTTATTTGAAATACATCCCTAGGCCATAAATGCCACAAATATCATGATTATGGGTCACCCATGCCTAGTTAATACCTCCCATGCCTCTTCAATGCCCCTTCCTCCAAGGTCATGATGAAAATAATTATAGATTTAATTCTAAATATTAGGATTATCTATGGACACACATCTCAATCTTGAGATGGATGGTCATGGTTGATCCTAACTAATCTCAAAAATTTATAAATGGAGAGGCCATGGACATGACTTTTAAGCTTCAATATTGCAATGTTATAATGTTAAATTATTTCCACAAGGATTTTCATTTGATCATAGATTTTGTTTGAAAGCTTCATGGATAGGCTAGTTTAGTGATTTAGAATCATGAACCTAGGTTTTATGGAGTGTTCTTGAGGCATTGGAGGAGCTTACCACCATTGTTGACAAACAAAAGGATGCTTGATCAAGGGAGAGTATGCTTTTGAGTCACATGGGTATGGTGAATCCATTTGGGAAGGTAATATGATGCTACTTTCTTTCATTTGTTTCTTGTTATCCTTTATAATTCACATAGGAATAGATAGGCTTGGTTAGTTAGTTCTTTATGCATGTTTCATTATTTATAGACTAATGCTTGAATAACTTGATTTTTAATCCTCTCTACATATTGGCATGCCTGGTGGGACAAGATGCATCTCACAGTTGAAGGAGATCATTTTGAAACTCTAAAATATTCATTTGGACCCTTAAAACTCATGTAAATTAATTTTCTAACTTTATTTTTCCATTTTCATTTGCCATAATTTTACATAGTAACCAACGTCGATATGTAAGACTGACATCGTTTACCTAGCTTAACCGATGTTAGTTAGTAAAACTAACATCAGTTAGATATCAGTTAGGTAAGGTAACAATTTTTAGTTGTATATAAGCAACGTTGGTCACTATGTTTTTCTTAAAACATAGACCCAAGAGTTATTTTCCAAAGTTTATTGTTTCAAACCAAAAAGAGCTTTAAAGCTAAAGGATAGGCTAACATTTTTGCTATAGGACCAAGCTTGACATTTGATAAAAACATGTTTAAATCATCTTTTGCATGCTTGAAAATAAATTAAGAAATCTGTTTTGGTGTTTAACAAAGAATTTAGATGTTTTAGTTAATGTTTTCAAAGTTTTCAACTAAGACCAATGGGTCAAATAAACACCACCAAATATTTCATTTGAGCTTAAAATTGAACACACTTGTCAATTCTTGTTTGTAATAGTTGTTTACTTAAGTTTTATTTGGCAAAACTAGGAATGTTGCATGTATACTCTTCCATTTGTCTCTTTTAGGGAACCCTTAGAATCAAAAGTGCCATTCTTATTTCAAATAACCTAGTCCAAGACTTTGAAAGAATATCACCTAAAGCACTCCCAAAAAAATCATCAAAGTTTGGGTGATCTTGAAAATGACCCTAAAGTCTTCCTATTTTATGATTTCTTTATTTTCATGCAAATTTATCTTGCAAAGGGGATGTCATTACCTCCCATGAGTTATTTAGGGAAGATTTGACCTTGGGTTTCACCTCCTGGCATTGACTTCATTTAACTCCTTTGGAGTTGCACATGGGACATATATGTATTTGGACATCATACTACATTGAGCAAATAGCAGGATGTAGTGGTTATAAAAAGGACTAGAAATTTTTATAACTAGCCAATGCAGTGGTCACCCAATTTCCATGCTTTTCTTTTTCATAATTTGACATGAAATTCATTATGCAATTGATTCCCCTAGAATGATGGAAACCTTGATAGTTTAGTAGACCCCACTTTGCCATACCTTGTTAGTTTAGACTTAAGACATTTGGTTTTTGTCATTAACTTAATTGGTCTTGATTTGTGTCTAGAACTACTTGTTAGCTCAATTAACTTAACTAAAACACTTTGTCCTCAATTTTCTTAAGCAAGGGAGGCATCACATTGTCCAAATGGAAATTTCATCTTATCCTTGTTTAAATTGTTATCAAAATATTTTTGTCACATCATCCACTTTGGCACAGTCATGCTACCCAATTGAGTCTAGATATTTTACCCAATTTGTTTAAATCCTTCATTTATAATCCACATTCAAAATTGAATCTTGCTACGTTCTAAGGGTTGGTGTGTCAAAGTGGGTTTGACATTTGTGCACTAAGATTTTTTAACTTTGGTTAAATTTTCTATTTGGATTGAAGGTATTTTATTAAGACTCAAAATCACATTATCATCTTAGTGGACTCAAGTCATATTGCATATCACTCGCATTTTGAGTCCTAGAACATATCTTATCCTACTAGAATCATGTGGTGATGTTGTGTAGCTTGTTTGGTCCTAACTTTATACTTAGTAATTCATGTATGTTTTTACATCTTGAGTTGCTTATTTCATTTTTTATTCTTCATAATCTATAGAGCTTTCCTCTAAAATTCTAGGGTCAACTTGCCAAAGTTGAATCTAGATTTTACAGTGAGGGTGTATCAAAAATATATAGGCTTTGGTGTACTAGTTTTCACCTTGGGTCTTTGAATTACCTTACTCTCTTTTGATCTATATGATTTCAACTTTAGCAAAGGTTAAGTAAACTTGTGAACTAAATATTATAAAAATTGTCCATGGTTTCAAGCCACCCTCCCTTATAGTCTCATTGGTACCTTTGTTATTTGTTTAAAATAAATCCAAAGCACACTCTGATTGGTTGCCAAACATTAGTCCAAAGTTAGTCAATGCATAGAGCATCTCTTTTTATACATGAATCAAAGGTTCACTTATAGTGGGGCCTTTTATGGCCTTATGAAGATGAGAAATTTTATGATGGTTAGGATAACCCCATTGTGTTTGATGATATCCACACAATAGTAGGATCCAAAGATGATCACAATAAATATCAACCCCAAGAAGATCAATATGAAGCCCTTCTTAGATTGATAGAATTAGGTGTTAGACTACCTTCTAAATTTCCTATAGAATAATTGCATACCTTAGTTAGACAAGGAGAACAATGATGGCAAGAGCAAGATTTTGAATAAATGGGCATAACTTCTACCTCTAACAAAGGAAAGGAAATACAAATAGAGTCAAAACCCACAAATCTAGATCTTCTAGCTAATATCAAGATAATAAGTCAATAATATGTAGATCAACTTGTCACAGACTTAACTAACACCCTAGTTGCCACTTCAATTCATAATAATGCTTTGAAAGAAAAAGGAAATGTGGTTGAAGGTATGAAATAAATATTAGATGAGGACATTACCATAGTGGATCAAGGAAATCTAAACAAATGGTTAAAGATAAAAGAGACCTTATAAAGTGTTCCATTTGATATAGAACATACATTGTTCAATCATTAAGAACCTCTTGTTGCTTTACAAACATAGAAACCCAAAGATTAAGTTTGAATTGAGGAAATCCCTCAAGACAATTTGGCTGGTTCTTTTCAACCAACCCAAAAATTGGTAAATAAACATAGAAATTTCCAAACTCAACAAAGTACAAAACAACCAAATTCAAGGAATGTTTTACAATCCAAGAATCAATGGCCTATGTTCTCAACTCAAGGATCAAATCAGAACCAAATCATGGATCAAAGGGTATATGCTCCTTATAGATTCACATAAAACTAGGGGCACATTCCACCCCAACAACATCTTATTCAATCCACAAATACACCAAAAATCCAAGAATGGATTTCTATGAAGGAAATTATCTAAATATTAAAAACAAATAATAGAGTCAAAAAGTACAAATTCAATGAGATATGCTCATATCCATTTGATTTATCTATTGTCCAAAACCCCTTTACACCCATTTTGAGACACCTAAATTTGACAAGTACAAAGGAAAAGGGGATCCACATGAACATACAAGCATTCTTCATCTTATGTCAATAGGTTGCTTATATTAGCAAGTACTTACTATTACTATTTCTATGAAGTTTAGTGGGAAAAGCTCTTGATTGGCTAGTTAAACTACCCAAGGGATCAATTGTGGATTGTAATGATTTATTAGAAAAGTTTGTTAACCATTTATCATATAACATAGAACATGAATTGACTATTGTTGACTTATGCAAATCCAAGCAGTGTGATGGTGAAAGTTTTGCTGCATATCTGAAAAGGTGGAGAGCATTTTTAGGCTACTTTTAACATAATTTTCTAGACAAATAGTTGGATGATATCTTTGCAAAAAATTTGCATCTTGAAGTTGTGCATAATATATGGTTATCTTGTACTAACTCATTTAAATAAATTATTGACAAAGGATTATAGATTGAGAAGGCTCTTATTGTTAAGGGCCTTGTTAATATTTTTACATAAGATCAAGTGTCTAATCAGACTAAATCACTGGTTAAAATAGTTATGTAGGATAATCCTAAGGGATTTAGTAAAGTTGAGAACATGGTTGGAAATGGGGTGACAAAAACAAGACATGTACAAATGGTACAAGATATGCCTCCTTCAAATGTACAATTAACTCCCCAAAATCCACTACCTACTTTGCAAAGACAACCTCCACAAAGGACATATCATAATAATTTTAGAGTCTTTAGTAAGTTAGGATAATCTGTTGAAATAGTGTTACAAAAGCTCATTACAACTAATTTAATTATATGCCCAATATCAAAGCCATTTCCTCAAGATTAGATAAAAGCAGATTGGTGCAAAGAGAATGCATGGTGTAACTTTCATCATATTGTTGGTTACGATGAGTAATGTTGCATTTAATTATAACATATTATTGATAACTTTATTGAAAGTGGTGAACTAGAAATTAACTTTCTCCCTAATCAGGATACAAATAAGGATATGGAAATCTATAAATACCCCTTTCTTCGACATGATCCACCACCACCAAGAAACAATCAAAATAGTCACAATCAAGGGAAAAGGTAGAATTAGAACCAACAACAAGGTCAGCATTGTAATGAGCATAATTGAGATCATAATGCCCATACTAATAATGTGGCTTATAATAATGTATCGTATGACTATAATAATACTATGGGATAAATTTTTTCAACCCACATTACCACTGTTACTATAAAATTGTGTGGCCAATATTTTTTTCCTCACAATATGGGACCCATCATTATAAGGTAAACACCCTCTCCGCTAGTAATATAATTTCAAGTTCACAATATCATGTTGCTACTCTATTTTCACAAGTTACTAATCCTGAACAATAACACCATTCTTCTAATTATAAAGGCTCCTCACTGACCCAAAATTATCATAATATAATTAATCACCTTAGAGTTACCATCTAAGGCCCTTTGTCTCCATCTTCTAATTATAATAACTCCTTATCACCTTTAGGTTGTGCAATTGCAACTAGATGCCCATGAGTTACCATCAAGGGTCCTTTACCCACTTCTTTCCATAAACCCAATAATAACATTATGCTAATAGTTCCAAAGCTAAATACTGTCCCAACAAAGACTAAACTAGTTTAATCCATAGTTTAAAGGTTTTATAGTCTAACAGATCAATTAGATAAAACCCCTAAACAAATATCCATATTAGAACTCTTACAAACATCTAATGTCCATAGAACCATCTTTGATAAAATTTTGAAAGAGTCTATTATGCCTAATTATATAAAAATTGATTAGTTCCACAACTTAGTTGGACACTTGCCTTCATTTCAGCAAATCACATTTGATCAAAAAGACATGTCCACCCTCAGCCCAAACCTTAATAACCCACTATACATTGAGATAACCATTATGGATCACAAGATCAAGTGGGTTCTTATAGATAATGGTTTAGGGATGAGCATCATATCTCTTAAATTAGTACAATAATTGGGCTACATGGATAAAGACATTCATCTAAAAACTATTACAATCAAGGCTTATGATAATGTGGAGAGGGAGTCATCCGGTATAATTTGGTTACTAATCATGGTTGGGTTTATTTCTCATCACACATTATTCCATATTATGGATATTGATCTTCCTTATAACATAATTCTTGGTCATCCTTGGATCCATGAAGTACAAGTAGTTTCATCTACTCTTCACCAATTCCTTAAGTTTCCTCATGATGGGATCTAGGTTACTATTCCTACTGATCAATAGCCATATCAATACTACAAATATATTGAAGTAGAGTTTTGTAATTATAATTATTTCCTACGTTCTGAATTCATTGAAAAGAACAACAAAGCCATCATTTTTCATCCTTCTCCATCTAATTATATAGACCTTGGTGATCTAGCCTCTACTTTGGCTGATCCATTTCTTGTAGCTTTAGGAAAAAAGGTTATTATTAAAGATGTAAGAATTTCCACGTACCATTTGAAGGATGTCTCCCATATTAAAAAAATTACCAAAATCCCCTAAAATATTTGGTAAGCATAAAACTTCCCAAATGCTTAATAAACATGATTAGATTTAGAAACCAAAGAAGAAGCAACCAAAACCTCCTATGGTTTTTGTACCTAAAATTGCACCAAAGAAAGATTGAGAGGCTTTTACCAAGGGAGATTGGTTATATTCTAAAGGCCTTGCTGACTATTTTTAGAATCCAAAGTATCCTATCCCTAACAGGATAATGGATCATCTTGACTATATAGGGAAAGGCCTTGGTCCATAGGTGCAAGGAATTTTAGAACCCTTATCAGTTGGAGTTGTCAATTGGAATCATGGTTTCAGATTTCTCATGAAATTCGATAGTGAGTCTTCTAAATTGATTAGTAACGATACTCCTAGTAGTCACACAACATCCCACTATAGCCTTTTTGATGAGCTTGTTGACTCGGATTTGTTTAAATCAAATGCCATATTAACCATAACACCTATTGGAGCTTCTCATCCTGAAGAAAAAATTCATCCTAGTGGTGCTTCCCTTCCTAAAATAGGACATTATATCTTTACCATTGAAGCTTACCATTCTAAAGCAAAAATCCATCCTAGTAGTGCTTCCCTTCCTCAAGTAGGAAATTATATCTTTAGCATTGGAGCTTCCCATCCTGAAGTAAACTCTCACTATGACCTATGCCTTTTCAACCACAAAGTCATAGATTGGGATCATCAAAATTTGGTCATTTTCCTCGATGAGTTTAAAAATGAAGAATCAATTGTAGAATACATGGGCCTATGAGATGCATTCCCATTGCTAATCATAAGCATAGTTTTAATTTTTCATTAGGTCCTTCTACCTAATTTGGAGAGCAAGAAAACTTTCTTGGTCATAATAAATAACAAACATCGATATCTTTAGGTGAAAACCTCTTTAAGGCACTTATCGATTAGGGAAAAAGTAATGAAAAAGACAAACCATTGAGTGAAAAACTATTTTAGGTATTCTTAGGTGGGAAAGTTTGCTCATCCCTTCAGGATGTAGAAAGCCCATCTAGCCCAAGTTCCATAGCTAGTACAATCATCTCCTTAGAATAACATCAAATATTTGAGCATCTTGCTCTTGAGTTTCTAGGGGTTTTTGCTAATTGGCCTTTACCTAAAAGGCATATTTTGGTTCTTCATATTATCCAGATCTTTGGGAGGAACAAGAAGAAGATATAGCAGAGGAAAATGATCATGACCAGACATTGCCTATAATTCTATAAGATATACCCACACTCTTTATGGTGAGTACAATAGAAATGAATTTGGGAACCCATGAGGATCCCAAAAATGTTTATCTTGGAGCTTTCTTGACTGAAGTAGAATGTGAACATATCATATCCATTATTAAGGATTATATATACATCTTTTCATGGGCATACTCTAGCATGCCAGTATTATAGCTAAATTTAGTTGTGCATCATCTTATTGTTCACCCTGATGCTAAACCAGTCAAATAAAAGTTGAGAAATATGGATCCATGCATCACCCTTTTGGTTAAGGCTAAGTTGGAAAAATTTTTAGGATCTCATTTTATCAGATCACTAGACTACTCTTAATGAATTTATAATAATGTACAATGAGTAAAATGACCCTAGGCATACCTGTTTTTACTAATTTTTGTGATATCAAAAAAATCATGCCCCAAAGATGATTTTCCTTTGCCCAACATAGACATGATTGTCGACTCAACTACTAGGTATGAGATGATATCCTTAATGGATGGATTTTTTGGTTACAATCAAATCAAGATAGCCATTGATGATCAGCATAAGAGCACATTCACCACTCTGTGGGGGACATTATATTACCAAGTCATGCCATTTGGTTTGAAGAATGCTAGAGCCACATATCAATGTGCAATGACTATCATCTTCCATGCGATGATGTAGGACATTGTTGAGGACTATGTTTATGATATACTAGCAAAATCAAGAATAAAATCTAGACACCCTGACATTCTCTAAAGAATATTTGAGAGGCTTCGTGCATATAAAGTTCAATTGAATCCTAAGAAATGTGTCTTTAGAGTCACATCAATAAAATTTCTAGGTTTCATTATATCATAATGAGGGATTTATTTTGGACCTACAAAGCTCAATGCTATTATGTAAATGCCTCCACCAAACAATCTTAAAGAGTTATGAGGTCTACAAGGTAATATCCAGTCTATATGTAGGTTCATTTCTCACTAAAAGATAAGTGCCACCAATTTACCCACCTCTTAAAGAAAGGGGTAACATTTTAATGGGATGAAGATTTTCAGATAGCATTTGCAAATCTTAAATCATACTTGACCATTCCACTAGTCTTATGACCTCCAACGGAAGGAGAGCCACTACTTCTTTATATATCAGCTATAAAACATGCACTAAGGGCACTTTTGGCTCAACATGATAATCATGGTAAGTAACACAATATTTATTATTTAAGTTGCACATTGGTAGCCTATGAACATAATTATACACCTATTGAGAAGGCATGTTTAGCTATTGTGTTCACCACTCAGAAATTGTGACATTATATGCTAAATAACAAAACTATTATTATCACCAAGGTAGATCCTATCAAGTTCCTTTTATCTAAAAAAAATCTTCAAGGATGCATGTATAAATGGATTATGCTCCTTAGTGAGTTTGATATTGAGTACTAGAATCAAAGGACTAGTTCTTGTTGACCGACTTGTAGAAGATCCTATTATAGCCACAAAACCTCTCTAATTTGACCTTCAAGATGATTCTAATATGATGATAGAACAAACATCACAAAAACCTAAATAGTGAACACTCTATTTTGATGAATCCTTCACTTCTTGAGGGTCTAGAGTTGGCATATTATTGATCACACCATAGGGGGATTTGATCCCCAAAGCATTCCATATACAATTTTAGTGTACAATTTTAGTGTGTGTGTGTGTGTGTGTGGATATATATGTATATATATGCACACACACACACACACACACAATATTTGATTATTGTACATGAGAATGAGATTTATATAATTATTTTAATGTTTGTGCTCTCAATGACTAGATCTTATTATATTTCATTTTCATGAGATACCTAGCAATAAAAATAATACTAGTAATTTACTCATGTAGGGTATTGTTTCTAATAAAATTCTACTACACATAGATTTATGATTAATACATAATATATCTATGATATTATATCATTCTAATTTATTTTTATTATTGTAGAAAATCAACATGATTTATTCGATATGAATATGGTACTTTATAGCTATTATTATAACACATGCACACCTTTTAATGGTATTACATTTCCAATTGATTGGTTCCTAGCACATTTATAGTTTGATTTTACAGAGTGGATAATAATGGTTAATAAAATTTACTAAAAATATTCCCATGGTTTAAATAAAATAATCCAATATCGTATTCATTACATCATTTTCTTATGTTTTTGTATGCTAATGTGCTACATACTATTCATGGCTCAAATTTTTAGAGAAACAGTCATACTCGATGGTCACATGAGCATTTATCTATAGAGCTTCTAATGGAGCATATAATTCAAGATCATGTGATCCATGCTGCTATAAAATAACCATCATTTATGGTTCTTAGTGCATTTGATTTTTCTACTTCACCATACAGTGTGAGCACTTATAAAATTTCACCTCCTCTTGTTCCATCTTCTAGACATATGCTAGATATTCATCTTCATAGTGATATTGATTCATACCCCTATTGATATATATTTTTGATGAACCTAATTATACAAAAAATACGTATATGTTTGTTTATCCCAAGGTCCATATGGATCCACAAGCCTATTATTAAAATTTTTATCTTTAGGGTGATGATATTAGTTAATACACATCTCATGACTATTTTTTTGATACTTTGAGTGACATTTATGAGATTTATTAATTAGTTGGCATATTTTGTTGATAATTAATATGTATTTACTTCAATTTATATACATTAATTTTTAGCATATGATTCTTCTGTATGTATTTCTCTTTCATGTGATTTCCTCCCTTATATTTTTATTTTCTCATTCTATCTTCTTGATTGATCACAAAATTTACATTCCCTTGTGACAATATTATTTTATCCCCTTAGTTAATGTTAATTTTTATTTTTATTTGCCATTTAACCTTCAATTATTTTATACAATTCCAAAATAGTTTAACATATTTCTCTATGATGATAACATTTCTATATTTAGGACTTCCACCCTAGTATTGCATGGAGTTATGTGGGAAGTTTTAGCTGGGTTATAGTGTTCCTATTATTATTAATTCTAGTTTTTATGCCTCATAGGACCTATTTATTATTTTATGAAGCCCTTTATTAATTATTATTTATTTCACCCATGTTCTTATCCTTTTACATGTTATCTTTATTCTAATATATTGAAAAATGTAGAATAGTACAAAACATAGAAATAAAAAATATTAGAATGACTAGTGATTCGAATGATACATATTATGTTTTTTATACCTATGGTATACTTTTATATATCCATGATTTTCACACATGTTTTTAATCGTATTTATTTGAGAGGGTGATATAAAGGATATATAATTTACATATAATTATGGACTTCTATACGTTTCTTAGAAATTCTTCCTATCATCCATATATATTGGGGGCATATTCTTATAGTGGTTTTACACATGGTTATATATTTACATGATTTACATTTATCATATTGATCCACCTTCATTAAATATATATTGATAATAACTACATCATTTATGTTACATGGATATCATTGCTATATTAGTTACATTACAAATGTTTTTAACGTTACTACTACTATATTTTTTTTATTGATTTTGCGTGTTTGATGGTTGATTATGAGTGTTTTTGGATTTTTTTTATGCCCTTGTTCATAGAGGATCATTTTTCTTTTCCTGTTTCATCATGTCTTATGAGTCACATCCTTGCATATTGCTTGAGTAATTTATGTGTCATATAATAACATGTGTGTGTAATTATTTTAATATAGTATGTTAGTGACCATTTTCCTTATCATGTTTATTACTATACTATTTGTGGTGCCATGATCCATATCATTCAGATTAGTATTAATGGCTTGGTTACTTGGTAACTTGTTTTACATGGTCCTTATCATATATCTTTAGGCAATGTGAAATTATTATGTGAAATCATTGTTATATTCAAAACTCTTATGTCTATATGTGCTAATTTTTTGTTTATAATTGTTATATTTTCCTTATTATAGCCATCCTTGATACATTGGGTCATATTAAATTATCCTTATCTTACTTCACCTTTAGGGGAATGGTAAAATTTAATGAGTTTTACATGATTTTATATTTCTTATCCTACGGCATTAGGGCATATCACATTTTCAAAATATTTATTCAATGTTGTGGTATAAAACCCATTATCCACATCCTAAATCTATACTATGACATATATATGTGATACACATGTAGTTATATTGGGTCATGTTTATTTTCCAATCCTTACCCATTAAGCTTGAAAAATATTATCTTTACTATGGGGGTTTATTTTCACTTGTTATTTGTATATCTCCATTAATATTGACCCTATATGATAATACATTATGATTTATAAATGTGTTTTATGATTTTTCAAAGATTCCTTAATGCTTGTGCTATATAATTTAGAACACATTGGGATTCTAATTATTTATTTTGAGATTAGTGATTTTAGAAATAATTTTATATAGCTACTCACCTAAAAATGGGGTCATACATGAAGGGATATAAAAAAAGATTCATTATTTTTTTTTTGAGAAGAATTGCAAAGTAATTGACACATTTTTTTTCCAATTTTAGTAGAATGAATGATTCGTGAAAAAATGTTTGAGAAAAGGTGATTTGATAAAACGTGTTTTGCATAAAAAATGTTTTGAGCAAACATATTTTAGTTCTATTTTGAAGATAAGAAGAATTATTTGAGTGGTGCATAGTGTTGATAAAAAATGGGTAAAATTTTTAACTTTCAGGATCAGGATGTGGATTGAGTTGGTAGGAATTATTATGAAAGTCCTCATTAATTAAGCATATTTTTTTTGGAAGTTAATATAAAATTTTAAGTACATAAAAATAATTAGAGCTTACAAGTTGTAGAGAAATTTGGTTGACATATAAATATGAGTATTTGTTTATTTTACCATTTTTTTGTTATATTTTAAAACATTTTAAATTATGTTTTGTAGAATTTTACTTGCATTGAATTTATTATATATCAAATGATTATTATTAATTGGACATTTTTTATATTTTCATTTACTAACTAGATGGCTTTTTCTTGTTAGAGCATAATCACTAAGTCTTTAAAAGACATGGCTTGATTTGTAATGTTTAGTGTTCTAATGAATGTATGAAACTTAGATGGAAGAGTTTTCATAATGATCAAGCCCAACATCCTATCCTCAATATTTCACCAAGTGAAACTAGTTTTGTACAAAGATCCACCACCTGATGTAAGAACTCCTCAAATTTCTCACCATCTTTCATACTAAGTGTGTGAATTTTGGACTATATATGGAGGATATTTTTTTGGTTCTTCACTTCATATACAACAGACGTAATCTCCTAAGATAAAAATAAAATAAACAAAATACCTTATTGTATCAAAATTCTATATATGAATAAAATGTACATTATCAAAGGTAACCTAGACTAGGTTATTTTCTTTTAGAATGTCTTTTTATGTGTTATATATCCCTCTCCATAGGTATTACTTCTTACATGTTCACTCTTATAACACATGAATGTGGTCATCCTCCTCAATAATATTCAACACCTATCAATTACAATGAATTCACTTAAGAAAACCTAACTTAAGAATCTTACAGTGGTTTTGAAGCTTTAATCCTTATGAAAATATGATGAGGAGTATGGATCTCTTATCTAAGGAGTAGCATGTTAAGGCTCAGGTGGAGAAGATGTATGAGAAGAGAAAGAAACCACAAGATAAAGTAGTAAAAAAAGAGCCATCCCAATAACTACAAATGTTGATCTATAAAAATCTAAACCACCTAACTAAATCACTTATTGTTGCAGGTCATTTCTATTAGGATCTACACATAGCTCTGATACCACTTGTTAGGACCTTAGATCACAATTGATTAATTTTGTATAAGCAACTAAACACGAAATTAAACCAGAAGTAATAAGTAACTAGAAATCAGAAACAACAAAGAATAGGAGATACGGGAAACAATCAATCTTGTATTCAACTCTTCCAGAAGGAAATACAATGAAGAAATCTCTTTCTTCCTCACACCTCTTAGGTGTATAGTAATTCTCCCTCAAGAGTTCTCTCTCTCAATCAATTACAACTAACTCAATTACTGAGTTGTTCCCCCTTCATGTAGATCTTCTTGATCTTACACCTTGTAGATCTTCTTGATCTTGCGCCTTAAAGATCTAATTGATCTCGCTTACCTTATAATACAGCCCCATGGGTCTCTTAAATAGTATTTAAAGAAAACACTAATTAGAAAAATAGACTCAAGACTAAATTTAGTCTTTACATGCCAACTAGCTGTTTGTCTAAAATTAGCAATTTTGGAAATGCCTGGAAATGCACAAAAGTCAGTGTCGGTCTATAGATGACCGATGTCAGCTGACCCCTGACCGATGTCGATCAACCCCTAACCAATGTCGATAGATTCCGATCAACCCCTAACTGATGTTGGTTGGTTCTGACCGATGTCGACAACTGTGTAACCATTGCTGGTTACTAGTTAAGCCCAACAACCTCCACATGAGCTCAATAGTGAAGCTTTTAGCTCCACAACTCAATAATCTCCCACTTAGAGATAAATAGCTACATATGTACCTGTACAACAACATCCTCTAGCTTGTTTCTCCCTCTTCAAGTTCAATCTTGAAGACCAACAAAAGTTGAATAAAGATTCAACTTCTCCTTTGTTACTAGCTTTGTTAACATATCAGTAGGGTTCTTATCCATTTGGATCTTTTCCAGCTTCAACTATCCATCCTCCATTACCTATCTATTGAAGTGGAACCTAATTTTTATATGCTTGGTTCTTGAATGAAAGGCTAAATTCTTTGCCAAATGAATTGCACTTTGACTATCACTATACAATCTGTAACTCTCTTGCTCCTTTCCCAACTCTTCCATGAACCGAGTCATCCAAATCATTTTCTTGCTAGCCTCTGTGACTGTAATGTATTCTACCTCTGTAGTAGATAGGGAAACAACCTTTTGCAACTTTGAAATCTAGCTAACCGCCATTCCACCAACAGTGAACACATATCCTGTGGTGCTTCTCCTGCCATCCAAGTGGCCTGCCATATCCGAATCTACATACCCATGTAGAGAAGTGTTTGACCCTCCATAGCATAAATGCCTACTGTTGGTCCCTCTCAAATATTCGAGAATCCATTGAATTGCTTTCCAGTGTTCCTTTCCTGAATTGGCCATAAACTTGTTGACAACTCCCACTGCTTGGGCAATATCTGGTCTAGGTGTGCTTACTGATTTTGCATCCTACATATTAAACCTATCCAACACTAACCTAGCCTTATGTCTCATTTATCCATTCTCTCCTTCCTTTAACCTGTGAACCCATTTGTTTTTTAGTACTTTCTTTCTGGCTGGCAACTCAACCAAATCCCATGTTTGGTTCTCTTCCAAGGAATCAATTTCCTCATTCATGCCATGCTCCCACTATTTCTTAGATTCTACCTGCATTGCCTCATCAAAACTTTCTGATTCTCCACCATTAGTGAGCAACAAGTAGTATAAAGAAGGGGAATAATGAATTGGAGGTTTTCTTACCCTTTTAGACCTCCTTATGGGTGTTTGACTCATTGACAGCTTGTTGTTCACCCAAATTTTCTTTTAACAGTGACTGATCTTGATCATCTCTAGCTGACGTCAGTCTACACCTGATCGATGTCAATTCCACCTGACCGACGTCGGTCTTTACCTGACTAGTGTTGATTCCCAGCTGATCGATGTCGGTTTCCATCTGACCGACATCAGTCTCTGTGTTTTTTTGTGAGTGGTGATTTTTACCCGCGAGCTCATTTTGGAACATAACCTCTTCCAAATCAAGATTGCCCTGCTCAAAATTATTTAGCCTCTTGAGTTGATCACTGTACATCACCTTCTCATTACAAACCAAGGCTTTCCATTTCTTAAATGTGTCAAAAACATTAGATTTCCTATTTATGCAATAAACCCATACCTTTCTTGTAGCATCATCAATGAAAGAAATATAACACTGTGATCCTCCAATAGAAGCTACCTAAGCTGGTCCCCACACATCTGTGTGAACAAGCTCCAACTTATGCTTTTTTTTTGTTGACCCAATTTTGAAAAACCTCACTTTCTTCTATTTCCCAAAAATACAATGCTCATAGAAATCTAGATCTATGATTTTCAAATCTGAAAGCTTACCTTTTGACTTAAGAACATCCATTCCCTTCTCACTCATGTGACCAAGCCTACAGTGCCACAACTTTTCATCTACATCTGAAGTAGATAAAATAGAAGGAGAATAATCAGTAATACAAGTAGATAGATAAAGTGTACCTACTTTCTTAACTCTTGTTAATACAAGTGCACCCTTGGAAACTTTCCAAGATTCAGCTATGAGAGTTACTGTGCAACCCTCATCACCCAACTTTCTTGTAGAAATTAGATTCCTCTTCAGGATGGGTACATGCATGACATCTTTCAACACCCATGTGTTGCCATTTTGCAATTTCAACTACACTTTTCCTTTGCCAACAATTTGACAAGGCTCATCATCCCCTAAATAAACTTTTCCAAAGTCTCCATAGACATAATCATTGAAAAATTCTCTATTTGGGGTTGCATGGAAAGAGGCACCAAAATCTAAAACCCATGATTCTACTTTATCCAAGGAAAATATAAGAGCATCCTGTGCAAAAATACCTGCATCATTTGCTTCTTTATTACCTTCATGCTGATTTTCTTTCAACCAACAATCTTTCTTTGAATGCCCTTTCTTTCCACAATTCCAGTAGGTTATTCCTCCATTTCTGGATTTGGATCTACTTCCCATCTTTGACCTTGATTTCCCTTGCTTGCCCTTCTCTCTTTTCCATCCCCTGCTTTCAATACTTAAAGCATTACCTGATGTTTCCCTTGTGCTTTTCCTACAAATTTCTTCATTCAAGATTACACTAACAACATCATCAACTTTCAATATATTTGAGGCAGATGCAGTATTACTAACTGCCATTACCAAACTATGACAACTTTTAGGTAAAGAGCATAAGATTAAGAGAGCCTTAATTTCATCATCAAAAACTATTTTTGACTGAAACTAACTGATTTACAATTGTATGGAAATCATTAAGATGACTAGATACAGATCCACCTTCCTGCATTTGCAAATTAAATAATTGCTTCATAAGATATACCTTATTTGAAGCTAAGGGTTTTTCATATAAATTTGCCAAAGTATCCATTAAATCTACTTTTGTCTTTGCCTGTGATAAGTTGGAAATCATAGAAGATGCCAGGCTCAACCTTATAGATTCAAGAGCCTTTTGATCAAGAACATTCCATTCTTCATCTTTCATATCTGTGGGCTTACTTAAAACCCCACCCAATGGTAAGTACAGATCTTTCTGATACAGATAATTCTTGCCATTGAATTTCTCCATTCTTAGTTTACTTTATTTTGCCATTGCTTTACTCCCACTCAATTAGAAACCCCTGTGAGTGAATCTTGTAATCAACAAACACTAACACACTCTAAGCTTTTCTTCAACCTAACTTTGATACCACTTGTTAGGATCTACACATAGCTCTGATACCACTTGTTAGGACCTTAGATCACAATTGATTACTTTTGTATAAGCAACTAAACATGAAATTAAACCAAAAGTAATAAGTAACTAGAAATCAGAAACAACAAAGAATAGGAGATACGAGAAACAACCAATCTTGTATTAAACTCTTCCAGAAGGAAATACAATGAAGAAATCTCTTTCTTCCTCACACCTCTTGGGTGTATAGTAATTATCCCTCAAGAGTTCTCTCTCTTTCTCAATCAATTACAACCAACTCAATTACTGAGTTGTTCCCCCTTCATGCTGATCTTCTTGATCTTGCACCTTGCAGATCTAATTGATCTTGCTTACCTTATAATACAGCCCCATGGGTCTCTTAAATAGTATTGAAAGCAAACACTAATTAGAAAAATAGACTCAAGAATAAATTTAGTCTTTACATGCAAACTAGTTGTTCATCTAAAATTAGCAATTTTGGAAACGCCTAAAAACACATAGAAGTCAGTGTCGGTCTACAGATGACCGATGTTAGCCGACCCCTGACCAATGTCAGTCAACCCCTAACTGATGTCGGCAGATTTTGGTCGACCCCTAACTAATGTCGGTTGGTTCTGACCGATGTCGGTAGCTGTGTAACTGATGTCAGTTACTGGTTAAGCCCAGCAACCTCCACATGAGCTCAATAGTGAAGCTTTTAGCTCCACAACTCAACAATTTTTTCATTGACATCTTGGGCATGAATCTGATATAATGCCAGAATGAAGAAATTTGAATGCTTTGATGTTTTGTTCATTAAATGAAGGGTTGTTATATACAATTGTATTGGGTAGATATATTTCCTAATAGTTACCAATCTTAACTCTTAACTAGATAACTACCAGCTAAGATGTATTATTAAATATTGTAATACTTGAAATTATGAAAATATTTTGGAATGGTAAGATAATTATTATATATTTTTTAAGGATAATTTATTTTCACTAGATGTAGTTTCATCCAATGCAGTTTTTCTCTCTACCTCTATGGTAGAATCTACCACCCCTTAACATTATCTATATGGGCACCTATCTGCTATCTCCCTATACCATCTCATCTCAAATGCAATAGTATGCAATATGCCTTAATTTACCATTCTTTGATTATATGTCTTGGATGATTTCTGTGAAAATAGCATAGGGTTGTATTAGATATGAGTTCCTCTAATGCAAAGGATTGTCTTCATGTGGTGCATATCGATCATTGTTGACCACTTCCTTCTAATTTTTAATGATTCAATTACATTGAATTATTTGTTTATTATTTATCTCAAAATACTTGGATTTTTATCTCAATAAGAAGAGTGAATCCTTTACTCATTTTAAGGTCTTCCACAATCTTGTTGTGACACAGTCAAGGAGGTCTCTTTGTGTCCTCCACTTAGATCAAGGGAGAATTTACACCAAAAGAGTTCTCATCATTTTTGAAGAAACACATAAAATTACAAATCAAAACATTTATTTTTAAGATGTAATGAATATTCTTCAATAAGAATAATCCATGTAATTATTGCAAGTCAAGTTTTAAAACAAAGCATTAATTTACAAATAGTGTGGTTAGAAGTTCTATAAAATACAACCAAAATTAAAGTAACATTAGACAAAGTCTTAGATAGATAAATAATGATTTTATATTTGTTTAACCTATATTCATGACATTGATCACTATTATTATAATGACATGACTCAATCCACATATATTAGAGAGGCCACTTCCAGTTGAGATGATTCATAATAATAAAAAATAAATCCTCATCATTACTGACAAAGGTAGCAAGGACATGTAGTAGCACAAAGGAAACCATAATAAGATGATGAATCTAACTAAGAGGTACTAGTAAAATAAGATTACGGTGCATATAAGAATTTAGTTATTATCTCACAAATATCCTCACCTAAGATAATTACTATAGTTTTTCTAAAGTATCATTTTTTCTCACTTGATGTAGTTTCATCCAATGCATGTTCTCTCTACCTCTATTGTAGACTTTAATTCTCTCTAGCATTATTGATATGGGTAAATTTTGCTAGCTTCATGTAATAGATCATTTTTAAGGAAATTGTATGTGGTATACCTCATCTATCCCATTATTTGACTATAAGCCTTGTATGACCTGTAGGAAAATAATATAGGGTTAAATTCAATTCTATTTATTATTATGCTAAGGATCATCTCAAAGTGGTTCATAATGATCTATGTAGACCCCTACCTATTACATTTCAATGATTTAATTACTTTCAATTATTTGTTGATAATTTTTCTCGGACTTGGGTGTTTTTTCTCAAGAATAAAATTGAATCATTTACTCATTTTAATGTGTTTGAACATATTTATGTGATATAGTTAGGGAGGACTCTTTGTATCCTCCACTAAGATTGAGGGGGAATTCACATTAAAGGAATTATTAGTATCCTTGAAATAACATGAAATCAAACAACACTTGAATGATCCCTATATGCCCCAACATAATGAAATTATAGAAAAACATAATCATTATCATGGAGATGGTGCGTTGCATGCTTCCCACTAAAAATTTAAAGGTGACATTCTTGGTATAAGTAGTCCATATAGTCATCTATCTTATAAACATGAAACCTACAAAGATATTATATAAAAAACACCATAGTATAAATGGATTGGTATCAAACCTATAATCTACCATTTAAAAGTATCTGGTTTTACATTAAATATGTATGTCCCAACTAAAAAGATGAAGGAGACCAAAATGAAGACATTAAAGGGCATCCTATTGGGGTAAAATACTACCTAAAAAAACACATCATCTCATAGATCCTAAGACATGGAAAATTTACAAATGTTAAGACATGGTTTGTGATGATTCATCATTTGACTCATTGACACACAAACATGATTCAAAACTAACCACCTCTCACAAGTGGATTCCATAGCCAAATGATGAGCATGATGAATCTTGTCAATATTAAGATGAGATGAAAGGAGAATTATTTGTTGATATTGGAAATTTGGAAGACAATTATTCATAAAATCAATAAGAACATCAACATCCAAAATGGGTAGACAACACCATCAGGGTATTACACTTAAACACCATTCCATATAATTCATCAAGAGTTTAGATAATAAAATAGGTGTGAAATGAGGTTAATATCACACTGATGAGTTCAGTTATTGATAATGCTAACCTAGATACATTTCTAGAGGCACTATGTCAACTTCAGTGGATTAAGGCCAAGGATGCCAAATATGATTCCATTATTAAAAAGACATTTGAACTTATCGATCTACCTATATAAATTAAACCCATTGGATGCATGTGGATTTTCAAAATAATATACAAGATAGATGGGTCTATTGACAAATGCAAAGCATGACTTATTGCAAAGGGGTATGACCGGCAATAAATAATTTATTATGAGTATAAATTTCCACACACTATGAAGATCAAAATAGTTAGAGGTATATGAGTGCTTGAAACACAAAAAGGATGGAAGCTTCAAAAGATCGACATCAGAGTGATTTCTTGAATGTTGATCATAAGGAAGAAGTGTACAAGACCTAACCATAAGCATTTATTAATGAACAACATATATAAAAGTTATGTTTTTAAACCAAGTCACTTTATTCACTTAAGCAAACACTAAGGGCATGGTATATTAAAATATGGGGTTGTTTATTATAACATGTATTCACTCATAACCCCTCATATTAAAATATGTATATCAAGAAAGTAGACATAGAGATTTTCATTCTTTTTGTGTATGTGTTTGATCTTATAATAATAGGAATCTTAGATGATCTCATCTAGTAAGTGAATAATGAATTGAATAAAACATTAGACGTGATAGATCTAGGGCTACTTCATTACTATCTTAGATTGAATATATGGAAAAATAAGAATCACATTTTGATCTCACATGTGAAATATTCCATGATGCCACATGAGAAATATTGGATGATATATTGTAAACCATTGTTGACTATGATGGATAAAGGCTTTCAACTATCCTAATTTTAGGATTCACCTCAAATAGATATAAATCATTATAGATAACATGTTTAGAGTCTCACTTGACATATACCAGATCGAATATATGTATTAGTATCAATTATCTTTGAGATTCATGCAAAAGCCAAAGAAGTTTCATTTGGTTACAACAAAGTGAGTTTTATGAAATGTCATAGTTATAGGAGATTATGGTCTAAAATACAAGAATATCTCACATTTTTTCTTGTAGCATTATACAAACTCGGACCATGAAATCAACTAAAAGATATATCATTCATCTTAGATCTAGAGCAATTTTATGGAATAGTAAGAAGCAATATATATTTTATCTCTCATCCATAAAGACAAAATATTAGGATGTATGAGGAGTTTTATGTAAAATAATCTATCTATGTTGCATTTAGTTTGACATGGAAATTCCTGAAGATCATCCACAAATCCTTTTTTTGACAATCAAGGTGTGTTGAAACTTGAAGATTGTCAACAATCCAGTGTTTCATGAAATAACCAAACACATTGAGGCCCAATTCCATTAACTTCAGGAACAAGTTTTGAAGCACCACATTCAACTTTAGTATTACCCAATAGATTTACAATTAACATATATACTCACCAAGTCACATGGAAAGGTGAAATTTTATTTACTTCAAGGGTAAATTTGTAGAAACAATGTAATAAAGGGGAAATATTAGGATAATTTTAATTATTACATTGTTTAATAATACATATTAAATAGTATTTATCTAGATAAGAGTTACACCTAGTAACAATTAGATAATTTCTAAACTAAATATAATCTTATATAATCACCATTCATTCAATGAATACAACATTGAAGCATTCATATTTCTTCAAGATATATTAGACCTGTATATTATTTTGCTAGGATTGTTATTTTGAGAACATTTGATCCGTCCATCTTTCATTATGTAAGTCAAGGTATGTTTTTTTATTATTTACATTTTTATTTTAATGCATACATGCATCACTGACATATGCAAATTCCAGTATGAGAATTATGTAAACACTACATTTTTTACAATACCCTTATCCTTCATTTATTTTATCCATTTTAAAGCACTTGGTCCACTTTTATAAATTAAGTAACTTATAGACATTTCCTACCCCACATTATCGTTTCTATAGCTCCTTAATCCTTATAGATATATTCAAACTTCACTCAATTTATTTATTTATAAACATCTATCTTTATCTGGCATATATTTATATTATTCCTCCTATTTTGATACTTTATTTGTCCTAGGACAGAGACTATAGTATTTTTTTGGTCAAAAAATATGTTATGGACTTATTTGGTGGCTTATAAATATTTATAACCTATTTTAATGTGTTTTACCTTACTCTTAAAAACTCCTCATGTTGTGATTAATGTTTCTACATATGATCCATGGTAAGTATATACACATGCCATGTCTTTGAAATATCTATATACTGTGTATTCCTAATCGATTTACAAAGGTTGAATTCTAAGGTGGACACTTACAACCAAATATTTGAAAAACACATCTAAGAGAAACAATATGTTTTCTTCTGAGGTAGGTTTTTATTGAGCATATATTCTATGCTTGAGGAGTCTTCCATCTTAAAATTTCAGATTTTTGTGTTATTTTCCCTAGTACCAAACTAAAATTATTGCATTATTTCATCATCATATCAAGTGAATAGAAGGTATTAACCCTCACTAAACATTCCATTTACAGTACACAATAACTACATGGATTTTGATTCAACCATGCATGATATGTAGTCAAAATTTTAATACCCAACTCAATTAATTATCCCTTTTCCTTTTCCAATAACATGTATAAAAAATTCAAAGATAAATTACATGTCATATTAGACATCATTCTTGTGAGATTTTATATATAGCATTATTTTCACTTGCATATCCTAGATCCACTTCTATATTTTATATTTATTACATGAGTGTGATTATTTCATGACATTTGGTATATGTACTTGTCATTTCTTATTGTTGTATCTTCATTGGTTCTTGTTTATTATTTTTAGTTACTATTGTAGACCTAAAGGACTACTTTTATTATTAAATCTTAGATATATCTTGTGCATAATCACAAACCTACTTGTGTGTTATCTATTTAGCACCCTTTAACTATTTTACCTTGTGAATAATTAGACCTTATGCATAGTGTCAGGGTCTTGCTCCACCAATTAGAGCACATATGATTACTTCTTGTATTAGCAACTAAACACAGAATTTAACCAGAATGATAAGTAACTAGAAATATGACACAACACAGGAATATGAGAGATAATACACAATTGTATTAATAATCACTCAGAAGAAAATACAATAAAGAAGATGCCACTTCTTCTTCCACCTCAAAGGCTCGCCACACCTCAAGACCTTCTTCCCTCTCTCTCTCTCTGTCACAACAATCAACTCCAATATAGAATTGATGTTCACCTCCACTAGTCAGAAATAACGTTGCCAGTACACCAAGTACACAACCGTACTCCAAGTAGATCTCCTGCTCTCTGCTGCTACCTGCAAATCACTAGACCTTACTCACCATTGTAGATCTCCAAAAGAAGCCATGCACACCTGCTGACCAAGATCATACATATACGAAGAACCCTTCTGATTCTCCAAACCAACACCCACACTTGGTACTGTGGCACTAAGAGGAACACACCATTGCTCTCTTCTCTCAGAAGGAGCTTATTTAGCTCTCTTACTCTCTAGCACTCCTTACAATATAGCCCACGAGTCTATATATAGTTCTCATGCTTACAATAATTAGACTATCTTAATTACAATAATTAGACACACAACTCAAGACTATAATTAGCCTTTACATGGAAACCCTCGGTTCAACGAACTAACTATCCATGCAACGAATAGTTTTGGAATTGACATAGGCGACCGATGTCAGTCCCTGTCTGCCTGGAGGTGACCGATGTTGGCTGACCTCCTACCAATGCTGATTGTCTTCAGCTCACACTTGCCGATGTCGGTTTACTCTTGCACTACACTCCATCGATGCTGGTCTCCCTAGAACTCGGCAACCTCCTCCATGTTTGCACCAGTTGAAGCTTTTAGCTCCACATCCTAACATATAGATCTATAATTTGAATTATCATATACCTACTTTTACTATCTTCCTTTATAATATTTGAGTTAGTAATGTTTTAGTCACATAGCAATGTCTAAAATATAATGCAAGAATTGTTAAAGGAATAGATATTTGAAACTACAACTACATGAACCTTCCATGTCACATCTATATTTTTTAGAGAAATAAGAAATGACATAATGAATTTATTAGGATGAGTGATATAATATTGAGAAATTTAAATTTTAGTTTCCACAACTAACTAAATATGTGATGAGGGCCATTACTTATAAATATAAAAGGAAGAATTATCCAAACATAGTAAATTCAATATATAAATTCATTTTGCTTTCCATAGACAGTCTATTTAGCTTTTAACTATGTTTCATTCTAGTACATATTATGCCAAATTGTGAAAATGTTGAAACTATGTTTTCTATGTTTGATTTTCACTTCATGATCTAACAGTTCATCATAAATATCCTTATGATGCCCAATGTGATTGGAGAACCTCAATTTATCATGACACCATGAATCATAACACATAGAACATGCTTTGAAATGAGTATTTATACCAAATGGATCCTTTTCCCTACATTAGTGCATCCCATACTAGTATCCTAGGGCTCATAGAATGTAAGCAAGCTCACCAATAGTGTGCCCAACTTAAAATCAAACCAATACCCATAAAATATGATGAAATGTGACCTATTGCAGAATTTTTAACATTACACAAATCGCCTCTTAAATTAATTACATATTAATTTTAATTTATGTGTCATTATTTTACCCCAAAGGTCCATATCGACATGAAAAGTGATAATTTAGTATAGGAAAATAATTTTCAAGGCTTTTCCCCATATTTCTTCATGTGAATCTTCATTCTTAGCCTTATAGTTATGTGTACACATATTTTCTATACTTTTTCATTCCTTGTAAAAAAAAATCATTATTTACTATTTATTTATCATTGAATCTATAATAAGTTGGTCGAGATTGCTTTCTATTTCAATTTATTATTACAATTCAATAATTTACTTACTAATTTATTTGGTTTTCCTCCACAATATCATCTTATGGCACTAAAAATTAGCTTGTATGATCTTATCCAGATGTTAGAATGAATATTATATATTGGATGTATCAATAAGATTCAATATAATTTTTAGGTTTACACAGACTCTGTTTTAAGTCTTTTTTCATGGTATTTCATAATAATACTAGCAATTCTATTTAGTGATAAATTCTCTAACTACACATTGATCTTGGTCTATTTAAAATTTTCTTTGCCCATATCATATTTATAACGAATCAATTAAATAATTTAATAGGAAGTTTAAAATTATGTTACTACCATCATGGAAATAATTATTCACATCAAATTTCTCAATTCATTCACAAGTACGAAGGAGTATAATTTTGTTTTTATTTACAATCTTGGTAGAAATGGATTCATATTGTTGATTCAAATAAAGATAAATTGCATAGTAAAAATTAGATCTCTAAGAATTATTCATAGTAGTCCCTCAAAATAACATCATTTTAATTAGCTCTTTATAACTATAGCTCAATTCCTTTGAAATAATAATATATGCGAATGAAAACTCCTAAAATGTGTGCTATCATAGACATTGATTCTTCCCATACTTTGGTATTTATTCTCACTTTGATAGCAATGTATGTTGTAGGTTTAATATAAGTTATTGCAATGTTGGAAGTCCACTAATATTACTTAATTATGCTTTTTTTTTGACTTAACCAATAGCTATTTCAAAAATCTTCCAAAATTAAGGGTTCAAACTTTTCGTAGGAAATTTGGAAGTTTTACATTATTTATATCTATGCCGATGTTAATTATATTTTACAATTATTTTTTATATAGATCTGTTAATGTTACAAACCTTTATGTTTGATACTAACATAAAAAAATAGGAATTTATAATTTTTTGTGTCCATATTGTAAGTAGTAGGAATAAAAGACATATTGGGTTAGGTAGTGAAGATAATTAAATATTTAAAACCTCTTACTTATTTTCATGTTTGACAGGGGATAACACATCAACTATTTAATAATATTATGTATTTTTTCTTTTGTTACACTATATGCCTATATTTAACATACCCATTATTTACTTCCAAGCTGATTTTACTAGAAACCCAAAATATATAATATAACAAAGACGAGAGTAACATTTAGAATAAATTGTGTAGTTTTATTTCCAACTATGTATGATCTGAAACACTAATTAAAGAAAACCTTAAAAATAATTTTCAATAATTTATTCTCTAATCATATAAATTGTGGAAACATTATATCTCTTATAATAAAGTTTCATATTAGAAAACATATAATTTAAAACAATATTTGAAAAAAGTATCAAGTGATAAAATTTCTTAGTTTTGTTATTTCATTGAGTAAATTTGATATTCTGATTATTTTGTTTAATTTCAAATTTAATGAAATATTTGTGACATTGAGAAGGACAACCAATTAAAAAATCTAATTACAAAAAATTTAAATCAAAATAATTTCTATAAAATAAAAATAATAAAACATGAAAAAGATGTATTCAAAGTTCAAAGAGAAGTAGTAGGAGAAGGGGATACAACCCCAAATTAATAGAATTTATAGTGGAACAAAATAATATACTTTGGTATGATTATTATTTTGTAATAATGAGATTCATCTTGAATAATCAAGGCTCAAAACTATTTAAATATATTACTTTTTAATTCAATGCAACCACTACAATCTAAAAAAATATTTAACATATAGTTTTTTTAATTAAAAAAAATGTTATTAGCACTAAAAAAAATAAAAAAATAAAAATAATAATAATAATAATAATAATAATAATAATAATAATAATAATAATAATAATAATAATAATAACTTCTTCAATTTATACATTTGAAAACTAATCTTTAATCCATGAGCACCATTTATCTAGAAATAATCTACATATCCAAATTCATTCTATGCAGATATTTATTTTAGATATTTTTAATACACATTTAAAAATATATTAAGTTATTGTTGTGTATGAAGTATAAAATGTCAAAACAATCTTTTAAAATTTGCAAGTTGAGAAAATTATCTATGTGTGTGTATATATATGTATATGTATGTATATATGTATATGTATATGTGTATGTGTATGTATGTATGTATGTATGTATATATATATATATATATATATATATATATATATATATATATATATATATATAATTGTATATAATGATAAAATTATATTATCAATGTGTTTGTGTGTGTGTGAGAGAGAGAGAGTCAATATTTTCTAAAATATCAAATAAACCCAAAAATAAAACAACAATCTTAAAATCCTACTAATTAATATTTATTAATTGATAATTAATTTTTATAAATTATATAATAAAATTAATAAATTTAAACCTTCAGTGTGTACACACAAAATTTAAAAAAAATAAAAAAATCAAATTATCTATACATTTGTTGCTTCCCCTCCATCATCTATGTGAATGGAAGATTTGATGATGTTCACAAAAGTTTTGACCATGAAGACCATATTAACTTGTATGTAATCAATACCATGTCTTTGTATTAAGTATATGTGTTTGATATGCGTGTATGAGAAGGAGACTTTTTTTTTTTTTTTAATAATACATGGTGATATAAACTTATACCATATGTTATCACCCATTTAATATGTTACCTTGAGTGAGTAGACTCCCAACATGTCCAATTTATCTCCCACACCTCCATAGAAGCCTACAATCTTTCCAATGCCACTTGAGGAAAATTTAGTTTCAGATTCAACACCATAAAGACCATATATGTGAATATTACTCGTAATCTTTAAAGATTTGAGAACATATTTATTTTCAAATCTCCCATAGCCTTTGGATATTTATGTCAAATATTCATTTTTTTGAAACTCAATCTATGATGCAAATGATAAGTACATGTGATACTAAATGGTTGAATCTCGAGTTAAATTATAATAAATATATGCTCTAAAAAAATTTATTGTATTCAAAATATATGCAAGGCAAATTTAAAATGATGAAATAAAATTAAAAATATATAATAAATATATGTTATCATAAAATTATATTATCAATTTAGGTTTTAGTGTCATCCATATATATTTTTATAAATTAAAAAAAAAAAATTAATTATTCCTAATTGACAAATGTCACGTAGCAGCTAGTCCTTCTCTATATTGTATTAACTGGAGATCTTGGAGGTTAAGATAGAGTAAACTGGTATCCATATCATTGGCTTACAATAGACAAGCATTCATAGAAGGCTGTATACAAAATGTTTCATGTATGTATGTATGTATGTATGTATGTATGTATGTATGTATGTCAAAAAAATATTTTAATACATATATAAAAGGTTCAATTAAAAATATTTTGTAAAAAAATATGATAATTAAAATTTACATTAAAATTTATAATACTATTGTAATAATATATTAATTAATTCATTTTAATTGATTAGAAAGAATTATTACTTTAAATAAAATGTTTTCTGATTACTTTAAATAAAATGTTTTATGTAGAAGCAACAGACGTAAATTTATAAGTATGTATATGCATGCATGTCATTTGTTTGTTCCTTGTTTAATTATTATTTATTTATGTTTGAATGTATAATAAATTTATTGTAGATTATTTTTTAATGTAAGTTATTATTATAAGATGATTAATTATTAAGTTATTTAGTTTTCCTCTGCATCACTATTTTAGATTATTACAAATCTGTATGGATGATTTTAACAAGATGTTTCGATTATATATATATATATATATATATATAAGGTTTATGAAGAGTTTTCCATAAAGTTCTTCACGTATTTTTAGATTAAAACTCTCAATTCTATTCAATCAGAACTTCTCTCACTTACTATAAATTGAGCCTCATCTATTTCAATTTATTTTCATCCATACCATATTTAGATTAAATAAATTGATTATTTTAATAGAAAGTTCAAAATTATGATTCTTCCTTCATGATAAATATTATACTCATTAAAATTCTAAATTTTTAAATAAGTAGAGATGATGCTAGAAATTCTTTTCTTTGCAATCTCTATAGAAATGACTTTATATTGTTATGTCAAACAAAGATTAGTTGTATAATACAAATTAGGGCTATGAGGGTTTTTCATATTACTCCTTTGAGCTATCACAATTGTCATTAGCTCTCTGAAACTATATCTGGATTATTTTGAAGTAGCCATATATGCAAATGAAAGCAATCAAAGTGTGTGTTTCCATAAATATTCATTCTTCGCATACTTTAATAATTATTCTCTACTTCAGTAACAATATATTTTATATGTGTATTAGATCTTGAAAGTCCACTCATATTATTTGATTATGTTTTTATCTCACCTTAAACAATATCAATTCCAAAACTCTATGCCAAATTCAAAGTGTCGAATTTATCATAGTAAATTTGGGAGTTGCACGTTATTTCACATCTATAGTTATGTTATTGCTCCTTTTACAATTTTATTTTTATACAAGTCCAATCATGTTCTAAACTTCTATGTTTATCAATAGTATGTCAAAAAAACAAATTCTAGTTCCATTTGTTGATATGGTAAATAGTAAGAATAGAGGATACACTGGGTTAGGTCATGAAAGAGAATAAAATAGTTAGGACCAAACACGTTACAGGTTCAAATCCGGGATCTTCACACCGATTACATTTCTTCTTTGGCGTATGCCGATCTAGTGAAGGGTAGGTCGATCTCTTCGACGAGTGTGAAAGAGCAGATTTTCTTCTGTCGGAGCAGGCAGTGGATTACAATACGCAGCTGTATATTTCAATAACCACGCAAGTTGTTGGGCTCACCAAAACCCAGCAGCATCAATGCTCAGCGCGCAGTCGTATGTCCAGCTCTCAGAATGATACGAGCCATGCTCTATTTAAGATCTGGTAAAGCCCATGCCTTTATCTTGTTAAAGGTCTATCGTCCTCTTTTAATTTCTTCCAAATCCGTGCGAGAATGCTGTCCTTTAGGTTTAGTTTTGTTTTATTATACAATTGAGGCATATAGGTTAGGGTTGTTTAAATTTTAAGCTTGTCGCATTATGTTATATTTTATTTTATTATTTTATAAATTGTATCTATACAGCCTATGTTATTGAATCAATAATAGTTAAAGTTATGAAGATGTATAAATTAGAGTATTATACATCGTTTTAATATTACAAGTTACATAAAAAAAAATTGTCTAATGTGAGTTAATCAGGTGTATTATTTATTTGAGTTATAATCTTTGTGTTAGGTTTGAAAGTTTGCTCAAACAAAATTATTATATATCGTTAAAAGTGTTAAAAATATAAAAATATTTGTTCTCATTTTTACACGAACATAATATCATTTTATCTATTATATCAATTAAATGAAAAGGTTTTTAATCCAAAATAATGGGGCCACACATCAATATAGTGGCACTAATATATGTGTCAAACTAGCTTAAACTAAAAGTAGCTTCTAGTGGTAGTGCCAGTTATTTTTGGTATTATAATTAATGGCATTAATCAATGGCAAAGGCTACAAACAATGATAACTAGGAGATAGTCATAAAATAATTCATTTTTAATTTATTTGTATAGTATTTTATTTGTGTTGAGCTTGTATATCTTTTCTTATTATAATGATAATGGATATAGTAATATCATAATAAATATAACAAAAAGTATTCTTGATAAGCTGACTAGTTTGATTGTACTACAAATTATTTTTTTCCAAAAATAAGCATTATTTTGAATTGTCAGAAACTTAAAACTATCTAATTTTTTTTATTTTTCTTAATTCTCAACAATCACTATACTATTAAAAATAGAAAAAATCATTTTAAATAAAATGTGAACATTATATTTCAGTAAAATACAAATATTAGTATAAACTTATGTAAGCAATTTATTTTTTATTTTTTTGGAACAACCTATCATAGATTTGTAAACTAATAGTTTAGGCAAGAAAACTATTTCACCAAAAATATTCACGCGCCTTTTTTTCTATACCTTTTTTATTGTTGACAATTGTAACATACTTTTTAGAGTTTGCTAAGTTATTATTATGTATGAGGTGTAATTTGTCAAAACAATCTTTTATGATAGACATGTTGAAAAAAAACTCACATTTTTAGGTTGTGGTTCATTATCCCACCTAAAAGGTGCTTTATATTTTGGTGTATTATACACTAGTATTATTTCTAAACACTTTTGTCATTTATATGTCAAGTTTCTCATATTTTTTTAAATCATATGTCATTTTTTACATAGTTAAACATATAATATTTATACCAGTCATTGTCTAACAAACTAGTACTTCAGTTAAATTTTAGTTCTTAAGAGTTTATCTAACATTCAAAATTCAAAATTTAGTTTTTAATAGTTTATCCAACCTTCAAAATCATTTTAAATATATTCATAGAATGTATAGGATGACGTGGGATGATATTTAAATAATTTATTAAAAATATAAAATTTTGGAGTGTTAATTTGTAAGATAATTACAAATTCTACTAAAAGTATTTTTTATAATGATTTAATTAATATATATTTTTTTAATAATATACCCCATCATATATAATATTATAGTAAAAATAACTTACATAAATAAAACAATAGTGTGGCTCTTTGTACCTATATGGTATGGAAAGGATACTTATTTTAATTTTTTTAATAAGACATGGTCATATGCAGAAATAACATGTGCTATAATCTACTTAATACACTTAAATATTGACATAAAATACTCTCAATGAGTCCAAGAAGTCTTCCTCACGTCCATAGAAGCCTACAATCTTACCAGTACTAGAAGAGTTAAATGCAGTGCCATTATTAATATAATAAGTACCATAAGTGGTAAGATTAGAGGTGGGCATCAATGATTTTAGGATAGTTACTCCATGATAGTTCCCAAAATATCCAAATATTTTTGTCAAATATTCAGTTTCCAAAAAATTGATCTACAACTCAAATCATAAATAAATTTAATATTGAATACTTCAATCTCAAATAAAATGATAATTAATATATGTTATAAATTTTATATATTCTATAAAATTTACAATGATAAAATTATAAGAGAAAAAAATGTCATTAGAAAAAAATACTATCAATTCAAACTTTAATACTTATTCGTATTTATTTTTGTAAGTTTTAAAATAGAAAATATAATAATTTAAAATTAATAATTAGTTTATTTAAATTATATAATAAAATTAGTATATATATGCCATTTAAAAAGAAAGTATAAAATTATTTTTACTGTAACCATTCGACCTCCATCACCTCTGTGTTTAAGGGTAGAGATTTTGTGTGTATTGTTTTTACCACAAAGATCATAAACAACTTGAATGGAATCAATAATATCTCCATAACTTATTGTGATGCTTTTTATGTCCATATACATTCCGTCTATCCATACACCTCCACCCGATCCACCCCATGATCATTCTAATTTATAATATGGAATTGCCTAAACATAAACATGCAATGTAAACATAAGCATACAAAATCAAAAAAAAGAAAAGATACCATTATTATTTGATATAGAATAAAAAATAAATAATTGAATAATATTAATAAAATAAATAAAATATATAACAATAAGCAAATAATTAATCAATAATAGTGAAAAGTAGGAAAGGAACATAAAAGATAATAGGCACTCAAAACATAGAGGAAAGGAAAATAAACACAGAAGAACTCAAAACATACATACCATGTTTGGTTTGAAGTGCAATATTGGATAACCATGAGAGATGAGAGATGAGATTTATATAATGAAGGAAGTAGATTGATTCACGCCATTGCCCATGCGTTAACAAGGGGAGTGATGATGATGTTCGCAAGAAACAAATTTAGTTTTATTTGGAATATAATAAAAATTAGTTAAGTGGAGGATGGTGTTGAGAAAAATATTTGAGTAAAATTGTCTACTTCCTTGATCAAGAAGTGGATTGAGTTAGTAATAATTACTTTGAAAGTTATCATTAAATTAGCAGATAAGCTATTAGAAATTACACCTAATGTTTAAATAAATGAAAAAAAACTCTAGTTTTCACATTACAGTAACACTTGGTTCACATATAAACATGTGTAATTTTTCCTTTGACCCTCTATAAATTATGTTTTTTAACACATTCAATTGTGTTTTTCAAAATTTTAATTATATTGAATCGATTATAAATTCAATACTTACTAGAAATTAGTCTTTGTTGATAGGTATACCTGAGTTTCAAAGTAATGTGAAAGGATCCTTATCTCAATCATCATTTGATCCATCCATCATTATCTAGGTATGTCATAATATATGGTTCAATTATTTACTTTTTTACTATTACCCATACATGCATCACTCCTATATGAAAATTCAAATAGTGCCATTATGTAGACACCAAATTTTCATTCAAGACCATTATATTTTGTTTTATTTATCCACTTTCAAGCACATGGTCCACTTGCAGACAATTGACTAACTTCTGGAGATTTCCTATCCTACATTAACTTCTCTATAGCTCTTTAAGCTTTATAGATACATTCAAACTTCCATTTATTTATTTCTTTCTAGACATGTGCCTTTATTTGACATATATGTCTATTACTCCTCTTGTTCTAAGCATTTATTACTCAAGGGATAGATTCTATAAATTTTTTATGGTTTAAAAATATGTCTAGGACTTATTTGGTGGCCTTTGAATTTTGTTCACTTATTTTTATTGGTGTCACCTCATTCTGATAGATTTCTCACACTACGATCAATATTTTCACCAATGACCGATGGTTAGACTATACATGTATCATCTCCTATAGATCCATAAATATACTAACTCATCCTAAGCCATTTAATAGGGTTGTATTCTAAGGTGGAAATTTACTACCAAATCTTCCAATTGCACATCTCATAGAAATAATCAATTTTCCTATGAGGAGCCTATTTTTTTTAATCGCATCTTTTTCACATGAGGATTTTCCCATCTTGAATTTTCCATTGTTTTCCCTTGTACCAAACTATGGTTTCTACATGATTACATCATCATCTGTAGTGAACAAGAGGTCTTATCTCTCACTTGACATTCCATTTACACTCTACAACGACTATGTTGGGTTTGATTCAAACATGCATGATATGTATTAGAAACATGACTACCTGAATCAACTAATTCTACCTTTTCCTTTTCCTCTAACAAGGAAAGTAATTCAAATACAAAGAACACACCATATCAGACATTACTTCAATCGTATTTCATAGATATCTTTTACTTCATTTTCACAACCTAGATTTAGTTCTAGATTTTAAATTTATCACCCAGTTGTGATTATTTCATGGCTTTCAATATTTATATTTATCATTGTTACTTGTTGTAGATTCCTTCCTGCATGTTTATTATTTGTAGATACTAATATAGACATGAATTATTATTTTATTGCTAAATATTAAATATACCTTGTGCATATGACCATAAACCTATTGTTGTGTTACTCATTTATCACTCTTTATACCATTTTAAGTTTACGATTTGAAAGTTGATTTGTCATTAGATTTCTATAACACCATGAACTATATGTGTCTTCCTCTATAACTTTTGAATTACTTATTTTTTTAGTTATGGACCTATTTGTAAAATCTAATGTAGCCAAAGACAAATGATTATATATTTAAAAATAAAACTACATGCACCTTCCAAGTCATATATAAATTTTTCATAGCAGTCAAAGACAACATATTACATTGACCAGGCTAAGTGATAAAATATTCATAAACTTAAGTTTCAATTCCCATGAATAACCAAATATGTGATGGGGGGCATCATTTATACATATCAAAGGATGAATTATCCAACCATTATCAAGTCAGTCTATACTCTCCATTTGGTTGCATTCGACACTCTGTGTAGGTTCAAAATATGTTACATGCAATTTCATATTGTGCCAACTTGATCAAACTTGAACACCAAATTTTATCATGCTAGACATTCACTCCATGATCTAATAGTTCATCACAAATCTCATGAAGATACCCAATTTTATTGGAGCATCTTGAATTACCATAAAACTAAGATTCATACCATCTAGATCAATTTTTAAGCATCTTGAATTACCACATGGAACATTTTCTCCATGCCATAGCATGCCATACATGTCTCATAGAGATCACATCACATAAGTAGTCTCACCAATATTATTCACATTTAGAAATAAATTTGACACACCTACAAGAAGATGAAATGTGATCCATTGTAGAAGTTGAAACATTTCACAAATTGTGTGATTTTGTAATTACATTCCTATAATTTTATATGTGTGATCATTTTATCCCAAAGGTAAATATAGATATGAAACTTACATTTGAGTATATTAATATACTATACAAGGATTTTTTTTTCCATATATTATTATGCGAATATTCATTCTTACCCTTATAGGTATGTGTATGCATGTGTGTCATTTATTTATTCCTTAATCAATAAAGGATCATTAATTACTATTTATTTATTTATCCTTGAATGTATAATAGATTACTATAGATTGTTTTATAAAGTAATTTATTATTATAACATGATTTGTTACTAAGTTATTTAGTTTTCCTCTACACCACCATCCTAGGTAACTACATATTGGTATAGATGATCTTGTCAAATTATTTGGATGAAATATATATATATATATATATATATATATATATATATATATATATATATATATATATATATATATATATATATATATATATATATATATGATTCACCAAAAATATTTATTAAAAAATATATGCTTACAAGGAGTTTGTCATAAGATTCTTCACGTGCTTTATAGATCAATACTATCAATTCTATACAATGAGAAATTATATAACTCACTATAAATTGATCCTCATGTATTTCAATTTATCCTCATCCATACCATATTTATTTTGAATAAATTAAATACTATAATAGGAGATTTAAAATTATGTTTGTTCCTTCATGGGAAGTACTATACTCATCAAAATTCCAAACTTTGGCATAAGCAGGGAGGATGCCAAAATTTATTTTATTTACAATCTCGATAGAAATGACTTCATATTATTAAGTCAAACAAATATCAGTTACATACTATAAATTAAGGCTCTAAGGATTTTTTCGTATTACTCCCTTGAACTAGTATAATTTTCATTACCTCTCTAAAACTATATATCAATTCATTTGAAGTAGTCATACAGGTAAATGAAAATACCAAAAATGTGTGCTTTGATGGACATTGATTCTTCACATACTTTAGTAATTATTCTCTACTTTAGTATCAATATATTTTGTATGTGTACTAGATTTTATGATAAAATTGAATGTCTAATCATATTAATTCATTATGTTTATTTTTCACCTTAAACAACATCAATTCCAAAACTCTATGGCATATTCAAGGTATCAAATTTATCGTAGTTATGTTATTGG
>JARHVA010007776.1:427500-442500 GCA_037957365.1 Torreya grandis
CCAGACATGGTCATTTACTGATAGACCATGCGCTTTCATCCACTTAATACAATTAAATACAGATAGAATAATCTCCCAGTGAGTCCAAGAAGTCTCCCCTATGTCCATGGAAGCCTACAATATTATTAGTGCCAGAAGAGTTAAACACAGTGCCATTCTTAATACCATAAGGACCATAAGAGGTAAGATTAGATGTGAGCATCAAACCTTGAAAGATATTTACTCCATGGCAGTTCTCAAAATATCTAGATATTTTTTTCAAATATTGATTTTCCTGAATATTGATCTGCAACTCAAACCATAAATAATTTTAATATTAAATAGTTTAATCTCCAATAAAATAATAATAACTATATGTTATAATTTTTAATATATTTCATAAAATTTAAAATGAAAAAAATATATGAGAAAAACATATTATTATCAATTCAAACATTAAAACTGCATCGCATTTATTTTTGCATGTTTTAAAATAGAGAAAAAAATAATTTAAAATTAATAACTAATATATATATATATATATATATATATATATATATATATATATATATATATATATATGCAATTTAAAAATAGTGTATAATAGTGTTTTTACCATGAAGATCATAAACAACTTAAATGTAATGAATGATATCTCTATATCATAACGCGATGCTTTTGATGTTTGTATATGTTCCATATGTCCATATATATATATATATATATATATATATATATATATATATATATATATGCAATTTAAAAATAGTGTATAATAGTGTTTTTACTATGAAGATCATAAACAACTTAAATGTAATAAATGATATCTCTGTATCATAAGGCGATGCTTTTGATGTTTGTATATGTTCCATATGTCCATACACCTCTACCAGAACCACCCCATTGTCCCTCTAAATTATAATATGGAATTACCTAAACATAAACATACAACGTAAACATAAACATACAGCATTAAAAAAATAATGGATACCATTAATATTTAATATATAAGAACAAGTAAATAATTAAACAATATTAATGAAATATAGAAGAAAAATAAATAAATCAAATATAAAAAATCAAATAATTAATCAATATCAGTAAAAAAATAGGAAAGGAAAATAACAGATAATAACCACTCAAAACATACATGGAAAGCAAATAATCACAAGAGATATATTAATGAAAAGAAGGAAAGGGAGGGAAAGGGAACTCAAAACATAAATGAAAGGAAAATAAACATAGGAGATATATTAGTGAAACACAAGAAAGGGAAGGGAACTCAAAACATATATACCATGTTTGATTTGAAGTGCAATGAACTCCAAATGTAGTGCAACAATTGAATGAGAGATCGCATTTATATAGGGAAGGGAGAAGATTGATTCACCTCATTTCCCATGAATTAACTAGGTGAGTTAGTTACCTTACCAGTAAGTGGTTAAACAAGTGTTGATGGAGTTTCTTATCATTAGGGCTAAGGTTTGACATTCACGCCTGCCTATCAACTAAAAATTCAATGATAGTTTATCTTTATTTTAGACATTTCAATAACATTTAAAAAAAATATTGAACTACAATATATTTTTATAATCTCTCATTACAATAATTGAAAATTTTCTATTTCTATCTCTCTCATATATAATATTCCAGAAATATATGGACAATTTTTACTTATAATTTTATCACCATGGTTCTATGTTGTTTCCCCAAAGGTAAAAATGGAAATTGTAGTTTCCCCGAAGGTAAAACAATCATTTCCATTATTTTGAAGGTAAAAATGATAAAATTGAATGTAAAGTAGTAATTTCAACTATTTTATGTTGTTTCCACTAAGGTAAAAATTGCCAAATAGTAAATATTTAAAATATAAAATAAAAATAATATTAAAGTAAAAAATTCAAGTTTAATTTGCATCTTCAGTTTTCCCATATCACCTTGTATTTCGCACTATTTCCCAATAAATGTATGTTATTTTTTTGTTCTATTTATATCTCTCTTGTATGTATATCTACAAATATATTATCCCATAACACCAAATACATGTATGTTATTCAGATTGTAAAACACCTATTACTTACCTTATTATATTATGAATTGCTTATGCATTACAAAAGAGTAAATATGATTACAGGGTTGCGTTTTATCTATATAAACACTATATTTATTAGCTATTTCTGACTACATTTTATTAGTACTAAAATTTACCAATATCTAACAAATACCTTAAATATAAACTCAAATAATTTAGGATTTTTGATATATAATTATTCTAATATAGATAAATTGAGATATAAAATTATGGTAAGGTAGCATACCTGATAGTTTGCATAGTTAAGTATATATGACGCTCCTATTAATGTTGATATGTAAAGGTAATGAAAGCTTTCAGGAGTCTCACCATAATTTGAAATTAAGTTGTGTCAATTAGATGTCCCTTGACTTGGTTGAATATTCAAAAAGCAATCATTTTTTCCATAAGTAAAGCTACTTTCATGTGTCAATGTAGCCAAAGGCCTCAACCTCAAACATTTGTAGACCTGTATTATTGGTTAGACTTATTACCTAGTTAATACCAGATTGTTAAATCTACTTAACATTAATTTTCAACATAGGATACATAGGTTTTTCAAAGATGTCAACACTATATATGTATTATTGATTCATAAACTAAATTAATTATTGGTTTTAGTATAATGAGCTTATATTTATTTCACCATATAGATATACAAGGAAATTATTATAATATAATGCAAAAATTCTTCACACTTAGGAGTCACACATGCATCACACTTCATATAATCAAACTAGTAATGAAATCAAATCACATAACATAATTTAATCTAAGAAGGGTTAGGATCTTCACTACAACTCTTTCCAAGGGGGACCTCCTCATTCAGAACTAAGTTTCAATCCTTCTCTAAAAGACTTACAAAATCTTCTTACAAAATCAGACTTTTCATTACTCAGATTTATAGAAATTAAAGATTACTACCTTAGATTACAATATTCTAGGTATGCATTTTGACTTAGTTGAAACATTAAAATTCATATTTATACTTATAAGGGTACTGATGTGATAGCACTAAGAGGTAGATTATTCATTATTTCCAATGTGGATGGAACTATAGATGTAACTTGAGGTACAACTTGAGCTAGAACCATAGCAATATAGAAGTCCCTTGGAGTCTTGACAAAACTAGATATTATAGTTTTAATAGTGAATATCATAAGTATCACATATGCAGGTCTCATTTGTGGTTATACCAACATATACTTTAGGGACTGAGACTAAGTGGCCTAAGGTAGTGTCAGTGGTTTGCCTAATACTAAAGTTCATTACTTCATTGCCTCTATTTACAAATAAAAGGCACGGATGTCTTGGAAATTAATATCAATAGTTTCAAAATCTATCAAAGATATATTGAACAATTGTGGAAGCTAATATATTGACTTCTTATATGTGGTTAATGTAATTTTAACCTCTATATAGAGTGTCTATGTGCCTATAATTGTGTCCTTATCAAAATCCACTAACCTACATGATTTCTTAATTGGTTCTATAGACTCTTCTTTTAATTTTAGTTCAAAATTTATCAACTATAGTTCAAATAATGATCTCAAAAATGGACTTTGTAACTACTAACATCCCAAGAGAAGTGCTCAAATCAGTGATCCTCATATATTTCAAAATGGATAAAACCTCCCTTTCTTGATTTATAAATTATAGGACTAAAGTCTACATCTGTTGATGTCAGTCCAATAAGATGTCCCTCTTAATTGCCGCATAATTTTATGCCCATGCATCCTCTACTAATATTATTATGTTAGACTGGGCATACACCTTATTATTTTTTGTTTGGATATGTAAATGGATCTATCCATCCATATACTTTATTTTAATGAATAATTGAATTATATCCCCCACTTAGGCTACCGGTCAGCCTTTGTAGGCTTTATTAGTTTATTGGTGTCATACAAATTATTAGATACACTATGTACATAACATATAATTTATTTTGGAGCCTAGATAGTGCTCTTTTCTTGGTAGATTTTCATAAAATAGTAATATATTTTGAACATCTACTATATTTCTCCCCCAATAATATCTAAAATGTTATATGGCTCTTCCCTGTATTGATCTAGTTCTGAGGGATTTATTTTTTCCCTTTTTTAGAGAGAATTTATCTTCTCTAAATTTAACCTCAACATAATCTCCTTAGACAATAGTAATATTCTTTTGACATTTCTCAAGGTATTTATTTATATATAAAAATTGAACTTTACCGTTGGTTTTTCACTAAGAACTAGGTATTTCCTTCTTACATTTTAATTTTACAGTTGTTGTATCCATCAAGAAACACAATACAACTTACTTATTTCAGTGTTATAATAAGAAAGAAACTATCCTAGAGTATGTATTTATGTATGGGAAGCTATCCCCAATATAGGGAAAGGAGGTATAACCTTCCTCCATCTAGCGACTTGATTAAGAATGGGTGTATCAATGATGTACCTAGTCATTTATTTTAGCTTATGTATTAACACCATAGGGTAAAGTGTATGAGTAACTTGGCCAATGGGCATTCATAATTGTTTAGATAATTTTGGGGTGTAGCTTGGGTAGCAAAAATGTAAGTGGCTACTAAGCTTTAAAAATTTATGTTTGATGTCCTAGGAGACTAGGAACTAGGTCCATTGAAGAATGAATATGTCATTGGGGTGGTAAGCATATTTTTCATTTAATCTATTATTGGTGTGTATGAAACTCCAATAATAATAGCAACAGTAGGAAGGCTCATAAAAAGGTAACCTATGGTTGGAAATATTGGTAGCATAAATTTTTGAGGCTTATTCATTGGACTTAAAGAATACATAGAACAAGTAGTTCTTGCTACATCAATTGTAATAGAAACAATTGAATAAGTAACCAAAGAATGGGGAATTTATGTACTTAGAACCTGAAAGGAAATAGATGGAGTTTTTTTTTTTAGTTTTTATAGTGGTAAATTGATATGGAGAGCATAGGGGTGTGGTTGATGATGTCCCTATTCTAAGGCTTATATTTTTGACTCTACCTCACCTTTAAAAACTCCATATTTGTTCAACAACTCAATGACAACTAAGAAAAAGTTTCTTTGATCAATATACTCAAATTCCCCTAGTATCTTAGTCCCTTTAGATTGGGTATCTTATTCAATCATCCACTCATCTTATTCATCTTCCCTTTCTATTTCTATGAATGATTCAATTTCCTTGTATCTATCTTAGATAACCATTCTTCTTAATTTTCCCATCTTTTATTTTCTTTTTCACTATCATAGATTTCAATTGGATGTGATCTCTATCTACCTCCTTTTTTATACTTTTCTTCCCTTGACACTTATGTATATGTCTCCATTTTTTCCACCTTATGGGGTCAAACTAGAAGAAACCCTTATCCTATAATTTATTGGAGGTTTAATAGTAATGGGGGTTGTCCTTATAGAAGGTGGAGTGATAGATGAAGGGATTAAATTGGTAACATGTGGTAATAAAGAAAAAATGGCCATTAGGGGAATTATTGGAGGTGAAGATGGTCATGTAGGATATTGAGGCATTAACATTGGTGGTGTTGTCATAATTGGCATAAATCAATAAAGTGAAACAATCAAAACATGAGAAAAGAACGCATGAAGACTTACTTTTTTTTCTATAGGGAGTGGCATTAGTGGTAACATAGAAATAGCCTAGTTGTTGTATTAGGACATTTATGTCTCTCCATACTAGGTAGATGTTGAGGATATGTAACAATAACTAAATGTGAAGGGGTAGTCTCAACTACATATTAAACATTTGCTTCCCCATATGTGATAACTTGGTTTGTATGTCTACTTTTATCTCATGAGGAGGTCCATGAATAGGTTTATAAACCCATTATTATTTCTTAATTTTCTTGGCATCTTCTTTATTATATGTTGGATCATATTGGATCCTCTATGTTACAATAATTGACATATTTACCTTGTGAATATGGATAGCAACCTATGTGTTATCATTTACATTCTTGAGTAAATTATCATGACTATAGGAGTGGTGCCCATAGTTGATTTATTTTATCACATATAGAAAGTAGGAAATAAATAATAAACCTTCTTGAATGTCATATATATAATTATGAAAAGAATATTGTTAAGACACATAAGAAAATAAGGTAAGGTAAATGGAAACTATGATACTATGAAAGATTAGATATTCATAGACTTTCATTATTATTATATCACCCACTCAATATGTTTGAACTTGTAATATGCACAACCATAATTTAGGTGTTTTAGTTTCATATTTGTTTTTGGCATAATTTCATTGCATTAGGGTTAGGGTTATATTATTATATCACTGGATGTTGTAATTATAATCTCTTGCAACTCGGTAGGAATTAATACACCCACAATTAATGCCAATAAGATGTGTCTAGGAGAGAAGTTTATGTATGAGTGTTTGATTCACTGTGGGATGCAACCTTTTGTAGTATTCAAATTTACCATGGGAATATTTTTAGCTTCTCAAAACCATTTTTTTTCAGTTTTTATTTCAACTTTTTCAAAGAATGATATTGATAGTAAAGGTCATGAAAAGGATTAGAGTGCTCACTATTATGTGGAATGATTCATGCTTTTGTCATTCAAATTAATAGTGTAATTTATCACATGGTAGGAGAAATACAAAGCACTTTTATTTAATGCCCTTAGATGGCCAAAAAGATTATTAGATGACTTAAGTGTCTTGGAGTGAATAAATGTAATTAAAATGGTTGCATGTAAATTCCCATACATGGATTCTCTAACTAATAGTGTAATATTTGTATGGTGTTTTAAATAATTCTTATATTTTGATTAATTATCAAATTAACCTTATCACTATTTATTTGTTGTAAAGTTATTTTAAATTGAGACTAAGTTTTTTATGTAGTTTTTCTATTTTGACATATATATATATATATATATATATATATATATATATATATATATATATATATATATATATATATATATATATATATATATATATATTGCCTTTAATTGAGAGGCAAGTCCTACTTATATTCTGAGCATAGTACACTTCCCTCTCTAACATTTACTACATTATCAATTTTTATTCTTAGAGGTGCATATTATAGCATTTTATGTTGGGTTAGATATGGCCACTGATGGAGGGCTCACCTTGCTCATCTCCATTAGGAAAACTTGTATGAGACTCTTACCTTATACAAAGAACATAACTCATACCTTACACAACTTGATATTACCATATGAGTCATTAGGACTCTCAGACCATCCTCATCATCCTTAAAATGTCTTGATACCAACACTACTTCTCAACATATATGAAGCTCAACTATCAACTAATAGAAACAAGGAACAACTTTTTGCTTACCTCTCATATACCAATTGACTAATTTTTTACCTCAAAAGCCTAGTGTCAACTTTAGATCTATCACAATTCTACCTACTAAATTTAAACCTTAGAGATACCAAGCTCCTTGAACTCAAAGACTACACACAATAATGCAAAAGGAAAAATGAAAATGAATAATTCATAGAATTTTGCATTCCATACCATGGCTCCTCACGAACTGATCTTAAAAAAAAAATATTCACACTAACCAAAAGATCTTTCACCTTGTCATATACATATAATCTACAAATGACATAACTCATACCTTACAACATAGACAACCTAGAATCCTCTTCAAGATGAATCCTTCTTTGACTACAACCTCATGCTTCTACACATATATGATTGCCTTCATGAAGCTTAATGGAGTCACCCCTTTTCATATGAAACTAAAAGACCATGAACTCAAGAGATTCCTAGATCTCCAATCCAATCTTCTCATCCATCTCAAAATCATGAGATTCATAGTCCCTCTTTAGAATTAAGATAGGCTTGATTGAAGCATTTGACACATCCACCTTGTCATCCTTCTTCTTTTTGACTACCTTGTTAATATATGTGGATAACACATGTTTGACATTCCTTTACATATAATCCTTGATCTACCTTAGCAAATAGTCTATTTTGACTAGTAGATTGATCATGACGAACTTTTCTTATTTTTGGTTTCTATACAAATGTTTGGCCCTTCTCATGTACTCTAGAAGCTCTATATACCTTATTATGTCTTGATGGACTTATAACTCTATTACGATAGAATATTGAAATTATTTCTAGATTATGAAAACTATAGCAAACAACATTATTATTCTTACCTCTTGACTGATCACTCTTTATCCCATGATCAAAACTCATCCCATGATACCATTCTACAATCACTTGCTTAGACCAAAGATATGACAAGTAAAACAACAACCATTTTAAAAATTAGAATACCTCATTACATTGGGTTGTCTAATTGGTGTCTTCATGTTGACTTTCATGTTTTTTTTCTTAACTTGTTTTGGCTTCTAACACTCTTTCTCAAACTTTCTCGTCTTGTTTATGAGCTACTCATGCTTAACCTTCAAAAAATATAGATTTGTTTTCAACTTATCATACTCAAATTATTTTGATTTTAACTTTCTATTGACACCTTCTAGCTGATTCCTAAGATCCTTGATGATCTTCTCATCCCTTTTGGCTTATTTGACCTAGTCACTCTTCAAGGTACATATATATTCCTTAAGATCCTTGACCATATATCTCTACTCATGATTCCTCTTATTTTGGTGCTACAAACCATATAGGGTACTTATGAGCTTATATTCAAGATATACTTCAGCTTATCCTTCTTCATTATCATAGTAGACTTATTCATCATACATGTCATCTTATTTATTGGAGAAACATGCTTCTTTATCAAAGAATAGAACTCCATTGCCAACTTAATCAGCATAATCATCATCAAAAACATTATTATCACTTACCTTAGATGATATTAATATTTTATAATGATAAATATTATCATCATCATAATCAAAACCACTCCTTTCACTCTCATCAAAGGAACTAATATCTATTTTTGTATACAAGATTTTGTTTTTCTTAAAAGAGATATAGGAATTCTTGTCCTTATCATGAGTTTCATCAACTTCTTCATTATCCTCAACCTTATTCTTGTGAAGACATTTTTAGCAAAATGTCCAATCTCACCATAGTTGAAACATTTGAAAGGAAACTTGCCATCTTACTTACTATATCTAGCCTTTAATTTCCTAACAAGCATGGCTATCAATTCAACATCATTAATATTTAGACATACCTCATCCTTGAACTATTTTAGCTTTTGACTTATTCTTAACTTTGAATGTTTATTCTTTTTTAGGATGTCTTTATTCATTTGGTATCATCTCATAGGTAATCAAGGTGTCATGAAGACCATCCATTTGAAGTGTGTCTAGATCTTGCATTTATTGTACTACAAACACCTTTGATCAAATTTAGAAGTTATGGATCTCAATACATTTTATATAACTGTAGTCACTTTCATTTCTTCTCTAAGACATCTAATGACATTTACAACTTCATCAACCCTTAACAGGTAGGATATAATGATCTCATCTTCCTTCATACTTAAAATTTCAATCTACCTTATGTGGGTCTATAATTTAACCATATTCAACTTGGTTTATATTTCATATATAGTTTTAAACTTATCCAATTTCACCTTGGTTAATTCATAATTCATCACCTTCACAAAATCTACCTCTAAAAGGCCATATAGAATGACATTCATTGCCTTGTAATTGATATCACTTGCATTTGTGCATGTTGTGTTAGTTGGTGGTATAAGAGGTGGAATGGATCCATCCATAAATAAATCCCACATGTCATGTCCCATTAACATTACATATGTCTTCATTTTTATGCTAAAAAATTCATAATTAGTCCCATTGAAGAATGAAGCCTTACTAGTAAAGAAATCTCCTTGAACTTGACTATAAACCATATTTGTTTCTAGGATCTCCTTTAAGTTGTTAGTCTTAATTCAAAGGATATTATATAATAAAAATTATTAGAATCACAATGAATGAGAGGGGTCTGAATTAGTCATCAAAACATTCATTCAATTTAACTTAACATTCATGAGCCATTAATACAATCATATAGATCAATCAAAGCATAAACAACCATGCATATGAACTTGAAATACAAGAACACATCACATACATGGGAAACACTCAGGGGAAATAAAACCAATTTATATTTTAAAATTTAATACATTACCATAAGATAAAAACCAAATTTAGTGAAGCACCAACTCCACATGGAGAACCAACCCCAATTAGCCAAGCACTAACTTGTAAGAAGGCACCAATCCCCTAGATGACTCATCACCAACTAATCCAGTTGATTCTATTTATCACCTTTAAAAAAACTTATTTATAAAATAAATAAAATTGATCATATTATTTATCTCTTCACACTCTTTAACCCTCTAAAATTGCCTTCTATGCTTCTTTACTCAACTAGGTCTCCTCAAGACTGATTAGGTCATATGACCTTGATATTTATATGCATACACACTATCAAACATTAATTATAGATATTATAGACTCATATAATGATATAAAATCCCTCTTTATTCTCAATAATGTGTAATTTCATTCACTTGCACATCCAATTCCTTTAACAAGCCCAAATAGGGCTATTAGACCTTGGCTTTATAGAAGCCTCATCCTCATACACACCTTGTTCAGCCACACACTTTTGTAATTTTAGATTAGACACATATTATTCATTTGAACACATTAAATAATAATCAATCACAATATTAGGTTGACCACAACTCAATAGGCTACATTCCTTCTTTAGGTCTCATGGAGACTTATTAGGACTTCTTAGACACATGCTACACTTTCACTTCCTTAAAATGACTTAAAACTACAAAAATTATAGGAGAATATCATATGATAATAAAATATACCTACACTAATCTCTTTTAGTCTCAAAAATTAATTTTACAACAAATCACTACTTGAAACCCCTCATTAGTACTATGTCCTATTAGGCCTGTGTACACCAAAAATCTACCTTTCAATACTGAATCTCAAAATCCCTTAATCTATGAAAAAATTATAAATAAAACACATAAATATAATATAAACTACCAAATAGTCATCACCATATTCATGAATCACTTAAACTTATGGGAAAAAGGCTTAAGCTCATTTCTTTAGTATGCTCACTTAGAATGGCTAAAATTGTCAAAAACCAATCATGAAATTAATTGACATAAAACACCTAAAAATAAACTTTAAATTATTTTAAATATATTAAAATATCATATAAAATTTTCAAAACAACCTCAATAAAAAAACCATAATATCTAATAATAAACACTGGTCTTGCAGACCAATCTCCTGACCTTATCTCACACAGTCTTGCTTAAACTAGACAAGCCATTTTGGATTCAACTTTTAAACCTCTTAAACGAACTTTAAAGATTTTATAAATAATGAAAATGTATTTAAATTCACAAAAAATAACACCATGCACTAAATTTCATCACTCTTTCATGAAATTACACTCAAATCTAGCTTTTCATCACTGCCTAGATTTTGCACATTTTGCTCTATTAGGGTTGTTAGCAATTGACCTAATTGAATCACAAAAAGGAGAAAGTTATTTTATAAATAATGAAAATTTCTTTAAATTCACAAAAAATAACACCATGCACTAAATTTCATCACTCTTTCATGAAATTACACTCAAATCTAGCTTTTCATCACTGCCTAGATTTTGCACATTTTGCTCTATTAGGGTTGTTAGCAATTGACCTAATTGAATCACAAAAAGGAGAAAGTTAAGGACTATAAAAAATACATAAAACACTACGTACATAAAATAAAAGTCTCTACCCTTTACATTCAATCATTTTCAAAAAAATTCCAATATAACTTTTGACAGTTATAATAACTTCTTTAGAAACAAGCCTATATCTTCACATTTTATCTTTCATTTCTTTAAACACCACCACCTAGAGGTACCTAATATGGTCAAATATAATATATAAAAAATTTCCTATACACAAAAATACATTTTGGGTAAATTTTATAAATATCTTCAACATCAGGTCTTTATTAGGGTTCTAAGAGGGTTTAAACCTATCTACAGTGTTAACAATCATTCACAAAGCATAACCCCTCAATTCAAAAATTGATGCTTGGAATTTTGAGATAGGATCATTCCCCATCTAACATTAATTTATTAGGTTCCCATGAAAAGGTTTTATGAGCTAATTATCATAATGAAAATCCTTTAAGGTTAAGAACCCTTCATTTTGCACACTCAATAGACCTCCAAACAACTATTCATAACTTTTCCTTCACACTATGACCTCAAAATACATGAATAAACTTGAAACAATAAACCTCACCTCTAAAAATGATTAAATTATCTTAAACACCTTTAAATTTATCATTACCCCTCATTAGGCCACACTCTAACTCTTTGATCTCTTGATATTGACCTACAAACCACAATAGGCCTTAAAACTAACCTTCATGCCTCTTTCCATGCACTCTCCACCTCAATGACATACTTAAACAACCTCATACAACCACACATGCCTATGTGTACTCATATCATGAAGCCACCATGATCATACCTTCTCACAAGGTCTCATCATGACATGACTAAGCTTAGAATACTTAATCACTTGACCTTAAAGACCTTTGTCCTATGCATTTGTCAACAATGGTAAAAATAAAACAACACTCATAGCCACTACAATACTCATAATCCTATCATAACACACACTACCAAATACCCTTTCTCACAAAAACACTCTTATGGACCTACTTTTTATCATACCTTCACAGTAACCTTCAATGACAACACTAACAACTTCAAGCTGACTTTAACCTTGACATTAACTAATAGAAAAGACAATGCTCAACAATCTCACCTTTTCATATCATGAACATACCTCAATGACCACACACCATGTAACTTCACTAGATACACGTTGACATTAATGACAACAACATGCCAACACAACAACATGCCAACACATGTGTGATAATTTTTTGGTTGCAATTATTATATTTTCCTTCTTATATCCATCATTGATACACTGGGGCATATCAAATTGTCCTTATCTTACTTCACCTTTGGGGGAATGATAACCACACATAAGATTTGCATGATATTATATTTCATATGCTATATAATTATATAATATCATGATTTCCCTATATTTATTCGCATTTGTGGGATCATACCTATTGTCCACATCCTTGATCTATACTATGAAATATATTTGTGATACCCATAGAGTTATGTTGGGTGATGTTTATTTTCCCATCCTTACCCAGTAAGCTTGAGAAATATTGTCTTTACTATCTATTTTCATTTTCATATATTATTTGTCTATAACCCTTACTATTGAGCTTAAATGATAAACATTATGAATTATAAATGTGTTGTATGATTTTCTAATGATTTTATAATGTTTGGGCTATATAATTTATAACACATTATTCTTTTAATTATGTATTTAGAGATGAGTGATTTCAGTAATAATTTTATTCATTCCCTCACCTCAAAATGGTGGCATAAATTAAGGCATTTAAAAATAGAATAATTATATATTTTATTTGAATGGGCAGATTTGAGAAGTCATTGAGTTACATTTTAATCCAATTTTAGTAGAATGAATGATTACAAAAAAATGTTTGAGAAAAGGTGATTTGAAAAAAAATGGTTTTGTGTAAAAAAGGTTTTGAGTAAACATATTTTAGTTTTATTTGAAGATAATAAAATTAGTTGAGTGGTGCATGGTTGTTATAAAAAAATTGAGTAAATTTTTTTACTTCATTGATCAATAAGTGGATTGAGTTGGTAGGACTTACTCTTAAATTTCTCATCACATGAACATATAAGTTGTAGGAACTTAGTCTTAGAATTGAAGTACCTGATAAAATTTAATTTTTTCAAGTTATGACATAATTTGGTGGATATAAAAACATGAGTATTTTTTTTATTTAACTACTTTTCAATTATATTTTATAACATTTTCCATTGTGTTTCTTAACATTTATTTGTATTGAATTGATTATAGATTTAATTCTTATTAGGAATTGGCCATTATTGATAGGTATACCATAGTTTGAAATTAGTTTTCAAGGATTATTATCTTGAGAATAATTTGATCCATCCATCCTTTACTAGCAAACTGAAGGTATGTGCTTGGTTATTAAATTTTTTAATTTAATGCATACATGCATCCCTCACATATGCAAGTTAAAGTATGGGAATTATATATATGCCTAAATTTTGTTTTAGGACCTTATCATTCATTTATTTTATCCAATTTAGATTACTTGGTCCACTTTAATAAATTAACTAACTTATGGACATTTCCTACCCCACACCAACATCTATCTATATCCTTAAGCCTTTTAGATGCATTCAAACTTCCCTAATTTTTTTTGTTTCAAGACATGTAACTTTATGTGACATATATTTCAATTATTCCTCCTATTATAAGAATTTTTTCGTCCTGGGGAAAATTATAATATTTTTTGGTTGAAAAATATGTCAAGGGCTTATTTGGAAACCTCTAAATCTTTCCCACATGCTTTTATGGATTCAATTTTAGTCTAAATAACTCATGTTGTGATTAATTTTCATACCTATGATCCATAGTCAGCATATACATGTCTTCCCATTTAAATCACTATATATACTATGTAATCCTAAGCCATTTACCAAGGTTTAATTCTAAGTTTGACACTTACAACCAAGCTTTGAAAGACACATCTGATTGAAACAACCCATTTTCTTGCAAGGTAGGTTTTTATTGACCATATATTATACACTTAAGGAGTCTTCAATATTGAAATTTAAACTATTCATTTTATTTTCCCTTTTATTGAATTAGGGTTATTAAATTATTTCATCATCATATCAAGTGAAGAGAATTTCTTAGCCCTCAATAAACATTCCATTTACACTAGACAAGAACTACATGGAGTCTAATTCAAATATGCATGATATGTAGTGGAAATTTGAGTAACCAACTCAATTACTCATCCC
>JARHVA010007776.1:450000-457500 GCA_037957365.1 Torreya grandis
TTTTGGCGTCATGTGTGAAGGATAAATTTCATTGAATTTATATTATCATTATTGTACTATGTGGATGATAAAGATATTTAATTCATGTGAATTACATATAAGTAGTTGTGTAGAAATTTTAGGGCCATATAGATAAGAACATGAACATCAAATCTCAGCACATAGTCCCATGTTTAGCCCTGTAGAACAATATAAATGATGTTATAATGAAGATATCATATAGTCCATGTGTTTATCCTTTCAAACCTATATCATTCAATTTAAATTTTTCTTGTAATACATATCTAATAAAGCCAATGCATTTGTATTATTAAATATCTATCGTCCATTTTAATTTTCCTACATATCCATGAGGGAATGATGTTGTACTTTGTGTACTTAGTTAAATGTTGTTCTTTAGGTTTAATTTTTTTATTATATGACTGATGCATATAGTTTAGGGTTTTTTAAATTCTAAGATTGCCATATTCTTATTCTATTTTTTTTATGTTGATTATGTTATTAATTATATAAATAAAGGAAAAGACCCAATAGTTGAGCATGGTTTAAAAATTGTGAGGATATTTAGGGTAGAGAGCCCAAGTATTGACCATTTTTTGAATTGAAGGTACTAATATTTTCACTAATTACAAATATATTTGTACCTAATATTTGAACATTAGAATTTTATAGTCATTCAAAAAAATTATCTACACACAATATATTAATTACAAAAATGTATATGTCATAAATGTACTTATCAATACATAAATTTAGATCAATAATATAAATTATATATCATTTTTCAAACACATCATGACAAAATACTATATACTAGAAACAATATCTTTTACAAATGTTTCAAACAACATATAGAGCTATATATACACTTATCAAACACAACATGTTAGAATCCTATCAACTAGATATAACAACTTATGAAAATGTTTTCAACAACTTATGTAATTATACATCCATTTTAACATTATTTTTATTTTAATAGATACAAAATATAAAACAATACATTAACTTTATCTTTAATTTTAATATTAAAAATGCCAACCATTGAATCTAAACATCATTTCCACTCCTTGCTCCACTTAATTATTAATTCAAAATAGACATAAGTCTCATCGAATTCTATATGGCATGTTAAAAATAACTTAAAAAGAATCAAAATCAATCCATCCATGATCTAGTTGGTGTACCACATAATTTAAAATAAACATAAGACTCATCAAATTCCACAATGTAATCTATTTTTTTTTTTTAAAAAAATATATCAAAACTAAATCCAAAATAAATTAAATGGAGCAATGGGATGCAGGTCCACATATCATAAGAGTTTTAAAATTTGAATCTCTAGGTGATAGATATAAAAAAATCCTTATTGTGTGTTGTTATTCGCATACCACTCCTTTTACATAAGTTTTGTAAAAAATATAAAGTATTTCATCAACCACACCAACAACAAGCAATCAATCAAACAATAGCTAAGAAAAAAAAGACATAATTCACTATTATATATTATTATAATCTAGTTTTTTGTATTTTATACACTGTAATCACCTAAAAGTGATATTTATGATAAAAGTGTCACTTGAGTTAGCCTAATCCTAGCTTGGCCCTAAACCTATCATAGAGCCTTATACAAACTTTACCATCCATTGTGCAAAAAATAGATAGTTACAGTCAACCAAAACATAGTCCTAAAATAGCATTGTAATATCCAATTTTCCTAATAGTTTACGAGGTAGACATTAGTGCCACATGGTGTTAGTTTCCACAACTGGGTGATATTTTATTTTTCCTATATCTCCCAAATGAATACTTTTTCAAATGTGTCCCCCTCCTGAGGTTAGCCTAAGAATATATTTTATCCACACAAGCAATAGATATTTATAAATACAAGTCTATTTTAACCCTAATCAATACATGGAAAATAGATCCCAAAGCCTATTCAAACCAAAGACAAGTTGAGCAAAATTAAGGTATTTGATCCCTATTCTACCCTACTTCTAAATATTACCATCTACAACATCCCTAAACCCATATTTCAAATATTTCAAATTTCAAGCACATTCAAGGCATCTAAGTCCTTTCTCATTCAAGGCATCCATCACATCATTCACTAGGTGGGAGAACTACATCTGGCTTGATCCCTCTTTAGAGTATTGGTATGTAGGAAAATTATCTTCATAGTGTGGTGTTGAGGATATTCAACCTATCCTACTAACGAACACATAATTATTATCCATGCCATACTTAGAAGGAGGATTAGGGTGTGAACATTAAATCAAGGTTTTAAATAAAAACATAGATTTTAACATTTTATGCATGTAGGGTCATGAGGACATAAAAATATAGGCACAAGTTCTCCCAAAAATTAGGATTAATCCTACAAAGAGGATGCTAGTGCCAATTTGATGACACTAAAACAACATGGTGCTACTATCCAGGTGGGGTGCTAGTGTCTAATGAGTAAAAATACACCAAAATCATATTGATGACACTCAAAATTGTTCAAAAATTAGCTTTTATAACCTAGATCATCCATGATAGTCACTTTTTAAAGCATATTTATTACAATTTTTAAAAATTCAAAAGATGTCAAAATCCATAACAAATCGGTAGTTAGTTATTGCATATTATTTTATTGATTTATACATATAATCCATTTAACCAAACATAGGAATTACTTGTGTAAAACCATAGAAGGTGAAATCATTTGGTGAACCTGACTTACATTAAATATTTCTTTAAACCCTAGCTTACATTAATTTTAATTTTTGTGCAATAAATTCAAAGCTACATATTTCTAGTTTTTTTAGACACCCTAGATAAATTAAATCATTTTCATATTAGTATTTCAATTTATTTTACATATAAATTAAATTATTACAAAGAAACTCTCTATTCAAAACATCCTAACCCTAAACATACTTACGATTTGTATCTTTTTTCTATACTTATATTTTAATTTCAAACATGTCATATTTCCTATAATATTTAATCTTTGTACTATTCAATAGATAACTATTCTTAAAAGGTACAAAATATACAAAACTTATTTTCCTACCTTCCACACTACAATCATAAAATTTAGCAATAAATTAGATGAAACTAATAAACAACAGTTACAACACTTTATCTCCAAACATATAGATATAGAGATGATTTCATAAGCATTCTTCCATAAGAGCTCCAAAATATAAACAATGGTCAATCTTTAACTCCTCCAATTAATAATGTTTTTACAACTCTAGTGGGGCCAACTCAACTAACTGAGATAGCACAACCCAGGATTGTTTTATAACCATCAGTGACAACTATATCACTTGTGGATAGTTCCTCCACTCCAGATGTACAATCCATTATTCATAAGATTCATACTCTATATTCTAATGTGTGACATCTCAAGAAATGTGAATTGAGGGCATCACATGCCCTACATTCCAACATTCTTTTGCATACACCATTAGCACATCACATAGAGGTAAATCCTTTTAGATCAAGTTTTCTGGTACCCAAGCTTACATTATAGTATGGAAATGGTGACCCAGATCACCTCCTCAGAGATTTTCACTCATCATGCTTGGAATATATGTCTAACAATTTGATTTTTACAAAATTATTTCCACACAGTATCAAGGATTATGCCCTAAAATGGTTCTACAATTTTTGAAATCAATATATCATGGAATTCAATCTTTTAGCCAGCATGATTCTAGCACATTTCTCTATCAACATTAGTGATAAGGTATTATATGCACAAGTGGTAATATTAAATTAAAATTCAAATGATCCTATCACATATTATGTCTTATGATAAAAGATAATATAATACAAATTGACTAGTCCCATAGTAGACAAAGGGATTTAGAATATATTTAAACATAATGCATTATCATCAGTGCATGAATCTATATTATGGGAATATGAAAGTACATAAATGGATCAAAATCAACTATTAGGAGTTTAGGAGAACCTCTATACAAGGTAAGGGTCATAGAAAACAAAAGAGATCAAAAGACCATAGTCAATGTAGATTCTGAACCATCTCCGAGATTGGTTTTATCTGCTCCTCAGTGTAGAGTCTTCACTAATATTCTAGAGTCACTAGCATGGGTTCAAAAATAAATATTAGAATTCAATGTCATATCTCTCCCTCCAATTAAAAGGGTTCATATGACACATCCTATGCCAAAGAGTTATGATTCAATTTCATTCTACGAGTATCACAAGGCACATGACCACATGATAAACAAATTCATTAACCTAAATCATAAGATACAAGACCTCATTGAGGATAATCTTATTGATGTGGTCACACCCATAGAGGCACTAAATTAATAACAAATAGAGGCTAAAGAACTAAACATATTTTTAGATCCTTTCCTAAAAAAAAGTGAAAGAGGTAGGGGCACGTCAGGTGTTCATTATACATACCAAGCGCATCCACCACCATATTCCTATTGTATAGTTACAGAGGAGACACATCTAGTACATAACATTAGTGGCATGTATCATAACCCCGTGCCACCTAGAACATTTATCACCTTTTTAAAGTAGGATATTGTAGGTGATGACACAAATTTACATGTAATATTCATATGATCATACATAGACCACCATCTTATTCATAGTGTTATGGTTGAAATCAAAGTCAAGCATAAGCATTTATACCATTAAAGTCCTATAAAACTTGGGCTACATGGAGAGGACTATATTAAACACTAATATAGTCATTAGTGTTTTTAGCGGTCATGCTTAGAGATTTGATAAGGAAATTTTGCTTCCATTATAGGTTGCACTAGCACACATAGCCACTCGATTCCTAGTAATACCCAACACATGTGTATTCAATATATTATTGGGCAGGTCATGGTTACATCATCTTTGATCCATCCCATATACAATACACTAATGCATAAAGTATATAAATGCTAATTAGGTGGTTAAGGTTGAGGGTGACCTATATGACTATCCTCTACCCATCCCATATTTAGTTCTAGCATAGTTTCCAACTACAATTACAACACAAATAATAGTTACAATTCTAGCACCATTATCAGATATTACATGGTTATTAGTTATAGTATAGATTAAAACTCTTATGCATACATTAAATTTTTCAAGAGTGTCATCATTTAAGACTAAATGTACTCCTATGATATCTACATATATGCATACTCTCCCATAAATAACATTACTAAAGAGACCCCTACATCAGAGATATGTCATATATTTTAGGGGGTCTTCTTCTAATCAATTTATGCCAAGATCAAATTTATTGGATTGTATGGGTTCTCAGCACATGGTACCTACATCACCTATAAATTCTTTTACTAGATGGGTCCCTAAGACCCCTACAGTTCATAGGGCATCAGAGTCAGAGCTAGATCATCATAGCATCACTACTACATAGCTAGCTCCAAACACATATTATATAACACAATAGATCATGTTCTTATAGTTGACCTTTCACATGACATGAATGATTAGAGTTACCTTATTTTACATAGGTCACAGTGATAGTGAGTCTCTTATGAAACTCATTGGTTAGTATGGTTCCTACCCTTGTACATAATTCCCTCTCTCTAGCTACTTGTACATAGTTTATTTTATTTTACATGTACATGTATTATACTAAAAAAACACAAAATCAATATAACATGTCAAAATAGAAAAACATTCAAATATTTCAAAAACATAAATTTTACAGATTATATGCATTACTATGTTTACATTTATACTACTTGTTATATATTAAATATTACTAGCTATCCTAGTATAATTAGTTTTGTCATACACATATGTTTCACTTGTTCTTGTTGAGTGCTTGCAGATTACATATAGGATGTTGATCCACTACATTGATCTTGAATATCGGTCATCTACATACTAGGGGCATATACACTAATATGGGTTTATACATTTGATGTATTTGCGCATTCGGGTCATCTCATACATAGTTGTTACTACTGTGTTCTATCTTTACATTCTAGTTTATAAATTGATACATATTGATATTGATCATTACTACTCATTCCTCAAAAAATTTATCAAATATCACTATTTAGACTTATCATATGTACATCCTCACATTTACACAGATTTTTACTACATATTTATACATGCTTTCATTTGTAGTTTTCCTAGATTAGACTTGATTGCATTTCCCATGTTTTTTCTATCTTTGAGGGATTTTAAATATGTTATTGTCCTTTTATTATATGTCACCTCTCTATTTTTATGCCTTGGACATATGACCATGTCCCTTGTGTGTTATTTTTACTTCTATATGCAAATATTTGAACATGTCCTTTTATGTGGCTCTAATCCAAATTGTTTGTTGCTTACACATATAGACATTTTAATATGTGCTTGTATGTATTCATTCTTAGATTTAGTGACATGGTCCCATGTTCCTTGTAGTTTTTCCCCTCATAATACCTTTTGAATGCCTCATGTGTTTGTATGTATGCTTATTTGTATGATTTTTCAACATGACACTTGTATTTGCTTGTTACACAAACACCCTAGTTTTGATGCCACAAGGGACCTCATACACCTACCCTTCCTACTTGGGTCATATGATGGACATCATGCCCCATCCCCCTATTTAGTTACTTATATTTGATACTATACACATTGGTTACATCTATATTCACACCATTTTACAATGCTATATTACAATATGCATCTTACATCTATTACTCATGCTCATATTCATTTACGTTTTGATGTTATGTTTGTAAACTATATTAGAATTTCATACACATGTTCTGACTAAATATTTTTCTAGAGGTACTCATTTTGATTTTATCTCTTACAAAAATTTCATAAATACCCTCAAAAAATGGAGTATTCATAGGGGTTTGTCATAAATATTAGGATACTACTTTTCTATTCATAGATAAATTTCAGAACACATTCTTAGTTTCATAAATTAGACATATGGTAGACAAAAAAATAGAGAATATTAAAATAATTAAAATCACCCATATTTATGACTAGGAAGACATTAGTGCTTATATTCAGACACTCACACCAGAGGGAACTACTATCCAATATATGGTGGTAATGTCTAGTAACCTAAGGTTTGCATCCATATTATTCAGACTAGTACACTATGTATAATATAGATTTGCATAGATACAACTATAAGTTTGATAACTATATTAAAATTTTGATTAGATACTTTCATTATAACTAAAATTAATATGAGTTACTAAGATTTAGGGTCATCGTACATGGCATGCTCACTCTCTCATTCAATTTATATATACATATTTAGTTATTACCTACTAAGTTCATATTTAGTATACTCAGATAATAGATTGGGGGCATGTGTATGGCACATAGTTTCCATATACTCAGCTACACATAGGTTAATCACATATAATGTCAAACTCCATGTCATTCTCTATGTTTTATACACTTTTTATCACATTCTAGGTTGTCACCAATTTCATGCATTAGTTAACATAACCAGTGGGGTGTATTCATTCATTTCCT
>JARHVA010007776.1:467500-510000 GCA_037957365.1 Torreya grandis
CTGCCGACATCGGTCCTCCTGACCGAGATCGGTCTTACATACTGCCGACGTTGGTCCCATGACCGACGTCGGTCTTACTCTGCCCGACATCACCGGCTTCGGTCTGCACATGACTAACATCGGCACCTGTCTGTTCGACGCTGATTCCTTCTGACCGACATCGGTGTCTGTGTTCACCTGTGAGTGATGACTTTTTACCCGCAAGCTCCTTTGGATCAAAACCCATGTCCAAACTGCTCTGCTTAGATGTATCCAGCCTCATCCACTGAACTCTGTCCGCCATCTCCTCTAAGAACACCAAGGCTTCCCAGTTCTTAAGCCTATCAAATATATCTGTCTTCCGCTTAAGAACATGCATCTCCTTCCTGCTCATGTGACCAAGCCTACGAAGCCACATCTCTGTAATAGAAGAAGAATCAGTAATATAAACAAGTAGATAAAGAATACCTGTTTTCTTACCACTAGCTAATTCAAGTGCTACTGCTGTGAGAGTTCTTGTGCATCTCTCATCACCCAATCTTTTTGAAGAAATTAGCCATATCTCCAGACCTAGGACCTGGATGACCTTCATCAACACCTGTGTGTTGGCCGCCTACAATTTCAGCTTCACTTCCCCTTTGCCAATTCTTTGGCAAGGCTTACCAGCTCCTCTACCTGGGGCTGCATGGAAAGAGGCAACCGAATCTTTTATCCAAGATTCAACTTTATCCAAGAAACCTGCAAACACATCCTGTGCAACAACACCTGCTACATCTGTATCTTCAGTTTCTTCATGTTGATCTGCTACCAACCAACAATGTTCTTTTACCTGCTCTTTCTTTCCATCGGACCGTGAGTAACCGTCTGTGCTTTTCAACTCCTCCATTCTTAGCTTACTTTGATCTGCCGTTGCTCTACTCCCACTCAATCAGAAACACCTGAGAGTGCCCTGTAACCAAAACACAACCTGCTTCTTGCAACCTTAGCTCTGATACCACTTGTTGGTATCGAGCTCAAGAACCTACAACCAAGGCTCTGATACCACTTGTCAGGAATCTAGAACAACAAACATGCTCTGATCCCACTTGTCAGGATGCGAAACCGGAAACATACAATTGATTACCAAACTTCAAACAACTATAATATGCGGAAAATAACCAGATTCACCAAGTAACTAGAATTCAAAATAACACAGCATATGAGAGACAATACACAACTTGTATTAACACTTTATACAGAAAAGAATACAATAAAGAAGATGCCACTTCTTCTCCACCACCTTACAGAGGTTTCCCACACCTCAAGTGAACAGTACTTCTTCTCCCCAAAGCTCTCCCTCTCACAGGTCCCAACACCCAACTCAAATACAGAGTTGGTGTTCACCTCCCGTGCTCCACGCACTCCACAAGCACTCCACGCACTCCACAAGCACTCCACGTGCTCCACAAGTACTCAAGGTACTTTAAGTAGATCTCCCATGAATCTGCAATAACCTGCAATTCAACAGACCATACTTATGGAAGGAACTTCCTTGCCTTCCTCTCTGCTCTATCCGAGTACACACCTGTACTCCAAGTAGATCCTGCCTGATACTGCTCCCTGTTGTGTTGCTGTCTATATGACCTTGCACACCTGCAAATCAAACAACGGTTCTGCTCACCTGTGAACCTCGACCTTGCACACACATACACCTGCAGATCAACGATCTTACTTACCATGTAGATCTCCTATATAGGCCATGCAACTGTGACCAAGATCCTACACTCCTGAAGAACCCAGCTGGCTCTCCAATCTAGCACCAACACACCTGGTACTGAGGCACTAGGAGGAACGCACCATTGCTCTACCTCACACACAGAAGGAGCTTATAATTATGCTCTCTTACTCCCTAGCACACTTTTCCAATACAACCATGAGTCTATTATATAGATCTCATCCAAACAATAATTAGACATCTAATTACAATAATTAGATCCGCAGCTATGAGTCTAAAATTAACACTCATCATGCAAACACTTGGTTCGTTAGCTAACTGCCCGTAAATAGCTCGCAGTCGAACCACACAGGCGACCGACGTCGGTCCCTGTCTGCCTGGAGGTGACCGACGTCGGCCGATATATGACCGACGTCGGTTGCTTCCCTTTGCTATCCTGCCGACGTCGGCTGATCAGACCGACCCCAACTTCTCTGCAACTCAGCAACCTTCAGCAACCTCCTCTCCTGTTTGCATCAGTGAAGCTTTTAGCTCCACAATCCTAACAATATATACATATATATACATACATACATACATATATATATATATATATATATATATATATATATATATATATATATATATAGACACACACACACACACACGTGTGTGTGTGTGTGTGAATATATATCAAACTCATAATTTTATTATTTTTAAAAATTAATCTAAACCTACTTATATCATCTATTATATAATTCATTCCATATACCATTTAAAGTACTAAACATTTTAATATAAATCCTAATCCACTTATGCAATGATTTATTGAAGTTATAAAAGTGTAGAATGTAAAGATATAGGAAGAAAATTTACAATTTAAATATTATGTATAGGTAAATGAAGCTAATTATAACGATCTAAATATATATAACATTGCATCATAAATTGCATAGAAAGAGAATTAAAAGTATAAAAATATGTTTAAAAATTAAAACATATGATAGTTATAAATAACATGTAACCTAACTACCCCCATAGAGAATGAGTAATAATTTAATTAAAAACTCACGAATAAATGGGATAATGAAATGGTCAAAAATATCTAATCAATATTATCCAATTGATGCACAATAACTCTCATGACCATTCACTACAACGATAAATAATAATTCACAGCATAAACAAAATACATATAAATAAACAAAAGGATGATTAACAATAAGATGGTACATTATCCATAAGAAACCAGAGTATAGCAATGGCACATAGGGCCTTTTAAAACTATAATATACATTCTTCAAGTATCAAACATGGTAAAATTATAATGGGGGAGAAACAAAATTTGGGCCCTGTAACCAACCCATGTATGGTTTTTCATAGTCTTCAACTATGTGCCACTAGTGATATTCAACATTTGAGATTACATCAATACAACCACCTAGTTTATTCCTAAGAGGACCATCAATCACAAGTTCTCTCTATGGGCATTCCCATATGTAGTGATTAATATCTCCACAATGAAAATAAACACCCGAAGGAGATCTTCTCTAGGGTTGAGTTCCAAAGGTATCATAAGGTCCTATATATAAAATCTCCACATGAAATGTTTTTTCATGTTTTCTCATGGCCTCACACCTCCTCAGAAAAGTGTTTGATGGATCAAGAAAGAGATAAGGATGTACCGCATGTATTTGTGTAAAATGTCTACCATGACATCCTTGGTGATGAATCTTGTTTACCCTTAGTTATTTTTGATGTTAATGTGAAGGCGACCTCACTGGTAATATTAAAACTAAATATAGCCTTTCTATTAGAATATCCACTATTTGTTGAAGGGTTTGAAGGATTTATATGTTGATCACACTCAGTTTTTTATTCTCATGTTTTTGGTAACATCCATTTAAAAAAAATGCATTTATCTTCATTGTGTCACATCATTTATGAAATTAAAAGAAGCATTAGCAATGTGGTTAAGCAATAATTTATCATAGAGCTCCTAGTCAAATGGTTTCCCATATTTCAATCTAACATAAAAAGATAAATTTCCCAAAATAATGTCTCATTGGACACCACACACACACACAAATGTATATAAAGACCAACATGATACCTCAAGTGGAGATGAGATGTGTTCTACATATGGGAGGTCTAGAGGTCCATTCCCTCAGGTTAACTATCTAGGTATGCACCAACTCCTAGAAACTTGTGTCCCCCTTTGTCAAGAAGCATAATGGTTCACTAGAGGTGCCTAGTAATAGAAATGGGTAAGGCCCATCCTTTGACTTGTTCCTTTGGATTAGCACCCTAAAATAGTTTGAACCCTTATATATATATATATATATATATATATATATATATATATATATAGTTGTATATAATTTTTGTATTAAAATATATTACACATTTAAATAAATATTTTTATATATTCTCTTATTATAAATTTTTTTATTAATTTTTAATATAAATAATTATAACAATTGAATGGAAAAAAAAAGGTTTCTAATATGTTTTTTATATAATTTATTCCATATATATCCAACAGTTTTTATACCTTGATATATTGACATCATATTTTCTGATAATAAGGTTTGATCTAGATTAATTATAAATATAATATATAATTTCTTTTTTATGATAGTATATATGATATTATAATATAAGTAATGGACTTATATTTGGACTACATCACTCGATACTTCAATTTTGATAGTAAAGGATAATTTTCAAAGCTTCCTCACTCTTCCTTGAGAATATTAATACATAGGTCTACCATATTTCTTTTAAATACAATGAATAAATAATATTTTAATAAATAGTATGTGTATTGATTAATTCATTTCATTTTTAGGTTTTAAGTCTATTATGAATTTAATATTTTCACTTTTTAATAAATTGTAAAGAATGTCAATAAATATATTATAAATAAATATATTTAATAATATGTAATGTGATCTAATATAAGTTTTTTAGTCTTATATATATTTTTGAAAAGTCCAATGATTATTTCATAGACATATCTCAAATGTAAAGCATAAATATATGGTCATCATTAATCTAAATATAAATAAAAGATGTAAATAGAAGAAGTTATGGAGGTTAGTTGTCGTACTTGGTAGCTCCAACTAGGCCACGTAGCAAATAAATCAAAAATTGTATTTAACTAAGGTAGTTAACTTCGTAAATATATAAGGTTGACACCAATAATCATATTTCAAATAAGAATTCACATATTTTTGTGTGCCATGATAAAAAGTAGTAGTTAGCTTAGTAACCCATTGTTAGAAAGAAAAACACCAACAACAAAAGAATGGAAGTAGGATAAAATTAGATGACCATGGAATAATTGTTCATAGATTTCAAGGGTAGGTGAGATGGTATTATCAAATACCTAACATGTTATTATTTTACTCAACCCATCAAACCATCATGAATCTTAACCTAAATTATTTTCTTACATTTTAATTATAGATTTTTTTATAAGTTGACTTATATGAATTATATAAATTTTATACATTGGCTACATTATGAACATGTTCATATGAATAGGTTCAACCTTAATTATTTATCTTAGGCATTATATCGTATGAATGAGATAGATATAATATTATTTTACATCATGATCCTAGATATTGGGCTCTAAAATCTGGTCAAGCAAAAGTATTATCAGTTTAAAAATGTCAAAAATGGAGAAAATACAAAATGGAGAAAGTTAAAAATTATTGGGGTTGAAGAAAATGCTGTAACATGCATTTTAGGGCATATCAGTGCCAGCTAGACCAACTTTTTCTTTGTTATAGTGTAAAAAAAGTAAACAACAGATGAATTGTTGAAGCACCAAGAATTTCCAAAAAAGGGTTCTGAATTTGTGGTCTTGCACAAATTACGTAATTAATTAAACCATTAGTCAATGCTATTTTCATTACCACCTCTTCAACTACTCATTTCTAACCTGACTACTGGTTGATAAGAATGTGAGAGGATGATTTGATTATGTGGAGGCAGAGCATAGAGGATCATGTTTATGAATTGATAATCAACAGGGAAAAACCACCCTTTCTGAGAAACTACCCTCTAGACTTGTAATAGCATCAAACTGGCATCTACAAAACCATGAGGTGAATATTTGGAATTCTAATCTCAATGTAAATGCCTTCGATATAACTAGAAGAAAATAAATGGGCCATATATTATAGAGGGGCCATCAAGATATAGACTAATTTTAAATTAAGTTTATGTCTAGTTATAAAAATATAGTAAATATGAAAAGCTAAAATCCCAAGAAATAGTAAAATATATTTTTAGATACTTAGATTATCATATATGGCCTTTAAATTTTTTTAAAAACATCCTTAACTAGATAGGATAGTTTTTGGTTGAATTGAACTTTCTGAGACAATCATTTTGGTGCAAATAAGAGCTCCAATGAAGGTACATATCAAAAATTATAGCCTCCAAAAATTTTGACTCCGCATCAAAATAGTGTGGAATTAGGGGAAAATAAATAACCACTCTAAAAATTAGGGTTTCTAAGAGGAAATAATTTCTTAAAATTCATTGTAAAAAAGTTGCATCATAACTTGTAGTATGCACAAGGGTTATATTAGGTCTCTACTTTATGGAAAATGTAAAACGTATAGTAGAAGAAATGCAATAAATGAATTTTACTTGACTTGTGTATGGATTGTACGATTTTATGTGCAACATGAATAGTGGAAGGAAATGTAGGTGACTAGAATGAGGTGGTTAAGAGGAAAATATACACTCATGGATAATATTGCATAGTATTTCATGTGCTCATATACTTAACCTATGAAGAATTGATGTACATATAGTCAGATATATAGTAGAATTTATATATATGTTATGTAATATACACAATGATTATGTATCCATAGGTGTCATTGACCTTATTTCCCTTGTCCAACATATAGCTCTCAACAACATCATGTGAAGAATCTTTAGGCTTAAGTTTGAGTAGAGATAATCAAATTGACAAAAAAATAGATTATTGTGGAGTATTGACACGATTGATCTATTTTTCATATAAATTATTTGAAATAAGGAAGAACATCACATGAAGTGTCAGGAATAACTAGTGTTAAATGACATTGACACAAAAGCACACTAGAATAATGACCTTAAATAGTGCCAACCAAGAGATGAGCCATTTTATCTTGTAAGTTACATGGAATATTTATCCTAAATCATACGTGTAATAAATAAATTGCATTTTTCATTTTCAATCTTTCTTTCATATCTTCCATGATATACATGTATTCGTCAACCTAGGATGTAAGAGATGAATAATGGGTACAATATTGCATATTGTTAGTACTTGTGATATGGAAGTAACATTAAAAATTTGTGTAAGGTAAAAATTAAAACATTTTTCTAATATTATCTCTAAAACTTTGAATAATAATTTTTTATTCCAATTTTATGAGCAATAATTCGTTATATCTTCTTGAATGGAAAAAATATTCAGTTGACAATTGGTAATAGATTATTTCAATTGGAAAAAAAATAAAATTGAAAGAACCAATAAAAATATTCAATGGATAAGTTTTCTAAGGTTAAATGGAGAAAAATAAACACTACAATATTTGTATTCATCAATTACATTTTCTAATAACTCCAATATTTTTTCTCAGTAGTTGACACTTGAAAAAATCAAAATATAAAATACAAAACTAATTAATTTAGTTAATACCTACACTTGAATCAACCTATTTTCTTGAAGTTTTTAAATCCTTTCAGAATAAGACACGTGGTTATAAAATTATAAGCAATCAACATTTGTGCTGAAATTTTAGAATAAATATCAAACTTCTCACTTGTTCAAGTTTCAACTTGAAGAAAATCACAAATGAAAATAAATGAACAATGTACAATTCTTTGAAAAGGGGATTTCTCAAAAGACTATGATAAATATTTATTTACATACATATGATATTATATCACTTTTTGTTGTTGCAAAAATGAATACAAGTAAATATTCATCACTTTCACTAGACATCTCTTTGTAAATAATTGTGGATTTTGGAAGCCATAAACCTAAATATTTTAGTTATTTGAAAATTTGACAAAGTTTAATAAATGGTCACATAAAATTAATGTACTTAAGTCTATTAAATTAAATTACCTATAAATTATTACATTTAAGGATTCCTATTGATCATTACATGCATAATATAATTGCATAATGGAAACATTGTGTTAAAATATTTGCTAAGAATTAAAGTTGTGAACTATGGAAGAATTATTTAAAATCTAAATAATAATTAAATTAACTTTTTCATTATCCATAATTATGACTCTCATAAGAGAATATTTATCTCTAATCACTATCATGGGATCATATTTATCTCAGATCACTATCATGGGAACATATTTATCTCAAATCACTATCATGGGAGCATATTTATCTCAAATATATAATAAAATTTAATAAAAACCACAACCTTAAAAGTATATTCAATTTCCTTCTAGTTGGCATGTCCTTGCCCATAGAAATATTTAGATTGTTGACTTCACAAATAATTTGTTTCACCTTGAAAATATTTTTGCATCTACTTTTATTATTATTAATATATATATATATATATATATATATATATATATATATATATATATATAGGACATGTTTATAAATTTTAAAAATAATATAAAAAACTATATATTTATTATTTTAATATAATATTAATAAGATACCTAGTGTTCAATGTAACCACTATTACTTTTTCACATTTAGTAAAATATGGAAATTGATTTGATATCACTTTCAGACATGAATGTTGATCTGAAGATCATCTACAAGGGATAAAAAAATAAAAGCTCTCAATTCTTATTCAAACCATCCTCACAATGAATAGATCATTGAGAAATTTCCAATGCATTTTTTATTTCAAAAAATGGACTCTATATGTAGAATTTATGGCTTGTTAATGTTTTTATGCAATAGGGAAAAAATTTAGGTATGATGACTAGACATGCACATGGTACAATAGATTATTAGCATGTGGACAAATTAAATAATCACACTTGGAGTGTCTATAATAGCTCCAAAATATTATCCAATATTTTAGATAAATCCCACTTCCTAAGGCTTGAGAAATGGGACTAACTCCACAAATATCTCTTTCCTGACAAATGTGGGATATTTCCCATAGAAATGCATGGGAGGTTTATCCAAAGATCAATATATGAAGGGTGGTTAGACCCATTTACCATCATCAACTTGTCATGCCCCATTTTTTGAGATAAGGCTAAAAATCTTAAATAAAGGATTGTACATGGGGATGGATATTGAAGAAATCCATAATTGGTGGGTTTTGAAAAACTATATAAACCCATGAACCTCATTTATAAGCTCAATACAATATAATTCCAAGAGCACTTTGAGCTCTCACTTGCATTTCAACTCATCCATTATAATTTTTTGGATCCAAGCGTCTATCCAGGAGGAGAAAGGGTTTTGATTGAGATATCTTTAGCAAAATTTGGTGAGAGATCTATTTGCACAAAGATTAATAAGGCTTGAAGATTATCCATTTGCATAGTAAGAAAGTATTTATGTCTTCACTACTGGAGTATCAATTATATGCCTAGAGTTATTTTATAGATCTCTTTTGGCAAAGACATTATAGTAGACTTGTGAAAGACAAGTAGAGCTAGAGCCAGTAGCTAGAGCTAGAGCCAAAGCTAGTAGCTAGAGCCAGAGCCAAAGCTAGTAGCCAGTGCAAGAGGATGTCAAAAATTTGATTTACATATTGATAACCTTTATTTGGGATAAATGACGTACAATGTAATTTTGCATTAATAATTGATTGGTTCTACTTTTGAGCAGGACACGAAGACATAGCTCAGATTGGGTGAACTCTGTTATCAACCCTAGTTTGCATATTGTCTTTGTGGATCACGATTTTGGTTTATTATTAGTTTTAAATGCTGATTTTAATTATTATGAAAATTTCAAATTAATTAATGAGAAATTGAGAATTTATAAAGCATCCATAAAAATAGAGCAATTGGTGTAGTTTTGGACACTCCCTATTTATAGATTAGATGTAACTTATTATATAAATAATAACATCCATTTTATGTATTTTAGTTAAAATAATTTGTCACAAAAAATTTAAACCATTATTCTATCAATATATTGAGTCATATTGTACCAAATCAAAGCACACTAAGTTAACTTTAGGTAATTATTTTGGATAAATCTCTGATGTTGAAGGAGTAAAGCAATAATGTCATTTTTGTCCATATAACCCACAAATTACAACGTATATCATATATTGAATGTTTGTATTATTTCCCTCATGTCACATCACATCCTCATCACTCCCATCTAAAAATTAACTCTTTCATTTTACACAATCCCCTTTCACCAAAATAATCTTGTGTGAATAATTCCCCTTCTCGATATTCTCATCAACGTATAATATAACCAAAAAATATTGTTATATATCCTATCATGAATGGATTGGATTAAACTCCATTATATTTTAGTGTTAGCATATTAATATTTCCCACATGTCATATCACATACACATCAATCCCATTTTAAGTAAAACTTTGTGTCAATCAATGCCCTCTACTACATATTTGATCATTACCTCCACCCAATTTGACATGTAGTATTGAACTTTGTGGAATCAAATTTACATAACTACTTCTTAAATATATATTCTTATCCATGTGATAATAATTATTTGAAATACATAATTTTGTATTAATTTATCACAATTAATATGATTTATCATGCAAAAAAATGGGCCACTCAAAATCCCATATGAAGTAAAACTTTATGTTGCACATTAATATGATATTGATAGCTTTAGTGCCTTAATGGTAAGATAACTCCCTTATTTAATGCATAAGGCATACTATTTATAGTTGACATCTAGTAAGTTCCACTTCCCCATAATTCTATTGTTATGGTTATTTAATGGGTATGACCAAATAATATTCCAAAGGTGTAAGATAAAAATACATGTGGTGTGTATGTGACATGAAGTCATTAAATTTATGTCATCACCTTGGTACCATCTTAACATCTATATTATGACTAATGTATTGTTTACTTCTCAACTTGAGGACCCAATGTGGAGCAATAATGCTATGGAACTAGGTAATTCTTCTATTCTATCTTGTATGGTTTGGTATTGTTTGTTAATTTAAACTCCTCACTATTTCACAAAATGTATCTAAATCCACTCTTTAATATTTGGTAAGCTTTGCTGACTACAACACAGTCAAAATGTTTCTTTGGGTATATATATGCATCTTCTATGTGAAAATGAGATGACTATTTGAAATAAAAAAGGTAGAAGCATCAAAAGCATATGAATGTGTTTCCTAGTCCTTGTTCATGGCCAAAACCCATTTCTTTACAACATGTTTTGAGTTATTATAAATTATAAAGAAATGATATTTTGGTAACAAAGATTCATTTATATTTTCATTTGTTTTATTTTACTCATTTTATTTTATTTTTATTCAATCATATAAATAAATCATGAAATACTTATCTTAATTACTTAGCTAAGTTAGTCTAATTCATAAGTGGGCCACTATTTCTAATATATTTTTTATTGAGATTTTTATTTTTGATCTAATGATAATTTTATATCCATATTATATTGTTTTATGATTTTTATTTTTAATTTACTCAAAATTCATTATCATTGACCTCATCTTAAATTTCATGCAAAAAGCATTAAGAAAATAATTTCTCATATTTATGATGGAGGTTGTGATGGAAAATGAGGTTATGTTCCTTCATACAACATGTTAATGTGTTGTGTGAGGAGGAGAATTTTTTCCCATGGTGATCTTAAGCAATGACAAGGTTGTGTGGTAGGAAAAGTTTATGGTGAAATATTTGAAGGTGAAATTGGTGGTGATGGTGAAGGGAAATGAATGGTTATTCTAGGTGATATCATATGGCAAAGAGCCCATTTCATACAATAGACCTAAATTTATTGTAGATGTTAGATTTACATGTCCTAGGTTGATTGAAAAAGGATCCATACGTTGAAGGGTATTGACATATTTGAATGACCAATTTTGATTTTCAAGGGTGGATGAGGACATCATGAGCATTGATTTTATTATGGTAAGGCTTTGCATCCTTTAGGACGTTCAAATCAACATTGAAATGTTGCTTATGTGGGGATAATACATGGATCTCTTGATATTTTAGCTTTTATTTATCCACGCTTCAAATATATTGACACATATATAGATTACATCAAGGTTAAGAACCTATGGAAATGTCATAGTCAAACCCTAGGAAGAAACGGCAAGGGCAAACAAGAAATGCAAGTCATGAAATATTTCAAAGGTGAGCTGGGAGGTGAAGTTGAATTTAAGTCACAAAGTACTTAACGTAATATGCATTAAATATAATTATTATTATATATTATAATATCATATATAGTAATATAATAATATATTATATATAAACTATGAAATATATTTTAATTGTGTGTGTGTGTGTATTATAATACTATAATAAATATCATTATGTTTATTATAATTATAGATAATATTATATTATATGTTGTTATATAATAATTATAATTACACAATATTTTGTTGCCAATCCAATAACTTAGATTCATCTCCTCATCTTTTAGATGCCTTCTATATAAATACACACTTTCCACATGAATCCTCACTACATATACTCCATGTTTTCCTTTACATAATTTACCTTTCTTATAATGGTTTGTGTACATGGTACAATCAAAGGTTTACCAAATTACAATTTTTTTGGCATGTTAACCACATATTTTGGGAAAGATAGTTATGGTGGAGACATAAAATGCTCTGGTGACCTATTAAGCACATACGTCTTAAAATAAGCAAACATGCATGCATTTATAAGTTAGACAAATTATCTCTTATCAATGTAATATAGGAAGAAAACCTCATTCCCTATTTTTCAATTTTCACAACATAAATTTTAAGTAAATAATAGAATTAATTTGTAGCCTTCAAACTATATAGCAACATATTCTTCTCTATTCTAACTACATGTATGAATGTTGAAATCAGGCATGCTAATTTGATGCTTGGGAGTTACCAAGGCTCAGGTACAACCTTCTATATTTTCCAAAAAAATCATAATTTTGATATTTCTATAGTAATTTTTTATTTAAACATAACCTTTTAGGGTTTTACTAATGTAAATCCTATGTTATATTAAAGGGCCGAGTTGTCTAAATCAATGAAAAAATATGCAATAAATAACCATTGATTTATTATAGAATTTGACTTACTTTGAATTTATAAAAATAGTAATAAATATGTGAAAATAGAGACTTATCTCAAAAATAACTATCACAGAAGATCTGAGGGCTAAAAATTGGGTTACATATAGGTATAAGTGTCATCAATGGGATCCCTATATCAAATTCTCTCCTAGATAGTAATGCCTCACTTGGAAGGTAGTGAAATATAGCTCTAGTGTCTTCAAAATGGCATTAGTGTCCTCTTTTTAGGACTATAACTAATTTGTGGGAGCATTGCACCTATGTTTCTAGATTTTGTTCTTGTGTGCATGAAATCTGGAACTCTATATTGTAACAAGAATATTTTATTTAATATGCAAACCTTAATCCTCTTTTTAAGTATGGCATGAGTTTAAAATGTGTGTTCATTAGTAAGATAGGATGGGCATCCTCAACACTCCAAGGTAGGATCAATCTCGATTTAGTTCTCCCACCTAGTGTTTAGTATAAGTGAAAGTGAATGTAAAAATCATAGTGGTCTTGAATGCCTAGAGTGTGCTTGATATTGGAAAGATTTGAAATCTAGGATTAGGGAAGCTATAAATGGTAGTATGAAAAATTAGAGTAGAATAGAGACTAATAACATTGATTTTGCTCAATTTATTTCTTGTTTGAATAACATTTTTACATCTATTTTCTATCTAGTGGATATATGTCTAATAGTCTTGCATTTATATTGTTTTATAACATGTGTGAATAATAAGATATGATTAGGATAGAATTAGGATGGTTACACCTTTAAAAATATATCCATTCCATAGAGTTGGGGCAAGGGACACTACCACCATGCTGAGGACAATAACACCATGTGGCACTAGTGTCCAACAAGTAGGCTACTAGGCACAAAGTGCTAGGATCTAGTAATGTAGGTTTGGGACTCTGTTTGAGTTGATAAGGGACATATGTGGTCATAACAATGGATATAAAAGTGTGATAAAGGATCTAGGATAGGTCTAAGACTAAGATAGAAATAGGTTGTCTCAAAAAATGTTCTTATCTTCTAAATACCACTTTTAGGTGATTACCTTCCGCCCCCCACCCCACCCCCGCCCTTATTCTAGAAATTCAATAGAGAGAAATGACTAGTATAAATAAAAAATAAGTGTACATGGACTTACCTAGGAAGTGAATCCCATGCAGTTAAATCTGAGTATGTGAAGTTGGGTTTGTATATGTCAAGCATGGTCAAAAGAATGACCCACAATGAAATATGTCATAATTATTCCTTATAAAAGAGATATCAAAATAAAAAAACTAAGATGAATAAAGTAACTGATTAAAGTTGAGTAAACAGATAGGAAAGAGGAAATGAGCAAATACATGTCATTAGGTACAGGAACCTAGTGATATCATATATGTGTTCATGTACATAGTGATCAAATCATTGAATAACATGAACTAAAATGATAACTTGCTCACTGCTCATATTTTAGTGGATAAATAAATCAATCCATTTTTGACTCAATCATTTCCCATCCCTACTGGGTAGACCGTGACCTATGAATAGCTTATATTAGAATGTATGTGTGTCTAAAAATATCATGTGGGTGGCTTAAGAACTCAATTACGGTATGAATCCATGATTACCACCTATGTGTAGTAGATTCATCTAAAACTAAACTAAATAATGTTTTGAATGTATCTAACTATGTATGTTGGCTCCATGGTGCCTCAGTGTTATGATCCTGGTGGGTGGATTAACTAACAGTCTAGGCTTTTGGTGTAGCAGTTTGTTACATTTTGTATCAGAGCAACCGCCTATGTTTGAGTTGCAGAGCAGGTGGGTTATGCAAGCATTGCAGTGTTCGTATAGCGCTAATATATGTAGTGGATCTCATGTACATGCGTAAATCTAGCCCAGAGTCTGGGCTTTGAAAGCATGGTGGGATGCTATGATCCTGGTGGGCGGATTCACTAATAGTCCAATATTTTGGTGTAGCGGTTTGTTACACTTAGGTACATTAGGTGACTCTAGGCCAATCGAGAATGCCAATGACTACAAATGGATTAAGGCATGAAACTAGTGTAAACATACAATATGATTTCAAATGTATATAGTTTAGATAATGGAATGGAGTTTGTCATTCTATTTGATCAACCTATGTGTAACTAAGCATATGAAAACTATGTGTCGTGCACATGCCTCGAATCTGATATCTAAGTATATTGATTCTAGATTATGTAATAACTATATTTGTGTATCAGAGATGAACATGGGAATGATCATGCCACACATGATACCCCCAATCTGAGAAACGAGTATGAATTTGAGCTAAACTAATGTGAATATGAGGTAAATCTAAATATAATTATCAGACCTATAGCTATATGTGTGCAAACTTGTATTGTACTTGGTGTGCTATTATAGCTAATATAAACTATGCAAACATTGGGGCTATTGGACTATAATTCCATGTAGTGGATAGTAATGTCATGTGGAACTAGTGTCCCATTATGGGTGCTAATGGCTATCTAGTTTGAAATCTAGGTGACTGAACTACTTTTTAAATCCCTATTTTTTCATGTGTCTTACCTATGTCAAATTTCTTTAAATTGAGCATGTGTGATGAAAATGATCTATGAATAGTAATGTACAAGACTAATCTCTATGACAAACCCTTGTGAATGCCCCCTTTTTTGAGTTAAGTCTTTGAAATATGAAAATATTGTCTTCAAAATAAAATGGATTTTATAAAATGTGTCAGTTAAAGTATCTATAATAATTGCATGATAATCCAATTCAATGTGCAAACATAACATTAGAATGCAAAAGAATCTAAGAAAAACTATGGAATGTAAGATGTATGTTTTATCTATCATTACACAAGGATGTAAATATAGATGTCTTTAATGTGTATAATAGTAAACTTGAGTATCCACCTAGGGGGATGGGGCATGATGTCCATCATGGTACCAAAGTAGGAATGGGATATGCATGAGGTCCTTCATGGCATCAAAATATAGTGTCTAAAAAGTGTCATGGGCATGATTCATATAATAAATCATACATACAAAACACTTGAGGCACATAAAATAGGTCAAGGGGCCATAATACAAGGGACATGGGCACAAATCACTAAATGTGATAATAAAATACATACAAGGACATGTTCAAATATCCACATAATCAAGAAACAAGCAATATAATTTAGATCCACACAGAAGGACGTGTTCAAATGTCCATATACATAATAAATAAATAATAGGCAAGGGACATTCGCACATGTTTGAGGCATATGTGAACATTAGTGGCATAGAGCCAAAAAACAATGGTATATTCAAATTTCATAGAATATAATAACTATAAAAAACATAATCAGCTCTAAACTAGGAAATGTATAAATGAAAAGAGGTATGAATGTATCAAAAATTTGTGTAAATGCTAGGATGTACATATGCTAAGTATAAATTAGTTATAATTAATAAAAGAATATGAGCATGAGTAGTAATGATCAATATCAAGATATATCAATACGTAAAATAGAATGTGTTAAATCTAAGCATAAAACCTAGTAATAGATACTATGTATAATATTCCCCTAAGTGGGAAGATGTATCAAATGAATAAACCTAGATCAGTGTATATACCCCTAGTGGGTAGATGATAGCAAGTCTAGATCAAATTAGTGGAAATGAATCTTGTGTGTAATATGTAAGGACTTGATAAGACCAAGTGAAGTAACTATGTATTATAAAGCTGACTAGACTAAGATATCTAACATATGTAATGTCTTGAAAATAGAATAAATGTAAACATATCAATGCATATAATATATAATTTATGTGTTTTCTAAGTAATATTAGATTTTTTTTGTATTTTTGGGATACAATATACATACAAGCAAATGATGATAAACTATGTACAAAAAGTGAGACAGAATAAAGTATATACAATGGGGTAGGAATCATATTGATCGATCAGTCACATGGAAGACTCACTATCGATATGACCTATGTGAAATAAGGGAACTATTATCATGTGTGTTATTTTAAAGGTCAATTGTAATCCTATACTCCATTTTTGGGTGATACAAGATTTCAATAACCCTTGGATGCTCCTGCATTAGACAGCCGAGGTAGATAATGTGATCTCTCAATCACATATATGGGGTAAGTGTTAGAACCACTAATTTGATCATGAAGGATAATGATTAGGGAATCCCTATCCAACATACCACTACACTCAAATAAATTTTTTTTCCTTCTCTTCTTTCATTATCTATGTATTGGACCTGAAACCATCTTCCTTTGCCAAAATCCCATTTATATCTTATTAGATACATATGTGGGATCCAACCCCCCACAAACACTCATGGGATGACACCTCCCATACAAAACCATCCTCCTCCACCAAGATGCTCTACCATACATCTCATATTGCCATGTGATCTCTATCCCACCACTAACCATCCACTTTTACCAAAATCCCACCTGGCTTTCTTTATCCATCATCTAACTGCCTGTTGGATCATCTTCCACATCACAAAAAAAATGTATCTCCTCTCTCATGGATGAATCTATATCCATCTTCTCATCCAGATGTGCACTCTCTTGTAAAAATTCTCCTCCATCATATCCTCATGTGAATTAAATTGCACTTTTACTTCCACACTTGGCTACAAATCAGCCTCTACCAAACTCTCTTCATATGAACACACTTGCATAACAACAATTTCCAAAGTTTATCCCAAAGAAACATGCAATCAATATTTAATTTTAACATGTTATTAATTCTCTTCAATTTCACTATGGGCTGCCAATGGGCCATTCACAACTACTCCCATGGTTGTGTTATCATCTTCTATAACATTTATTTCAGCCCCTACACATGGATAAAAATCCATAAAAATATCCTCTTGTGCATTTTATTGCACAACCTCTTCATCCACAACTTCCTCCAAAGAAGCTTAAAGGTCCATATGGCTGTAATTTTTTCTCTCCTTGTAACACCCTATGGCTGTAATTTCCTTGACTCACATTCCATACTGCATGGCTGAAATATTCATTCTCAATTCTATCTTCCTTCATAGTGATGTCTTCATAATATTATTAAACATAAATAACCTCAAAATCCTATTGTTTGAGGATTTATTCCTCTCTCTACAACTCCTCATGGCTGAAAACATATTCCACATGCAACTCTCCAAGGTTACAATCTTATTATTTTTTCTCTCTATCATCCTTCACAATGATGTCTTCAATAATGGGTTACCCAATAAACTTCTCCTCTTTCACATTTTTGTTCATGTAAATTTTATTCATATTCTATTCTCTTTTATTTAACTCTCCATGGTTTCACTCTTCACTCTTCCATGTGGATATCTCTATCTTCAATGTAGCCCCTTTTGATTTGAAGGAGTCACATATATCCCACATAACATCCTCTTTAATTTCACAATCTTCAAATCTTTATAGTATTAAATCTAATAGTCTATCCCCTATATTCATTTAATTCATCCATTCTTTCTTTGGTGGTACTCTATCACTCTTTTTCTCCATCTTCTAAACGTACAAGGAAAACAATTCTCTCTTTCAACAAGTTCCTCTCCATTGGCATCCTACTTTCTCTAATAGCACTCAATGTTGCCTCTAACCACATTAAGGATTCAAAAATTCTTATAGATATCAAATTGATATAAAAATTCCATAAAATTCTCTCATATTCTCATTAAAATGATAATCCTCACATACACATATGCAATCTATCTTAAGGTTTCCCTAAACACATACAAGTTTCAAAAAGATATCATACTTGGCCAACATGGCAAGGTGGCTTCCTCAAATGCATCAAATAATCCCATCGTCATAACATCACCCATTTACAATATATCTTACCTAAATTAAGTTAAATACAAGCATATATGGATTTTACAAGGAAGAATGAATGAAAGAAACATAAAGGGCCCTAAAATTTGTCCTTCTCCTTCACATGGATGGAATCTTGTTAAGAGATAAGGTGTACCAAATGATAATACATTCCACATGATTAATGTGGTCATATTTGACCAAGTATAAATCATATTTGGAATGTTGGCACCACCTTCAAGTAAGATAACATGGAAAAAGTAGATGCCAATATGAAATAATGATTCATGTCTCCCTACTTAGCATAAGTTTCTAAAAGGTGTAGGTTTAGTTTTTGACCACTATTTTATTGTTCGACATGAAAAATTCAACCCATGCCACCTAATAACTCGATAATGTTGTTTTGGACACCTCACCAAGGTGAATAGTGTCTTCCACCTCATCAATGAATAATAACTTAGGAATAGTGTTACATGAATAGTGTTTTCCTACTGCATCATATTATTCCCTTGAGATATCACACTTTTTATTATCTCTCTAAAACTATATGAATTTATTTCCTATCCCCTATTTCTAGCTAAAACCTATTACTTCACATCATGTTTCAAGTTATTATAACTTATAATGAAATGATATTCTAGTAACAATTATTCATCCTACATTTTCATTTATCTTATTTTACTTATTATTTTTTATTTATAGTCAAGCTTATGGATAAATCCTAAAATAATTAGCTTGATTATTGAGCTAAGGTTGTCTAGCACATAGGTGGGCCACTAATTTTAATCTATCTTTCCATGGGCTTTTCATTTTAGATTTGATGATATTTTATATGCATATTATATTATTTTATGGTTGTTATATTTAATTTAATTTAAACCTATGACCATTTACCTCCTCTCACCTTTCATGAATAAATCATTAATTAATAATTATCTTGTATTTATTATGGATGTGGTGGTGGAAAATGAATGTGTGTTCCTTCATATGACATGCTAATATGTTGTGTGAGGAGGAGACATTTTATTTTACACTGAAAAGTCTTACATAACATGCAAATGGTGAATGATTTTAAGATGATATGGGTGGTGATGGTCAAGGAAAATTATATATTATTTTAGTTGATATCATATACCAGAGGTCCCATATATCATAGACCAGGTCCAAATTTAGTGCACTTACTAGATTTACATGTTTTAGATTGTTTAAAAATAGATCCAAAGGTTGAAGGGTGATGACATATTTGAAAGTCCATCGTTTTTGTCAAGGATGGATGAGGATATCATGACAGTTAAATTTATTATAATAAGTCTCCACATCCATTAGTTAGATCAAATCAATAGTATAATGTTGATTATGTGGGGACAAGAGATGGAGGTACTAATATTTTATCTTTGTTTATCCATGTTGAAAATATAATGACACATAGATTACATCAAGGTTAAGAACATACATAGATGTCATAGTCAAACCCTAGGAAGAAAGGGCAAGTGCATACCAAATATTCAAGTCGTGAAATATTTCAAAGGTGATGTGGGAGGTGAAGGTGAATATAAGTGACAAATTATTTAAGGTAATATGTATTAAACAAATAATAATAATAATAATAATAATAATAATAATAATAAATATTATTATTATATATAATAATATACTAAATATGAACTATGAAAAATATTTTAGTTACATTAATATATATATATATATATATATATATATATATATATATATATATAATAGTATTATATAATATAATACTATAAAATATATAGCAGTGTGTGTGTGTGTGTGTGTGTGTGTGTGTGTGTGTGTGTGTGTGTGTGTGTGTGCGTGCGTGCGCGTGCGTATTTATAACAATAATAATTAATATTGTATTATGTATTTCTATATAATTATAATTATAATTACATATCTTTTCATTGCCAAGCCAATAACTTAGATTCATCTTTCCATATTTGAGATGATTTTTACATAAATACACAGTAGCCATGTTAATCTTCACCATAGATACTCCTTGTTTTCTTAACAAAATTAACCTTATTATAATGGTGTGTTTGCAAGGTATAACTCAAATATTACAAAATTACAATTTTGGGTAACTTAACCAGATGGGTATCCAACTTAAAAGTTGAGAAAAAATCTTTGGTAGTGGATGGGAACCTTACTATGATTTATATTTGTCATTTTTATCATAATATTTCATCTATTAATAGGTATCCTTCTTAGGATATGGGTGCATTTTTTCTCTTTTACATGGGAACCCTACTATGAAATTTAATTCCTCCTATATGTAAATTTAAAATATGTAGATGGGTATCATGTTTGGTGAATGTCTACCTTCCTTTCACAATAAAAACCATATATCTTCAAAATATGTTTACACCTTGAATCAATAGACTGTGTCAAGGCCCAAAGATTGGTAAGACTCTATTTTAGACTAATTTCTTTCCTTATTATATATTTGATGAAGATTTTGATAAGGTTCCATGAATATGCAAGTGGCTAGAGTTTATATGAAAAATATTAAATGCATATTTGTTTTGTAGAATTATGAGATTAATTATTTATTTCTAATTTTACTGAAGGAATCATTTATAACTGCACAATTAGATATTATAAACTATGGTATAATAAAATATCAATTCAAACATAATGTACAAGTTTATGTATTTCTTATGTACATATAGTAAATATGATAATGGATTTAATATGTGTTGATGTGCATATGGGCATACTTATAAATGTGGACATGATTCTTTAATCTATGATGTGATTCATGAAAAATCCATAAAATTTCCTAGTGATGTGATGTTGATATCTTAATTACAACAAATACTTTGTTATATGTTTTAATATTTTACTCTCAAATTGTCTAGCATAAGGAATTGACCCTAGTCTCTTCCCAATTTTTTAAATTGTGGTCAAATTGATGTACTACATTTCTTAAATTTAATGCCTATGTTGAGATTCATATGTTACTTTAAAATTTATATGTTGTGTTTGGGTTTTATCAAACTGTCCTAGGAGAATTTGTTTCAATCTATGGTTCCCTCAGTGCATGGAATATTTAAGTATAGGTTACGAAACATGATTCTCTTATCAAGATTGTAAAAACCTTACTCATGAATATGAGAAATTTTCTCTAAAAATATACATTGAATTCCCAAACTGATAAATAAATCTCTTTTTTAATGAAAGTTATGTGTGCCATAATCAAAGTCCTTAATTTGATTACGAAAATATATTTCCATTTAGTGTGAAATTGAGTGAAAATAACACGCCAATGGGAAAGGTTTCTCATGTTTTTATTTATATATCATTTATAAGCTAAAATTTTTCTCAACTTGGATAATTAGTCTCTGTTATAAAAATTGAAATGACAAGACACATGAAAAAACATTGTGTAAAATTTGATCTCAGGAATCATGTTTTGTTTTATTATGGAATCAAGGACAATGATTTTATAATGAGATAGGAATATAATTCACATCCTATTTTACAGTGGTAATTTATAGAAATATTGCCTTAATCTTTATTTTTTATGCATTTTGCAATTAAAATACAAATAAGAGGGATTTATAACCCTAGTAGTGGTTAGACATTATGGTCTTCCAAAGTTACTTTTTTGATATTAACTTATTTAATGTATTTACTTCACTTTTGACTTATGTTATAGTATGTTAGTAGACCACATTTTCAAACTACCAGTTACTTAAATTTTGTCTCTTGGAGGCATAATTGCATGTAAATATGCGATCACCATGGATGGGTTTTGGGCATGTCATTAAAATTGTTTCAATTTAAATCATAAGATATAATTTATTATTGATAGAAATACCATTTAAATTGATGGGCATAACTTTACTTTGAACAATTTTTTTAACCTCCTAATCAACACATGTAAGTCTTTATCAATCTATTACAAAATTAGCATGCTCCCAAAAAAACTGATCATTCTACATGAGAATGAAATTTATATAATTATTTTAATGTTTGTTCTCTTAATGACAAGATCCTATTGTATTTCATGATCATGAGATACCTGTCAATGAATATAATACTAGTCATTTATACATGTAGCATTTTGTTGCTAATAAACTTATACTACACATGGAATTATGATTAATACATGATATATCTATGATATTATATCATTCTCATTTCTTTTTAGTATTGTAAAAAATTAACATGATTTATTCGGTATGACTATGGTACTTTATGGTTATGATGGTAACACATGCACAGCTTTTGGTGGTATTATATTTCCAATTAATTAATTCCTAGCACATTTTAAGTTTGTTTTTATGTAGTAGATAATAATGATTGCTACAATTTATTAATAATATTCCCATGGTTTATATAAAATAATCTAATATCATATTCATCACATCATTTTATGATGTTTTTGTATGCTAATGTGGTACATACTATTTAGGGCTCAAATTTTTAGACAAACTCTCATACTAGATGGTCACATGAGTATTTATCTAGAAAGTTTCTAATGGATCCATGCTACTAAACCTCATGTGATCCATGCTACTATAAAACCACAATCATTTCCTGTACCTAATGCATTTTATTTTTCTACTTAACCATACAATGTGAGCACTTATACAATTTTGCCTCATCTTATTCCATCTTTTAGCCATATGGTACATATTCATCTGCATAGTGATATTGATTCATACCCTATTGATATATTTTTTATTGATGAACCTATTTATACAAAAAATAATTAGATGTTTATTTATCCCAAGGTCCATATTGATCCTCAAGCCTATTATCAATATTCATATATTTGGGGTGATGATATTAGTTAAAACACAACTTATGACTATTTTTTTGATAATTTGAGTGACATTTATGAGATTTCATAATTAGTTGGCCATACTACCTTATATTTTGTTGCTCATTAATATGTATTTACTTATATTTAAATATTTTAATTTTTACCATATGATTATTCCATTTGTATTTCTCTTTCATGTGTTTTCCTCCACTAAAGTTTTTTATTCTCATTCTATTTTCTTGATTGATCATCAAATTTACCTTCCCTTGTGTCGATATTATTTTGTCCCCTTAGTTAATGTTACTTGTTATTTTTATTTGGCTCTTTCCTTCCCTTTTTTTATACCATTCCAAAATACTTTCACATATTTATCGATGATGATAACATTTCTATATTTAGAACTTCCACCCTAGTATTGCATGGAGTTATGTGGGAAGTTTTAGGTGGGTTATAGTGCTCCTATTTTTATTTATTCTAGTTTTTATGCCTCCTAGGACCTATTTATTATTTTATTTAATACTTTAATAATTATTATTTATTTCACCCATGTTCTTATCCTTTGACATTTTATTTTTATTCTAATATATTGAAAAATGTAGAATAGTACAAAACATATAAATAAAAAATATTAGAATTACTAGTGATTCGAATAATACATATTATGTTTTTTATACCTATGGTATAGTTTTACATATCCATGATTTTCACACATTTTTATAATAGTATTTATTTGAGAGGGTGATATATAGGATATATAATTTACATATAATAATGGACTTCCATATGTTGCTTGTAAATTCTTCCCATCATCCATATATATTGGGGGCATATTATTATAGTGGTTTTACACATGGTTATATATTTACATGATTTACATTTATCATATTGATCCACTTTCATTAAATATATCTTGATAATATCTACATCATTTGTGTTACAAGTATATAGTTTCTATATTAGTTACATTACAAATGTTTTTAACTTTACTACTACTATATTTTTTATTGATTTTGTGTGTTTAATGGTTATTTATGAGTGTTTGAGGATATTTTTAATGCCCTTATTCATAGATGACCATTTTGTCTTTTCATATATCATCATGTCTTATGAGTCATGTCATTGCATATTGCACGACTAATTTATGTGTCATATAATAACATGTGTGTGTAATTATTGTAATATAGTATTTTAGGTACCATTATCCTTATCATGTTTATTACTATATTATGTATGGTGCCATGATCCATATCATTCACATTATTATTAATGGATTGGTTACTTGGTGCCTTGTTTGACATGGTCCTTACCATATATCTTTAGGTAGCATGAAATTATTATGTGTTATCATTGTTATATTTGACCCTCCTAGGCCTATGTGTGATACATTTTTTCTTATAATTATTATAATTTACTTACTATAGCCACCGTTGACACATTGGAGCATATCAAATTGTCCTTATCTTACTTCACCTTTAGGAGAATGGTAAACTTTCATGAGTTCTACACGATTTTATATTTATTATACAATGGCATTATGACATATCACATTTTCCCAATATTTATTCACCTTTGTATGATCACACCCATTATCCACATCCTCAATCTATACTATGACATATATTTATGATATGCATATAATTACATTGGGTCATGTTTATTTTCCAATCCTTACCCATTAAGCTTGAAAAATATTATCGTTATCATGGGGTTTTATTTTCACTTATTATTTGTCTATATCCCTTAATATTGAGATTATATGATAATACATTATTATTTATAAATGTGTTTTGTGATTTTTCAAGGATTCTTTAATGCCTGGACTATATAATTTAGAACACACTAGGATTTTAGTTATTGATTTCAATATGATTGATTTTAGGAATAATTTTATTCATCTACTCACCTAAAAATTAGGTCATACATGAATGCATCTAAAAATACATTAATTATTTTATTTTAGTGAGAAGAATTGAAAAGTCATTGACATACCTTTTTTTTCAATTTTAGTAGAATGAATGATTCAAAAAAAATTGTTCGAGAAAAGGTGATTTGATAAAATGTGTTTTGCATAAATTTTTTTTGAGTAAACATATTTTAGTTTTATTTTGAATATAAAAAGAACTATTTGAGTGGTGCATGGTGTTGATAAAAAAATTGGGTAAAATTGTCAACTTTTAGGATTAGGATGTGGATAGAGTTGGTAGGACTTATTCTAAATGTCCTCATTTTTTAATCATATAATTTTTTGAAAGTTACTCTAAAAGTTTAAGTACCTAAAAATAATTAGGGATTTCAAGTTGTAGACAAATTTGGTTGACATATAAACATGAATATTGATTTATTTTACCATTTTTAGTTATATTTTAAAACATTTTAAACTATGTTTTTTAGCATTTTAATTGCATTGAATTGATTATAGATCAAATGCTTATTGGTAATTAACCATTTTTTATATTGTCTTATACTAACTAGATGGATTCTTCTTGTTAGAGCATATTCACCGAGTCTTAATAATACATGGCTTGGTTTATAATGTTTAGTTTTATGATGAATGTATGAAACTTAGATGGAAGAGCTCTTAGAATGATCGAGACCAACATCCTGTCCATAATATTTCACCAAGTGAAACTAGTTCTGTACAAATTTCTACCACAGGATGTAATAACTGCTCAACTTTATCACCATCTTTCATGCTGATTGCGTGATTATCAGAATAAAGATGGAAGATATTGGTTTGGTTCTTCACCTCATAGATAGTACACATAATATCTCAAGATACATTCAATATTGATGTGTCCTTAATATGTGATAGAACCTCATTAATGATGTTGAGTGTAGTCAACATCAGGTCTTTGAATTAGACATGCTATATTTTGTATGTCCATTAAATCTAGTTGGACATGTCACACTTCCAATGATAATCCCCCAAAATTCTTATAATTTAATAATCATGCACTTTTTTATCTTCCATGTTGCATAGTTTGGTGCTTTTAGGAGTAGGGCATTACAAAGAAGAAAATTTGGTACTGACATAGTTTATGTCTCCTTTAAATATATAAGGTGCTTACAAAGGTTACAAAAACAAAGTAAACAAAATATTTTATTACTTAAAAGTTATATATATAAATGAAATGTACCTTATCAAAGTTAACCTAGATTGGGTTCTTTTCTTTTAGAATGTCTTTTTATGTGTTATATATCCCTCTCCATAGAACACATGAATGTGGGAATCTTCCTTGATAATATTGAACACCTACCAATTATAATGAATCCACTTAAGAAGAACCTACATAAGAATCTTACATTACTTTTGATGCTTTAATCCTTATCAAAATATGATGAGGAGTATGGCTCTCTTAACTAAGGAGTAGAATGTTAAGTCATAGGTGGAGAAGCTAGATGAGAAGAGAAGGGAGCCCCAAGATAAGGTAGTCAAATAAAAAGTGTCATCCCTATGTAATAAGTACAAAGGCTGACCTAAAAAAATATAAACCACCTCACTATATCACTTATTTTTGCAAGTCATTTCTTTATTAATGTCTAAGGCATCAATCTGATCTAATACCATAATGAATAAAGTTAAATGCTTTGATGTTTTATTAATTAAATGAAGGGTTCTTATATACAATCGTATTGGGTTGATATATTGCCTAATAGTTACCAAGCTTAACTCTTAACTAGGTAACTACTAGTTAAGATGTATTATAAAATAATATAATACTTAAAATTATGCTAACATTTTGGGATGGTAAGATAATTGTTATGGATTTTTTAAGGATCATTTATTTTCACTAGATGTAGTTTCATCCAATGTAGTTTTTCTCTCTACTTCTATGGCAGAATCTACCACCTCTTAACATTATCGATATGGGCACCTATCTACTAGCTCCTTATACCATCTCATCTCAAATGTAATGGTATGTGATCTTCCTTAGCTTTACCATTCTTTGATTATATTCCTTGGATGCTTTGTATAAAAATAACATAGGGTTCTATTCGATCTGAGTTCCTCTAATGCCAAGGATTGTCTTGATGTGGTGCATATCGATCTTTGTGGAACCCTGCTTTCTACTTTTTAATGATTTAATTACTTCTAATTATTTTTTGATGATTTATCTCAAAATACTTGGATGTTTTTTCTATATAATAAGAGTGAATCCTTTACTCATTTTAAGGTCTTCCACCAACTTGTTGTGATACAGTTAAGGAGGTGACTTCATCTCCTCCACTTAGATCAAGGGGAAATTTACACCAAAAAATTCTCAGCATTCTTGAAAAAACACTTAAAATTACAAATCAAGACATGCATTTTTAAGACCTAATGAACATTATTCAATAATAATAAGCCATCTGATAAGTGCAAGTGAATTTCAAAGACAAAGCATTAATTTACAGGTAGTGTGGTTAGAAGTTATATAAAGGACCACCAACATGACATCAACATTAGATGAAGTCTTAGATAGATAAATGTTGATGTCATATTTATTTCAAAAATATTCCTAACACTGATGTTTATTATTATAATTCCTTGAATCAATCCATGTCCATTTGAGATGCCACTTTCAGTCAAGATGATTTAAAATAATCAAAAATACATCCTCATCATTAGTGATAAAAGTAGTGAGGACATGTAGTATCACAAAAGAAACCATAATAAGATGACGTATAAATAAGAGGTACTGGTAGAAGAAGATTATGATGCACATAAGAGTGTAGTTGTTATCTCACAAACATCATCACCTAAGCTAATTACTAGAGTTTTTTTTAAGGATTTTTTTTTCATGAGATGTAGTTTCATCCAATACAGTTGCTCACTAACTCTATTGTAGAATCTAATTCCCTATATCATTATCAATATGGGTAAATTTAATTGGATTCATATACTATCTCATTTTAAGGCAATGGTATGTGGTATACCTCATATTTCCCATTATTTGCCTATAATCCTTGCATGACTTGTAGGAAAAGAATATAGGGTTCCATTCCATTCTATTTCCTCTTACACTAAGGATAATCTCAATGTGGTACATACCAATCTATGTAGACCCCTACCTATTACATTTCATGTATTCAATTACTTCCAATTATTTATTGATAAGTTTTCTCAAAAGACTTGGGTTTTCTTTCTTAAGAATAAATTTGAATCATTTATTCATTTTAATGTCTTCCACCATATTTATGTGAGATAGTCAGGGAGGAGTCTTTGTCTCCTCCACTTAAATTAAGGGAAAATTCACATCATACGACTTATCGGTATTCTTGAAATAATATGACATCCAAAAACACTTGAATGATCCCTATACTCCCCAACATAATGAAATTATAGACAAATGTAATCATTATGTCATGGAGATGTCTCATTAGATGCTTTCTACTAAAAATTTAGAGGCAACATTTTGAGCAGAAGTAGTCCAAATAGTCATTTATCTTATAAACGTGGAACCTACAAAGATATTATATAATAAAACACCATAATAGATATGGATTTGTATCAAACCTATAATTTACCATATAAGAGTATTTGGTTGTACAACATAGATGGATATCCCAATGAAAAAGAGGAAGGAGACCAAAATGAAGACATTTCAAGGCATCCTATTGGGGTACAATACTACCTCAAAAACATATCATCTCATGAATCTTAAGACATGGAAGATTTATGAATGTTGAGACATGGTTTATGATGATTCATCATTTGACTCATTGACACACAAAGAAGAGTCAAAACTAACCACCTCTCATAAGTTGATTCCATAGCCAAATGATGATCATGATGAATCTTGTCAACATTAAGATGAGTTGGAAGGACAATTGTTCATTGATATTGAAAATTTGGAGGATAATTATTCATAAAATCAATAAGAGTATTGACATCCAAAATGGGTAGACAACACCATTAGGGAATTAAACTTGAAAACTATTCCATATAATTAATTAATATTTCCAACAAGGAAATAGGTGAGAAATGAGATTAATATCACAGTAATGAGTTTAGTTATTGACAACACTAAACTAAATACAATTCTAGAGGCACTACGTCAACTTTAGTAGATGAAGGCCAGGGATGTTAAGTATGATTCCCTTATTAAAAAACATTTAAAATTGTCGATCTACCTATAAAAAATAATCCCATTGGATAGAAGTGGATTTTCAAAACAAAATATAAGATAGATGGGTCTATTGAAAAAAACAAATCATGACTTGTTGCAAAGGGGTATGAATGACAAAAATAATTGATTATGAGTATACATTTTCACCCACTATGAATATCAAAAAAATTAGAGTTATATGCATACTGGTAGCATAAAAAGATGTAAGCTTCAATAAATGAACATAAAAAGTGCTTTCCTAAATGGTAATCTCAAGGAAGAAGTCTATAAGACCCAGTCAAAAGCATTTATTAATTAACAACATATATAAAAGGTATGTTTTATAATCAAATCATTTTATGCACTTGATTAGGCACCAAATTCATGGTATATTAAAATATAAGATCATTTATTATAGCATGGATTCATTCATATCCCCTTATATTGAAATACATATATCAAGAAGGTAGGCATATAGATTGCCATTCTTTTGTGTATGTGTTTGATCTTGTGATCATAGGAATCTCAGATGATCTCATCTAATAAGTGAAGAATGACTTGAATAAACCATTAGACATGATATACTTGGGGATACTTCATTACTATCTTGGATTAGATATATGGAGAAAATAAGAATCACATTTTTATCTCACGTGTGAAATATTTCATGATGCTACATGAGAAATATACGATAACATATTGTAAACCATTGTCAACTATGATGGATAAAGGATTTTAACTATCCCAATTTTAGGATTCACCTCAAATAGATGTAACTCACTATAGATAACTTGTTTAGAGTCTCACTTACTTGACACATACCAGACTAAATATATGTCTTAGTATCAGTTATATTTTGAGATTCATGTAAAATACAAACAAGTTCCACTTAGTTACAATAAAGTGAGTTTTGATAAATGTTACATTTATAAGAGATTATGGTCTAGAATATAAGAGTAACTAACATTTTTATTGTAGGATTATACAGACTCAAACCATGTAGGGTCTATTGATGACAAGAAATCAACTAAAAGATATATCATTCATATCAGATCTAGATAGATTTTTTGGAATAATAAGAAGTAATCTAGATTTTCTCTCTCATCCATAAAGGCAAAATATTAGGTTGTATGAGGAGCTACATGCAAAATAATTTGGCTATGTTTCATTATATTTGACATGGAAAATCTTAAAGATCATCCACTAATCTATTTTTTGACAATCAGGGTGTGTTGAAACTTTAAGATTGTCAATAATCCAATGTTTCATGAAAGAAACAAACACATTGAGGTCTAATTCCATTATCTTCAAGAAAAATTATTGAATCACCACATTCAGCTTGCTATTGCCTAATAGATTTAAAATTAGTATATATACTCACCAAGTCACATGGTAAGGTGAAATTTCATTTATTTCAAGGGTACATTTATAGAAACAATGTAATAAATGGGAATGTTGGAAGAAATTTAAGTATTAGATTGTTTAATAATACATCTTAACTAGTATTCATCCATATGAGAGTTACACCTGGTAACAATTTGGCAATTTCTCAACCAAATATGATTGTATATAATCACCCTTCATTAATTGAATAAAACATTAAAGCATTCATATTTATTCAGGATATTTTATAGTTGTATATTATTTTTCTAGGGTTGTTATTTTGACAATTATTTGATCCATCCATCCTTCGCTGTGTAAGACAAGGTATGTTTTTTTGTTATTTACTTTTTTACTTTAACGCATACATGCATCACTCACATATACGAATTCAAGTATGGGAATTATGTAGACACTACATGTTTTACAATACCCTTATCCTTTGTTACTTTTATCCATTTTAAAGTACTTGGTCCACTTTTATAAATTAACTAACTTCTAGATACTTTCTACCCCATGCTAGCATTTATCTAGCTCCTTAATCCTTTTAGATACATTCAAACATCACTATATTTATTTGTTTATAAACATGTATCTTTATCTGTCATATATTTATATTATTCCTCCTATTCTTATATTTTATTCCTCTTTGGACAAAGACCATAGTAGTTTTCTAGTCAACAAATATGTTATGGACTTATTTGGTGGCTTCTAAATATTTCTCACCTATTTTTATGGTTTTTACCTTACTCTTAAAAACTCCTTGTGTTCTGAGTAATGTTTCTACCTATGATCCATGGTTGGTATATACATGTGTCATGTCTTTGAAATCAATATATACTATGTATTCCTAATCCATTTACCAAGGTTGAATTCTAAGGTGGACACTTATAAGCAAATATTTTAAAGGCACATCTAAGAGAAACAAAATGTTTTCCTTTGAGGTAGGTTTTTATTATGCATATACTCTACACTTGAGGATTATTCCATCTTAAAATTTCAAATTTTTGTGTTATTTTCCCTAGTACCAAACTAAAATTATTGCATTATTTAAACATCATATCAAGTAAAGAGAAGGTATTAACCCTCGCTAAACATTCCATCTACACTACACAATAACTATATGGAGATTGATTCAAGCATGGATAATATGTACTAGAAATTTTAATACCCAACTCAATTAATTATTCCTTTTCCTTTTCTCCAATAACATTTAAAAAAATTTAAAGACAAAACACATGTCATATTAGACATCATTCTTGTGATATTTTATATATAACATTATTTTCACTTGCATAGCCTAAATCTAGTTCTAGATTTTATATTTATTGCATGAGTGTGATTATTTCATGATATTTGGTATATGTAATTATCATTTCTTATTGTTGTATCTTCCTTGGTTCTCTTTTATTATTTATAGTTACTATTGTAGACCTAAATTACTAATTTTATTATTAAATCTTAGATATATCTTGTTCATAATCACAAACCTACTTGTGTGTTATCTATTTAGCACCCTTTAGCTATTTTACCTTATGAATAATTAGACCTTATGTATAGATATACCATGTGCATTATCATATACCTACTTTTACTATCTTCCTCTATAATATTTGAGTTAGTAATTTTTTAGTCACAGACCCATGTGTAAATTATAATGCAAGCATTGCTAAAAGAATAAATATTTGACACTACAACGACATGCACTTTCTTTGTCACATATAATTTCTTAAACAAGTAAAAAACAAGATAATGCATTGATTTGGATGAGTGATACAATATTGAGAAATTTAAAATTTAGTTCTCACAACAAACTAAATATGTGATGGGAACCATTACTTATAAATAAAAAATTGCAAATTATCTAAACATAGTCAATTCAATCTATAAATTCACTTTGTTTTCCTTGAACACTGTATTTAGATTTGAACTATGTTTCATTTTAGTACTTGTTATGCCAAATTGTGCAAACCTTGATACTAAGTTATCTATGTTTGATTTTCACTCCATGATCTAACAATTCATCATAAATATCCTTAGGATTCCCAACATGATTATATCACCTCAATTTACCATTCAAACATGATTAATAACAATAAAACATGTTTTAAAATTATTTTGTGTACGAAATGGAGCCTTTTCCCTATACTAGTGCATGCCATACTAGTATCCTAGGGCTAATAGAATGTAAGCCGACTCACCAATAGTGTGCACAACCTAAAATCAAACTAATACACATAAAATAAGATGAACAGTGACCTATTACAAAACTTTTAACATTACACAAATTGCCTCCTAAAGTAATTACATATTATTTTTATTTTGTTTGTCATTGTTTTACCTAAAAGGTCCATATGGACATGAAAAGTGATAATTTAGTATAGGAAAATAACTTTCAAGACCTTTTCCCATATTTCTTCATGTTAATATTCATTATAAGAATTAAATTTTAACTGTAGACATATGTGCCATACTTTTTAATTCTTGTCAAAAAATATCATTATTTACTATTTACTTATCATTGAATCTATAATAAGTTGGTGGAGATTGCTTTCTATTTTAATTTATTATTACAATTCGATTATTTACTTACTAAGATATTTGGTTTTCCTTCACACCATCATCCTATGGTACTAAAAATTAGTTTGTATTATCTTATACAGATGTTAGAATGAATATTATATATTGGATGTATCAATAAGATTCAATATAATTTTTAGATTTAGATGGACTTTGTCGTAAGTCTTATCACATGTTATTTTATAATAATACTAGTAGTTCTATTTAGTGAGAACTCCTCTAACTACAAATTGATCTTGGTATATTTCAATTTTTCTTCACCCATATCATATTTATAATGAATCAATTAAATAATTTAAAAGGAAGTTTAAAATTATGTTAATTCCATCATGGAAAGAATTATTATCATCAAATTTCCCAAATCATTCACAAGTATGGAGGGGGCTTATTTTTTTTTTATTTGCAATATTTGTAGAAATGGATTCATATTATTGATTCAAACAAAGATCAATTGCACAGTAAAAATTATGGCTCTAAGGATAATTCATATTAGTCCCCCGAGATAACACAATTTTCATTAGCTCTTTATAACTATAGCTCAATTCCTTTGAAATAATCATATATGTAAATGAAAACTCCTAAAATGTGTGCTCTCATAGACATTTATTCTTCCCATACATTGGTATTTATTCTCACTTTGATAGAAATATAAGTTGGAAGTCCACTAATATTACATAATTGTGTTTGTTTTTCATGCCTTGACCAATATCCATTCCAAAACTCTTCGAAAATTAATGATTCAAATTTGTAGTGGTAAATTTGGGAGTTTTACATTATTTATATCTATGTTGATGTTAATTATATTTTTACATTTTTTTTTTAATATCTTCGTTAATGTTACAAACCTCTATGTTTAATACTAATATAAAAAAGTAGGAATAAAAGATAGATTGGATTAGGTAGTGAAGATAATTAAAATTTAAGACCTCTTATTTTTTTATCATGTTTAAGAGGTTATAGCACACTAACTATTTAATAATTTTATGTATTATTAAGTGTTACACTATATGCCTATTTTGAACATACCCATTGTTTACTTCCAGTCTGATTTTACTACAAACCCAAAATATATAATATAATAAAGATAAGAGAATAATTTTTATAATAAATTATGTAGTTTGATTTTGAATAATGTATGATCTAAAACACTGACTAAATAAAACCTTACAAATAGTTTTCAACAAGTTATTCTCTAATCATATGAATTGTGGAAACATTATATCTCTTATGATAAAGTTACATATTAGAAAAAATATAATTTAAAACAATATTTGAATAAAGTATCAAGTGATAAAATTACTTAGATTTTATATTTCATCAAGTAAATATGATATTTTAATTCTTTTGTCTAATTTAAAATTTAATGCAATATTTGTGGCATTGAGAAAGATAACCAATTCAAAAATCTAATTATAAAACATGTAAATCAAAATAATTTCTATAAGATAAAAATAAGAAAGCATGAAAAAGATATATTCAAAGTTCAAAGAGAAGTAGTAGGGGAAGGAGTTACAACCCCAAATTAATAGAAATTATAATGGACCAAAAGAGTAGACTTTTGTACGATTATTATTTTTCAATAAAAATATTAATCTTGAATTATCAAGACTCAAAAATATTTAAATATATTACATTTTAACTCAATACAACCACTATAATGTAAAAAAATATTTAATATATAGTTTATTCAACACAATAAAATGTTATTAGCACTACTTCATAATAATAATAATAATAATAATAATAATAATAATAATAATAATAATAATAATAATAATAATAATAATAATAATAATAATAAATAATAGAACCTCCCATTTACGTGTTTGAAAACTAATCTTTTATCCATGATATCCATTTGTCTCGAAATAATCTAGATATCCAAATTCATTATATGCAGATATTTATGTTGTATTTTGTAATATATATTTAAAGTACATTAAGTTATTGTTGTGTATGAGGTATAAAATGTCAAAACAATATTTTAAAATGTTCAAGTTAAAAAGCTTCTCTTATATAAATTTGGTATGGTTTTAACTATCGCACCGAAAGGTGCTTTGTGCTTTGGTCTATTTATACACACTAATATCATATTCATCTACTTTTTTCCTTTACGTGTTTAGTTTATGATATTTGTGTTAATCATATGTCATTTTAAAATTAGTCAAACATATACACTATTTAATCTTTTAAAAATTATCACACAAATAAAATTTTAGATTTTCAAGAATTTATGTGACATTTAAAATCATTCTAAATATGTTTTGAGTAGAATGCATAAGAATTATTTGGGATGGAATTTAGATAAACTATTAAAATATAAAAAAAGTTATTGTAGTGTTAATTTGCAAGATAATTATAGCTTCTAGTGCAACTATTATCTATGATACAATACTTATATAATAAATAACTCTATCATACATAATATTATAGTAGAAACAACTTACAACTAGATTAAATACTAGAATGGTTCTTTATGACTATATGGCATCATAAAGATACTTGTTTTATTTTATCTAATTATTCATAATGATATAAATTTATACCATGTGCTATCACCCATTTAATACATTGCGTTAAGTGAGTAAACTCCCAACTTGTCCAAGTTAACCCCTCCAGCTCCATGGAAGCCTATGATCCTTCCAGTGCCACTTCAGGTAAATTCAATTTCAGATTCAACACCATGAGGACCATATGTGTAAATATTATTGGTGGGATTTAAAGATCGTAGGACATATTAATTTTCCAATCTCCCATAGTTTCCAAATAATTTTGTCAAATATTCAATTTATTGAAACTCAATCTATGAATCAAACCATAAGTACATATCATTTTAAATGCTGGAAATATTAAGTTAATTTATAATAAATTTATCTTATAATTTTTTTATATTGTATTAAAAATATATACATGATAAATTTTAAAATGATGAAATAATATTAAAGATATATAATAAATACATGGTATGATAAAATTATATTATTTATTTATACCAGTTATTGTCTCATAAATTAATACTGCAATTAAATTTTAGTTTTTGAGAGTTTATCCAACCTTCAAAATCATTTCAAATATAATCATAAAATATATAGGATGATGTGGGATGATATTTAAATAACTTATTAAAAATTAAAAAAAATGTTGTAATGTTAATTTGGAAGATAATTACAGCTTCTACTACAATAATTTTCTATAATAATTTAATTTATATTATTTTTTAATAATATACCCCATCATTTATAATATTATAGTAAAAATAGCTTATATAGATAAAACAACAATGTGGCTCCTTTTACCAATACGATATGGAAAGGAGACTTATTTTATTTTATTTAATAAAACAAGGTCATATACAAATAGAACATGTGCTATCATCCACTTAATACACTTAAATACTGATAGAAAATACTCCTAATGAGTCCAAGAAGTCTCCCTCATGTCCATAGAAGCCTACAATCTTACCAATGCCAGAAGAGTTAAATGTAGTGCCATTCTTAGTACCATATGGAAAATAAGTGGTAAGATTAGAGGTGACCATCAAAGCTTGGAGGATAGTTACTCAATGATAGTTCCTAAAATATCCAGATATTTTTGCCAAATATTCATTTTCTTGAAAATTGATCTGCAATTCACATCATAAAAAAATTTAATATTAAATATTTTAGTATGAAATAAAATAATAATTATTACATGTTATAAATTATATATATTTCATAAAATTTACAATGATAAAAATTATAAGATAAAAACATGTTATTATAAAAATATATTATCAACTCAATCTTTAATACTTTTTTGTATCTACTTTTATAAGTTTTAAAATAGAGAAAATAATTAAATTATATAATAAAATTAGTACATATATGTAATTTAAAAAGAATGTATAAAATTATTTTTACCATAATTATTCGACCTCAATCACCTCCGTGTTAAGGGGTAGAGATTTTGTGTGCATTGCTTTTACCACAAAGATCATAAACAACTTGAATATAATCAATAATATCTCTATAGCTTATTATGATGTTTTTGATGTCCGTATATGTTCCATCTGTCCATGCACCTCCACCTAAACCACCCCATGGTCGCTCTACTTTGTAATATAGAATTGCCTAAACATAAATATACAATGTAAACATAAGCATACAACATTGAAAAAGAAAAGAAAAGATACCATTAATATTTAACATAAAAGAACAAATATATAATTAAACAATATTTCATAAATAAATAATTAAACAATATCAATGAAATATAGAAGAAAAAACAAAAGATAATATCCTCTCAAAACATACATGGATAAAAAATAAAAGGGAACTCCAAACATGCATACCATGTTTGGTTTGAAGTGCAATGAACTTCAAATGTAAAACATCAATTGAATGAGAGATGAGATTTATATAAGGAAGGGAGCGGATTGATTCATGCCATTACCCATGCGTTAATCAGGGGAGTTAGTTACCAAGGGATTTATATATGATTCATCAACAATATTTATTTAAAAAATCAGGTTTATGAGTAGTTTTTCATAAAGTTCTTCATATGTTTTTTAGATCAAAACTATCAATTCTATTTAATGAGAACTTCTCTCAGTCACTATAAATTGAGCCTCATCTACTTCAATTTATCTTCATCCATACCATATTTAGATTTAATAAATGGAATACTATAATAGAAAGTTTAAAATTATGTTTCTTACTTCATGACAAATACTATACTAATCAAAATTCTAAATTTTTACATAAGCAAGGAGGATGTTAGAATTTCATTTCTTTACAATCTCGATAGAAATGACTTTACATTATTAAGTCGAATAAAGATTAGTTGTATATTACAAATTAGGGCTTTGAGGGTTTTTCATATTACTCCCTTGAGCTAGCATAATTTTCATTAGCTCTCTGAAACTATATCTCAATTTGTTTTGAAGTAGCTATATATATAAATGAAAACACTTAAGATGTGTGCTTCCATAAACATTGATTCTTTGCATACTTTAGTAATTATTCTCTAATAAATCTTGAAAGTCCACTCATATTATTTTATTATGTTTCTGTTTCACCGAAAACAATATCAATTCCAAAACTCTATGCTAAATTCAATGTATCGAATTTATCATTGTGAATTTTAGAGTTGCACATTATTTCACATCTATGGTTATCTTATTGCTCCTTTTACAATTTTGTTTTTATACAATTCCATTCATGTTCTAAACTTTAATGTTTAACAGTAGTATGTCAAAGAAACAAATTTGCAGTTCCATGTGTTGATATGGTAAATAGTAAGAATAGAGGACACATCGGGTTTGGTCATGAAAGAGAATAATATAGTTAGGACCTATCATGGAAGGGAATAACACGTTACAGGTTCAAACCCGGGATCTTCACATCGATTACATTTCTTCTTTGGCGTATGCCGATCTCTTCGATGGGTGTGAGCAAAGAAGAGGTGTCAAAGAGCAGATTTTCTTTTGTCGGAGCAGGCAGTGGATGAGCAACTGTATGTTTCAAGAACCACGCAAGTCGTATGTCCAGCCCTGCAGAATGATACGAGACATGCTATGATCATAAAGCCCATGCCTTTATCTTGTTAAAGGTCTATCGTCCATTTTAATTTTCTTCCAAATCCGTGCGAGAATGATGTCGTACTTTGTGTAATACCTATTTAGTTATATGTTTACTTTTAGGCTTAGTTTTGTTTTATTATACAATCGAGGCATATGATTTAGGGTTGTTTAAATTTTAAGCTCGCCTTATTTGATTATTTTAAAAATTGTATGTATACAGCCTATGTTATTGAATCAAAAAATTATGAAGATGTGTAGATTTGAGTATTATACTAACTTTAATATTACAAGTTGCATAATTTTTTTTTGGGTTTAATCTGAGTTAATAACGTGTATTATTTATTTGAGTTATAATTTTTGTGTTAGGTTTGAATGTTTGTTCAAACAAAATTACTTTATATCGTTAAAAGTGTTAAAAATATAAAAATATTTATTCTCATTTTCATATTAATATGATATCATTTTGTCTAATGTATCAATTATATGAAAAGGTTTTTAATCCAAAATAATGAGACTACACATCAACATACTAACACTAACGTCTGTGTAAAACTAACCTAAATTAAATGTAACTTTTAGTGGTAGTGTCAGTTATTTTTAGTATTATAATCAGTGGCATTAATCAATGACAAAATCTACAAACAATGATTTAAAAAAATATATATATAATTAGTATTTTTCTTATTCCCAAACAACCACTATACTATTAAAAATTTTAAAAAAGTATTACTAAATAAAATGTGATCATTATATTTAGTAAAATAAAAATATTAGTATAAAATTATGTAAGAAAAAAATATTCAAGAAAACTATTTCACTTAAAATATTCACATGCTTTTTTTTAGACTTTTTTTATTGTTGACGATTGTAACATATTTTTTAGACTTCGTTAAGTTACTATTATTATGTATGAGGTATAATTTGTCAAAACAATATTTTATAATGTACATGTTAAAAAAAATAACATTTTTTTTTTGTTGTGGTTGACTATCCCACCTAAAAGGTGCTTTGTATTTTGTTGTATTATACATTAGTGTCATTTCTAAACACTTTTGTCATTTGTATGTCCAGTTTTTGATATTTTTGTTAATCATACATCATTTTTACATAGTTAAATATATAATATTTATACTAGTCATTGTCTCACAAATTAATAATCCAATTAAATTTTAGTTTTTAAGAGTTTATTTCACATTCAAAATTAAAATTTTAGTTTTTAAGAGTTTATCCGACCTTCAAAATCATCTTAGATATATTCATAGAATGTATAGAATGATGTGGGATGATATTTAAATAACTTACTAAAAATATAAAATTTTGTTGGAGTGTTAATTTGTAAGATAATTACATCTTCTACTGCAAGTATTTCCTATAATAATTTAATTTATATGAATTTTTTTAATAATATACCCCATCATATATAATATTATATTAAAAATAATTTACATAGATAAAACAACAGTGTGGCTCCTTGTACCTATATGGTATGGGAAGGAGACTTATTTTATTTTATTTAATAAGACATGGTCATATACAGATATACCATGTGCTATCATCCTCTTAATACACTTAAAAACTGACAGAAAATACTCCCAGTGAGTCCAAGAAGTCTCCCTCATGTCCATGGAAACCTACAATCTTACCAGTGCCAGATGAGTTAAATGCAGTGCCATTCTTAGTACCATAAGGACCATAAGTGGTAAGATTAGAGGTGAGCGTCAAAGCTTGGAGGATAGTTACTCCATGATAGTTCCCAAAATACCCAGATATTTTTGTCAAATATTCATTTTCTTGAAAATTGATCTGCAACTCAAATCATAAATAAATAAATATAATACTAGATACTTTAATCTCAAATAAAATAATAATTATCATATTTTATAAATTTTTCATATTTCATAAAATTTACAACGATAAAAATTATAAGAGAAAAACATGTTATTATAAAAATATATTATCAATTCAAACTTTAATACTTCTTCATATCTATTTTTGTAAGTTCTAAAATAGAGAAAATAATAATTTAAAATTAATGATTAATTTATATAGATTATATAATAAAGTTAGTATGTATATGCAATTTAAAAAGAACGTATAAAATTATTTTTACCGTAACTATTTGACCTCCATCGCCTCCGTGTTTAGGGGCAGATATTTTGTGCGCATTGTTTCTACCACGAAGACCATAAACACCTTGAATGGAATCAATGATATCTCCGTATTTTATTGTGATACTTTTGATATCCGTATAGGTTCCATCTGTCCATGCACTTCCACCCGAACCACCCCATGGTCCCTCTAATTCGTAATATGGAATTGCCTAAACAAAAACATGCCATATAAACATAAACATACAACATTAAAAAAAAATACTGTTATTATTTGACGTAGAAGAACAAATAAATAATTAAACGATATTTTGGAAAAACACACACATATATATGAGCGCGTAAGCAAATAATTTTTCAATATGAAGGAAAAATAGGAAAGCAAAATAAAAGATAATAGGCACTCAAAACACACAGGAAAGGAAAATAAACGCAGGAGAACTCAAAACATGCATACCATGTTTGGTTTGAATTGCAACGAACTCCAAATGTAATGCAACAATTGAATGAGAGATGAGATTTATATAGGGATTGATTGACGCCATTGCCCATGGGTTAACCAGGGGGTTACGTTACCACTAAGTGGTTAGACAAGTCATCGCTGGAGTTTCTTATAAATTAATACGGAATTATTGTCACATGGTTAATATATATATATATATATATATATATATAAAAAGTAGATAAGGGCGGGGACCTGTCTTATCGGGTGGCAGATGGATAGAATTTATCATATGATATCATTTTAAGTGGCCGACACAAAGTCTGTATTCACATGGGATTCCGACAGGTGTGAGGAATAACTATTTATAAACATACAATTTGATATCTATTTTAAACAAACATTTGTTAAAAATGGATATCCATTTTCGATGCGTATTATTTTCATTAAAATAAATATTTGTAAACTTCCAATTAAATTTATTTTACTTTATATTTTAATTTTATTTATATAATATTTACATTACGTTAACATTTACTCTTATTTGTTAAATACTTTTTTTTATGAATATTAGAAATTAAGACTATTTTGTGTCTTTTAAAATTAGTTTTATAATTTTAAGAGTTATCATTTACGAAATGTTTTTTTAAAATGTAAAGTTCAGTCTTAAATTATTTTTAGAATTTTAGTATTGAACCTAAAATAAGTTGATGTAACTTTTGCACTTAAAATTTATTTTAGGCAAACTAGCGGTCATTTTGTACTTTTAAAG
>JARHVA010007776.1:515000-530000 GCA_037957365.1 Torreya grandis
CTAGGATATAATGTGGCTATGTTATGGAAGTGAGTCAGATAGATATGTTTGGAAGAAGAGATATTGATAGATGGACATTACAAAATAATGCTTATAGAGTTGAAGAATACAACAAATAAAAATCAAATTCATAATCACCATGAAAGATAATAGATTTCCTATAGATGATGATATAACATCAGAGATGAATTATGAAACATTGGATGCCAAACAAAAAAAAAAACTTGATATGGTTATGAAATATTTTCATGGAGGTCAAAATACTTCCCCCTTAAGCATGGTAGTCCAAGAAACAATTGGACTACAAAAATCATATCTAATAGATGCCATTCATTGAGCTCTTCAAGATGCAACATTCCTAGAGCGATCTCCACTTTTACTACTTACACTGACTGGAGTTTCAACATTCAATATTAGTGCCTTAACTATCCATGCATAACTTCAAATCCCAATAGTGGATTTTATTTAATTATAAGGAACAATACTTACAAGTTTCCAAGAGATTATTTGAAACATAAAATACATATTGATTGATGAAATGAGATTCATTGGGAAAAAATTGCTATAGAATATAGACTCAAGGCTCCATCAAGCATTTCCTAAAAATGTAAACATGAGTTTTTGTGGCATATCTATTAGTTTGGTTGGAGATTTGGGTTAGCTTCCTCCTATTAGTGATAGACTATCATACGATAGCAATAGATGAGCTAAACTATTATCGGAGGAATTCAAAATAGTTGTTATTTTAGACAAGATATCTAGATAGAAAAGATAAAGTGATGACCAACAAAGGTTTTGTCAGCTACTCAAAAATCTAAGAGATGTTAATATGATAATAGATGACTAAAATAAATGTTGGAATAGATAGAGCCACTAATAAAGAGTTTGACAATTGTATTAATTTATTTTCCATAAATGATAATGTGTGTAACGACAATAAAATAAAGCTATATTCATTGAAAACACTAGTTAAATGTAACATTGCAACTAAATTAGGAAGTGTTAATGCACCAATGGGAGGTCCAAATGATGAACTTGAAGTGGAGTTACTGATTGTTATTGATGCAAGGGTCATGTTAACTTCAAATATTTTGATATAAGTAGGTCTTATAAATAGAGCTCTAGGGTATATTAGAAGTATAATCTAGAAACCTGGGAGTGACCCACTAGAACCACCAACTTATGTTATGGTCAAGTTTGATAATTAATTGAGAATTTTAATCAAATATGCAAGTGTATATGCAATACCAATTACACCAATACAAAGGCGATGTACAACCTAACTACCCTTACAGCTAGCTTGGGCATTAATAATACACAAATCACATGGTTTAACCCTTTCAAAATCCATAATTGATATAGGTCAAAGAGAAAGAACTAGATTAACATTTGTGGTTATATTTCATGTAATGTCCTTGGAAGGACTAAGAATATTACCTCCATTTACATATGGCTATTATGAAAAGCTAAAAAATGGAAAACAACTTTGCAAATAGAAATCCAAAAAGGAGAGATGGAAACTCTTAGAGGAAAAATAATTTCATGTAATTATGAAAAAACATGTACTTATTCATTATTTGACAATTTATGTGATGTGTACTTATTCATTATTTGACATTTTGTGTGATGTGTATGGTGCACTTTGATGAGTACTAAATAACTATTTAGAATGAGAATTGTAAATTAATGTCAAGTGATTTAATATAATGTGTATTATAGTTCTGTATGATTTAATGTAATGTATAATATACATTTTGAGTTTGATGAAAAACATGAAATTATATATCAAACAAATACACAAAATGCACAAGTGCTACTAGCATACCTATCTAGATAAATCCATTTAAAATACATCGAGTGATATCATTCTCAAAGCACCTATTATAATTATGTCACAATTCGAATATAAGATAGTCACCTCAAGAATGATATCACTTAGTGTCTCTTACATAGATTTATCTAAGACACGTATGTTAGTTTAAGTTTTAAATTATATTTATACCACATGTTATACTCTTATTCCTTAAATACAATTTTCCTAAATATAAGAAATTAGGACCATTTTGTGTCCTTTAAAATTAATTTTATAACTTTTGGAGTTACCATTTACAAAATAATTTTTCAAAATTTAATGTGTGAGTCTTAAGTCAATTTTTGAATTTTAGCATTGAACTTAAACTAATGTTAATGTAATTTTTGAACCTAAAATTTATTTTAGGCAAAATAGTTGTCATTTTATACTTTTATTGACCTTTGAAACTGATTGTTAACATTTGGTATAAATTTTATGTGTAAAAAAATTAAATGTTACAATCCTCGCATCTCTCAAAAAAAGTTAGGGATGAGAAGATATGGATTTAAAAATTTACATACATAATAATTGAATGCACCTTAAGTATAAATTTAGTATCTACATATAATGTTTTAATATAAATTAATAAATCATGACTTGATTAGCCTCAATTGATCACATGATAACACCATTTATCATTTTATCATTGACCACATCAAATTGAATTAAGACCAAATTAGGGGAAATCATAATGATAACTGTTATTTTGTGGTAAGTCAGTCATATTTAAGCATAATTTGACATCTTTCTATGATTTAATGTCTTTATTTGTGATAATATGATATGATTGCACCTTTATTTGATAGATAAATGTAGTGTTTAAATAAATACCCATATTTTATCACTATTTTGAATTGCTTGGGATAATATATTGTTATTAGAGATCATTAAAAAAAATATTCTATGATCATGTGTGATCAATTTGATGTGGGTAAATTTTGGGAAATTATTCATATATTTAGCACCATTGTCATTTTATCATCATTGAATGCTATTTAAGTGAATTTTCTTGAACTAGAACCTGATGATGTGCATCATATACATGAAGGTAGGTAAGTAGAAAATTAGTCCTATTTGAATGACATTTATCATTATTTTGTATTGAATATCATTATTTGATAAAATTAGACAAAATTATTTATGATAAAAATTAAGTAGATTTGGCATAAATTTGAATATTAGAGCACCATATTTCCTTTTTATGATCGAGTGTTATTATTTTAAAAATATCATTTATTAAGGCCTCAATTAAATGTGATTGAATATATGAATGTAGTGTTGTACAAAACTACACACATTTGGACACCACCTATTATTTTCCATGATTGAATGTCATAACTTGTTAAAATATTAAGAAATTAGGCTTATGTTAGGGGAAATGTTATATATCTAGGTATATTTGGGTATATTCGATGTGTATATAAGCACCATTTTTTATTACTTCATGAGCTAATTTTATAGATATAGATAGATTTAAGTAACTTTAGTCATATATGAGCATCATCTATCATTATTTTATTATCAAGTATAATTATTTGAGGAAATTTGAGAAAGATAAGAAAAATTAGCTATGATCAGATAAATGTAGTAAGATTTGGCAAAAATCAAGGAAATATGATCATCATTTGTAATTAGTTTGTGATAAAATGTCATCATTTAAGAATTTTTTACAAACATTTTCCATAACAGGTGAAATTAGATAGGTGTAGGTAGATTTGGGGAAATCTAGGCATATATATGTAACATTAATAACTATTTAGTGATAAAATGTTGCCAATTAAAGAAATTTGACAAGACCAAGCATCAAGTAGGTTTAATCAAATAGTTGTAGGTAGATTCGGTGTAAATTGGGAATATTTTTCCACCATCTGTATTTTTTATCATTATCAAAAGTATTTAATTAAAAAAAATTAACAAAATTAAACCATATTATATTTGAGATGATATATGTAGGTAGATTTGTGGAAAATTGGGTATGTATGAGCAACATTTATCATAATTTTCTGATTACATGTTGTTACTCGAATAAAAATTTGGTCACTATTATGTGCAATCAAATACATGAAGGTAAATCCAAAATCATGGATGTTGGAGCATGATTTGTCATAATTGTGTGATAAATTATCTTTATTAAAAAATGGGTATAGTATTACGCCCTAATAAAATGCAACCAAATAGTTGTAGGTAGGTTTTTCAAAAATTCTGTAAATTTAAGCACCATTTGTCATTTTTCAAATGAGTGAATGTCATTATGTAAGGAAATTTGATAAAATTGGGCCCTATTTATATGTGATCAGATGCTTGAACATAGATTTGTATAAATTTGGGTATATATGAGAATAATTTATGGTTATATTCTGAGTGAATGACATTAATTAAGTTTCTATATTGTGCATTATTTGAGTGAAATTACTTAGAGTTATGAATATTTGTGGTTAATTGGGCATATGTAAGCACCATTTGTCATTATTTTACTTTTGAATTTCATTATTTGATAAAATTTCATTAGGTTAGGCCATAATTAGGTGTAATCAAATATATGTAGTTAGATTTGAGAAAAAATGTCATATATGAGTACCATTTGATATAATTTCATGATTTAATGTCATTAATTGAGAAAATTTTACCTATAAATTAGGGTAGATTAGGTATAAGTAGGTAAATATATGTAGATTTAAGGAAAATTGGTCATATTTGAGCACCATGTTTTGTTATTTCGTGATCAAATATCATTATTTGAGAAAAATTTACACAATTAGGCTCTAATTAGGTGATTTTAGATATGCGAAGGTAGATTTGGAGAAAATTAAGAATGTTTTTGCACCATATTTTATAAAATTCGAATTGATTAGACTATGATTATATATTAAACTTTAATTGATTACACCTAGTTTAGATTTAGTTTAGTAAAAAAAACTCAAATAATGACATTTGATCACCATAAAATAAAAAATGGTGGCATCAAGGGCTAAATTGGGGTTATCAAAGTCATGCCAACTAAATTTTTATTTTAAATAACTCTATATAACCTCATATGTCAATAATATTGCATTTGAAATTAATTTAATTTGGGTGTTAGTGAGATCATATTTCAATATCCTCTCAACACTCACTATCTCTGATAAATATGGGTTTTTTTAAAAATAAAGTTTGGTACATGTTTAACTCTTAAAACTATCAACAATCAATTTAGAAGGCCCAAAACCATATAAAAAACAATTGATTTTCAAAAATATATATAGTGGGTGAAAACATTATAGATATATTACCTTAAGTTCAATACTAAAATCTTTAAAATGATTAAATAGTTTCAATGTAAGATTTTAAAAAACTATCTCCTAAACACTAACTCCTAGATATTTGAAACCTATTCTAGAATAGGCAAAGTGAATCTTGTTACTTATGTTTGGTAAAATAAATTTAACTATTAAATGTAAATGTAAACTTAAATGTTCATTTAACTAAATATAATAAACATCTAAAATGTATGTTTTCTCCCCATGAGAATGGATATCCATCTATATCAAATATATACTCTATGTGTATATTCATTTCAGAAAAAAGTCTTGTCCACTTTTTCCTCCATGTTTTCACAAGCTCTAGGCATGTGTAATCAAGTTTGGTTTTATTTTCACAACATATTGGAATAATACAATTCTTTGAGTTCCCCTCTCTTCATATACATTTTTTTTACTTATCTAGTTAGTAATTAAAATTCCAAAACAATTTTGTTAAGCAAATTGTTTAGTTTTGGAATATATATTGAAAATTTAATTATATTACTTATTAATAATATTATTTTCCTGAAGTGTGTCGTATTGGTTCATAGATACATACATAAAATGTGTTAATAATTATTTACTTGTAATATATTTATAAAAACAAGTATAAAAGCATTATACACTTCCTTGACTAGGATTTTAATACTTAAAATATATTTTTGACCATATTTTCCTCACTAGGAAAATAGTGTTTCAATTTTTCATAAGCACTCAATTATTTTTTTGAATAAAATTTTGAATTTATTTAAAAATTATAAAAATTTACTCCAACATTTGTCATCATATCCTCCACGTATCCATAACAAACTATTAATAAAACAATTATTTGATAGAAAAAAAAGGCTCAGTGGACATGTGCTCACTCTTTATGAAATGTTAAAAATATAAGGAGTGATACATTTAAGTTAATCATATTCACCTACATAATTTTATTTAATTGAAAATAAGGGGCTCATGAAATAAATTTAAAATAATAAAATTCCTCTTTTTATACTATGACGAATTTATTTTTGGATGACCTATCAGAGTTGAGTCCATGGTCTGGATAAGTTGAATGCTTGAGTAGAGTGAACACATGATCCAAGCAAGTGCACAATGATAAATAGCTGAAAATAAATTTAAAACACAAGCAATAATATTACATAAAATATGACCCAAAATATCAATTTCATTCACCATAGTAATATAACGAAATGAGGTACATTTATAAGAATATTGAGTGGACTAGTGACTCACCAGACAACTTGAGTGGTAGGCTCATCTTCCATGTGTGGAGAGGGCACTAGGGGAACACTACTATATTTGAGGACTTAGTGGTGAAAACACTAAGGAAAACAATGGGAATGGAGACCCCAACCACCCAATAAGTGACCCCATGAACTCACATGTGCATAATGATGCCAAAATGACATCATAATGATGTAACAAAAAAGCCTAATTAGCCTTATTATACTTAAAATCCACCTAAGGTAGCTAGAATAACAAAGAGGATTAATGACCCATGTAGGGGTAAAATCTCTACATTAACACTTCCTCTTAACTATAGCTTATGTTGGTAGTGTGAAAATATGGGTCCCAAAAACTAGGGTAGATGATACATCCACATTCAAATAAATTTCCCATAAAGTGGAGAAAAATGAAAAAATCTAATGGGAAAGAACTCCCCCACAAAATAGAGACATAGAAGAAGTGAAGAGGCTAGAAGGCCCCCCCTAAAGATTATGTTATTACTGATATCGATTGCACCCCAAGAAGATCTCGTAGATGAATGAACTTGTTCTTGATGAAGGGTTTGGTAAAGATATCTACAATCTATTATGTAGAATGACAAAAACTCAAGTTGATGACCTGACCATTAATAAGCACCTACATAAAATGCATCTGAATCTTGATGTGTTTAGTCTGCTAATGATGAACCATATTCCTATAAATCTATACAGTTGTTTGGTTGTCACAATAGATGATGGTGGGCTTCCTGATAGGATACCAAACATAGATAGAATACCCTAAAGCCAAATAGCTTAAGTAGCTGCATTAATAACTCCCTTATAGTTTGCCTCGATGAAAGATATAAAAATAGTATTTTGCTTCCATCTCGACCAATTGATAGGACCAAATCTAAAGAAAAAAATAAAAATTAAAGTGGATTTACAATTTTGAATATCACCATCCCAAACTAAATCTATAAAACCAAGTCAACCTCTATGCCAAATCTATATTGAATCTCAAATCTATAAGAAGACTAGATGTAGTTTAATATCCTCTTAGTTTATTTCTAGTGCAACTCATGAGGAATTAGAGAGAATTCTCACTACTTGTGAAATGTTGGGCATGCTATCAGTCAGATAGTTGAGGTTGGTAACAAGTTGTCAACACTTAGTGGCATTGATCGAAGGTGTAGAATAATTAGCCTCAATCTTGAATCCTAATAAAAAGGGATTCATAGATGGATTATAATCTACCATGTGAAATTGATCCAAAATATCAAGATCATATATGGGATATGCATGTCAAATCCTTGAATTAGACTGTGAAATCTCAATGCCAAAAAAATAGTGTAGAAGATCCAAGTCTATAATGTAAAATCTATCCTATAGAGTTAACTTCATCTCTAAAATAGATGATGAATAACTCCTGGTGATAAAAATAACATAAACATAAAGGACCAATATTATTAAATAATCATCCTATTGAAAGAAGTATACACTTGGATCTGAATGACACCTAGTGAAACCTAAAGTATGGAGGAAGGAATCCACCTTGGTATACCACACTCGAGGGGCCTATTTGAGGCCATATATGGATGTCATAAATTTACAAACTAAGGATGAATATTTAATAAACCCAGGTGGTTGCTCCATTTAGATCTCCTCCTCAAGGTCTCCATGAAGAAAGGCACTCTTCACATCCATATGGTGCACGTCTCACCCACGTGCTATGACTATGTGCTATGACTATAGCTAGTATGAGTCAAATTGAAGTCATCTTTGTGATAAGTGTAAATGTCTCTGAGTAATCAATGTTAGCTACTTGTGAAAAATCCTTGGAAAATAATTATACCTTGTACTTATTGACCAACCTATCTACTATAAATTTGGTCTGAACCATCCTCCTTCCATTGGGAAGTGAAGTCAAATCCAAAGTGCTATTTTTGATTAAGGAAGAATATTTTTCATGCATAACAATATCCCACTCATGTATACCACAAGCCTCTAAGAATGTTTATGGATCTAAAATTGAAGTGATGAAGGCATGTGGACCACTCTAATTATATAAATGAGTACATTTATCATCTTCCAGATCTCTTGCTAGAGTGTTTGTAATCTAAAGAGTTTGCCTAACTAGAAGGGGCTTAGATGTGGGTGAATTAGGTGTTGAGTCCTCATCATGTAAAAAATTACTAGATATGGATGTAAAATACTCTCCATCACTAACCTCACTATCAAACTAGAATAAAAAGAAGACTCTAGCTCAATAACCTACTTTGGATGATCTGATTTAGAAGAAGAATCATCAAGTCTAGATAAATATAATGAAGGAAAATAAGTCTCAAGTGTTTAGTCTTTGGGACTCTCTTAAAAGTGAGCACTTGTCTATATGAATAACTTATGTGGATTAGATATTGAAGGTGGTATCCATTGACACTTTTTGGATAACCTACAAAGATGCCAAGATGGGATTGTGGTTCCATAGTTTTACATTTCTTCTTTGGTATACATGCAATAGCTAGAGATCTGAGAACACTAAAGTGATGAACTTTAGGTTTCCTTCCATGCCAAGATTAAAAGGGAATTATGCCTTTCAAATCTTTTTGAGGAACCCTTTTTTGAATATAGCAGTCACAATTAATGTTTGTGACCCAATACTAAGTTTCCAAAGACTTAGAGGGAATAATACAACTAGCCATCTCTTTCAAGGATATTTTATTGAGCTCTACAACTCCATTCTGTGAAGGATTATAAACAAATTTCTAGTACAAATCAATCCCCTCTATTATACAAAGCTATTTAAAACAAATTCTAACATATTCACCTCCATTATTAGTTTGAAGAACCTTGATGGACTTTTTAGATTGTTTCTCAATAGGTTCCTTAAATTTTTTAATATCGTCAAACACTTAAAACTTTTTCTTAAGAAATTAGACCCATGCATATCTAGACAAATCATCATTTAAAGTGATAATGAACTTATCCTTTATAAAAGATAGACTAGAAAAAGGAAAATGTACATCACTATATACTAAATCCAATGCTTGTGAAGCCCTCTAAGCTTTGCCTTTGTCAAATTTTACTTCAAGATGCTTTCCAAGAGAGAAAACCTCACAATTCCTGAGATAATTGGACTTTAGGCAAGCCTATGACCATGTTAATTTTGCTAAGTTAGTCAAGGTAGCGATAGTTAAGGTGGCCAAACCACTCATGCCATAATTTGATAACTCCATCTGAATGAGTCAACAATTATGTCAAATTAGAATTAGGTACAAAATATGAGAAGGTGAATAACTTAGTTTGGTGATCTACTCTACCCACTACCAATATAAAATCACTATACAACTCCTTGACCATAACTAAATCTAGTAGAAACATAACAGTGATGCCTTTGTTTATATGAGTGATTAGATGCATGGATAGGAGATTGGATGAAAGATAAGGAACACATAAAACATTATTGAATATTTATCCTTCTATTTCAACAAACCCTCTCCCTACAACTATCACAATAATGTTATCACCCAAACTGATATAACATATGCTAGAAGGCTCTAAGGAGTAAAACTCAACTAGTGAATAACCCATATGGTGAGAAGAACTTGAGTCAATAACTCATGAAGATTTTGAAGTTGAAACTGATACAAGAGCCTTGCCCTTTTATTTATCTTTCCCATTTCCCTTTGCCTTAGTAGAATATTGGGTATATGAATTTTGCTTAATGGACTTAGGTACACTCATTTTGTTCTTCCTTAGGAGATGAGTTAGGTTATTTATTTATTTATTCATGCTCTTGTGTTCATTATGCCCATTTCTTTACAGTAGGCACACTTAACCCTCTTTTTTTAGGTTTATTATTGGAAAAAGAGGATTTATTGTTGGTTTTAGCAGAGGTTGATTCCTTCTTCTTCTCTTGATCCTTATAATTATTGTTCTTCTCTTTATATAAAGTCTTTTCTTTCCAATTCTCAGCAATTAGGGATTGAGATTTTGTGGACTTCAATCTGCCCATCTGAATCAACTTATTTTTCTCCCTAATTAATTCGACAATGAAAGCATCTAAAGAGGGTATTTTCTATGTAGTGCCCAAATCACTTTTAGTGGCATGAAAAGTAAAGACAAGGACTAAATAGTTAGGACCTAGTATAGAGATTATAGAAAGAATAAGTTGGTCATCTTCTTTATTTATCTCACATTATTTCAACTACAATATCAAGGACTTAAACTTAGTGTATAAATATTGAAGCATGTCAAAGTTGCAAGGACTTAGAATAATGAGTTTATTTTGAAGCTCATGACCTCTCATCACATCTTACTTCCCAAATAGTTTACCTAAAATGAAGCATACAACATGAGGTGAATGTCAAGCTCTAAGTGAAATAAGAGATCAAGTGTTATAGAAAGACATAATAACCGATAGGATTTGTCACTATGATTATAACACTTAACTTATCTCTAGATATGTGCTAGGTTTAGTTTCATAACCCATGGTTATCCTATACAAACCCTTACTCCTTAGAATGATTATCATCTTGATTTTACATTCATGATAATTAAAGGGTGTGAGTGAGATGATTGAACTTTAATCCATTTTAGTACAAAAATTGAGTTGCAGTAGTCCATGTTATAGTAGTTTTTGTAGAAAATAGAGAATGTGAACATAATGGAAAGTGACTCAAAACAAAAGATTACACACACATGAATTATGAAATGGTGAACCCCTCAAATGTTCCAAATTCATTCTCAAAATATGTTAGACACACCTAATAGTGCATTTAGATCAATTAGTGTGAGTGTTAAGAAAGATGAATTTTTGCAAATAAAAAGGACATTGAGCTCTATGATAATGCATCCAAAGAAGGCAAAGACCAAAAATTATCAATAGACAGAAAATAAATGTTTTGAATATGAGGTGTTTGTCCAGCAACCAAACTACACCTCATCCTCTAGTCTTCGTCTAGCAAAAATATCAGAGGTTTTAGGCAATTACAATTTCCTATCTTTAATAAATCACAATGTAATATTTTTTTAATGGAAAAACAATTACAATAAACATTTACAATATATTGTTTTTGTAAAAGAAAAGTCAATAAAAAAACTTCTCACAAAGACTAATGAACCCCCATTGCCCACACTATTATATTATTTTTATTAAAAAAATAGAATGACCTTACAAATTAACCCCCACACTTATTGAATTATTTTTATTTAAAAGGGAAAAATATGAAAAAAAAATTGTCATCAATCACTTAATAAAGGGTACTTATCATAAAAATACTCAAAGATCAAAATTTTGCTTTATTAAAATTAATTATACTCAAATAATTTCCCACCATGCAAAAAGCAAAACCACCTATTAACACTTAATACAATGAATTTCAAAGAAAAATGGTATTTTAGTTAAAAGAGACTTATAAAGAGTGATGACATAGAATATTTGTAGGTCAAGGTAGACTTAATGGTGTCAATTCATAAAATAAAGAGAAATGGGTACCGTTTGGGTTGTCTATCTTGCATTGAACATGGGTAGCTTTACGAGTGCAGGGAATGAGAACCTTTCCAATGGAGGTCTAGTAATGAATTATTACAAAGTCTCATTCCTACATGTAGAGGACATCATTTCTCTACATGTTGTAAAAATTCCACACGAATACTACCTTTTCTTAGCTAATAAATATCTTCCATGATTTCTTTGTGGAGTCTTATGATGCCTCTCATATGTTGGACTCGATGAGGAAGAGTGTTTTGGAAAAGGAGATGGATATGAGCTTCAGCCTTTTAATTTTAGGTATTTATATTTGATATTATAAAACCAAATTGTGTATGAGTAAATTCACCTAAATAAACTAATCACATTAGGGTGAAACATCTAGCATCAAGATCAAGCCATCATTAAGACTGAAGTAGGTTATGAGATGAATACAGACAGAGTAAAATGACTAAAAATAGATGTGGGTGATGCCTTGTGCAAGCTATAACTAGACCATTAAATAATAAAGGTGAGACACAACTTCAAACCCTAAGTTGATATACATAGAAAAAGATCAGATGCCATGATAGTTTATGAACTGAGTCAAAACTCTCTGCATAATCATGAAATAACTTAGACAAGAAAAATGCTGCTACATGTAGAGTGTAATACACCCAATTTTAGGAGTAAAATCCCCCTCCCAACAATTTTAAAGATCCTAATTTTTTTTAAATCCTCTAAAAAATTTGTCTTAAATAATAATTTCAATATTCAAGAATAACTTAACAACAAATCAACTAGACAAATGATTATCAGGGTTGCTCTTGTACCATATCAGAGTTGAGTCTAGCATCCAAATAAGTTGAATAAATGAGTAGAGTGAACACACAAGCCAAGAAAGTGCACAACATAAAATAGTTATAAACAAATGAAATACAAAAGAGATAATATTGCACAACATAGAAGCCAAAATACAAATTACATTCACCCTAAAATTTTAATGAAATTAGGTAAATTTATGTGCCTGTTGAGTGGATTGGAGACTCACCATACAGAATGAGTGGTAGGTTCATTCTACATGTGTGGAGAGGGCACTAGGTGAACACTAGTGGGCTGAAGGCCTTAATGGTGCAAGAACTAAGGAGACAAAGGAGAATGAAGACCCCATCCACCCACTAAGTGACCCGATGCACTCACATGTGCATAATGATGTCAGAATGACATCATTATGATGTAATAAATAAGCCTAATTAGCCTTATTATACTTAAAATCTACCTAAGCTAGGTAAAATTACTCTAGGTTGAATGATAAAATAATGTGTTTGGTTTTATTTTTAAAAGGTTATGGATAGATAATCATCAATTGAGAAAACAACTTGATTCCACATCAATCCCTAATTCTATGTTCCTAACAAAATTTGATTAAGTAAAATTCATAAAAGATTACACTAGTGTGTTCAAAACCTATTGTATATTTTCCATGATGTACACTTTACTAGATTGCAAAGCTAGGATGTGTTATATGATTTTGGAACCATATTTACATTTAGGTGATTTTAGCCCATTTTTTATGTAGCCGATGGTTTTGTTACCCATGTTATTATGTCACAACATTGATAATTACTTATTAATGTGTCTATAGATATACTCATAGGTATAGTACAAGAAAATTATAACTAAGAAAAACATTATTATATTTCAAGATTTTTAAGTTAATAAAATATTAAATGAGGTTACATATGTAATATCTTATGTACAATGTGGATTCCATTATTTTTATTTTTTTAGTTTAAAGATTTTACAAGTATCACTTATCTCATTTTAGTGTATTGTGACTATTTCTATTTTCACAATGCACACATACCTAATGATTTCAATATTCATCATAGTAAAATATCCATTATCGCTGTTTAAATTTCTAGTAGTAAATAGTTTAAAATATTTTAAAATGATCCAGGAATAAATGCACAATAATTTTTTTCCCAAACATATATTATCTTTCCATTTTCATAGTAAAATATTATACATCCAAGAATACAAACTCATTAGTATCTATAGTTTCCATAAAATTTATAATTTATGTTTTCTAAGATAACTAAAATAATGGTCTAATATTTTTAAAATTATGTAAATTTAATTTTAAAATGAATATTGATACAATAAATATATTGGTATCTTTCAATTATTACATTCATTTACACAACTTAGAAATAATTTAAATAACTAGAATAAGGAGTACTTGTCATTGAATTAATATACACATATATAATATCTATGTTGAAGAAATCATTAAATTAATATAGAAGATGGAGAGCATCGGTGGATTTTTTTTTTCTAAACTCAGACCCTAATGGATACCCTGATAATTCAAAATTTTGGAAATCACCCTAACCTTCCATAAATGTTGTATATATAGATAACTGATAGAGTGAGAGAGAATCCATGTGTCAAAATCAATTCACTGAAATAACATGAAACTCCCTACAATAATATAATACATGACAATGATTTATAACTTTAATGATATAACATTCCCTATATGTACTTAGATATATCCACATTAATTATATAAAAATTAGGTTACCCATAAATACATTTTAACTATAATAATAGGTCATGCCTATTAATCACAGTGATTGAGTAGTCCTTTATGACCTTAAAGAATATTATATCCCTTACACATAGGTTTATTTTGAAAATTATAATATAATATCCATTTCATCCTGATAATTCAATTACATCCCACATTTCCTAGCTTATCCATTTATCTCACAAACTCCTAATCTCCCTAATCCATTTTACATCAATAAATACAGTGTCACTTTATTCACATACAACTCCAAATAGGACCAGATCACTAATTTAAAACATAAATTTCTATAAAATAAATCCATATATACCATACATGAATTATATCACCAATGCAAGTCATAACTAAGGATAATAATCCAACATTTAAAATCACTTTTTTGTTCTATTTGACCTCTAAATTAAAAATATTTAACACAAGTTTTAAATTGATAATGAAACACGTGCCTTAATGCAAGATGCTTAATTTTAAATGTGTTTTCAATAGAAAAAAAAGTATAATGAGTTTATTTTATAAAAATAAAATTTCATTCCTAAAAAATCTTAATCCACTACACCTAGGTTTAACATTCTTTATCTAGGGTCTCATCTCCCAAGTTT
>JARHVA010007776.1:542500-565000 GCA_037957365.1 Torreya grandis
TTCCTCCAAAGGTGAAGGTAGAAACCATAATCCAAACCATCTATCAACCCTTATCTCAAAAAGTAGAGAATAGATATAACTATCAAGCAGAGACAATTTCATTTCTAACTCCTAGAATGTTACCATTGGTAGTAACCTAAACTTGACTTTACTAGAGATGGGCATAAATTCATCTTAACCACCATCAATTACCTCCATAGCTTCATCCAAGCCAACCATAAAATTTTTATTAACGAAGAATTCAATGAAGGATTTTAGGTCCTCTTTGTCAAAGATAATGAACATGATGTTTCGGGTATATATAGATGTAGCCATCAAATTAACTTTGACTAACCTACTAGCATAAAGTAATTTATTCCCAATAATAGAAAGGATAGAACTGAAAGCTTCTTTAAAATCAACCCAAAAAACATTCAACAACCAACCCCATAAGACATTTTCAGTTAAATCCATTTTGCTTGGGTTACAAGATCCCATAACCAAAGGATACAACAACATTTCTTTCACTAAAAAATCCATAAAAATCCAACCAAAAACTTAAAGCTCCAATCCCAACCACTACAAAACTGCTCCTTGTAACTAACAACTAATTAGAATAATGAAGAGTTAAAAACCATTTCATAGATATAAATTCATCTCGTAAAGGAAATAAATACAAAAAAACCAATCAAAGTAAAAAAATATGGTGGTGAAGGAGGGAAAGAAAGTTGTCAAAATTAATGCCCAATCTGATCACCCAAGCATCACTATGATTATCAATAATTTTATCCATAGGTTTATTAATTTCAACATTCACCAATGCAGCAACAACCTTATTCTCTTCATGAAATCAATGACAGGGCTTCCTAGCTTTAAACAAATTTAAAAGGTCCAAGATTTAACCAAAATATAGACTAAATTCTAGGATTTTTTAATTCTATTATTCAAATATTGTATAATAAACTAAGAATCCCCTTTGATTAAAACATGAGAAATACTATAGTGCTCAACCATCCTAGACTAGACTCTAAAACCTAAATCTTCTAATTCATTTTTAGTTCCATATGATAGTTTAATAAAATCAAACTAACTTAAGTAACTACTACAATCCTATATGATGTAGACTACTCTAGAGGCAATGAGATTACCATGCAAGGCTCCATCAAAATTTAATTTAAACTAACTTAGACTGGGAAGAACGCAAATTTAATTCTCCTTTCTAAGGTTTAATCTACCAATTAGTACTAACCCATTAAGAAGAGGAATTTTGATAAACTTCTATTTGGCTTCCATACTCATATCCGAAGAAGTTAAAAGACATTTACTTTATTTCACTTAAGCCAAAGCTACATCAGATATATATAACTCCAACTCATGAATAACCAAGAGGAAGTGGCATTCCACTCCTTGAAAAATCATCCTATTCCTTTCTTTCCAAATGGTCTAGATCATAATTATCAGATGAACTCTCCAAAGACAAAATAAAGCATAGTTTTTCTTATCAACTAGCCATGAAAAAAAGTTTCCTAAAGAGAAACAAGCCAAACCCAAGACCAAATTTACCATACAAGCACACCTAACATTAATATGCAAAAGAATATTCCAAGAGGAGATGATTTATAGTTTCCTCGATGGATTTACACATACTACATCTGGAACGACCCTAAACATTGATTTTAGCCAACCTATCAGCTGCGAGAATGTTGTTCTAAGGACAAATAAGAAAACACCTTGGAATTTTTCAAACCTTCCTTATTCTAACAAAGATTCTAATCCTAGACTAATTTAAGATCATTTTTGACCCACATCTAATAACCAAGATTATTAGATTAATTACCGAACTTGGTTCCAATCCATAAGAGCTTGTCTTCTTTCTGATTGATGAAGATTTTATGATTTTTAAGAATAAAGGCAAGAAGATAACTTTCCAAATCTTAAAGCACCATCTGATCCCACTATTTCCATTTCCAACTACAAAATCCATAAGCTTCCACTAGCTCGACATAATTTCCCATCTTATTCCCTAATGCTAGCTATAAAATATATTGAGCCTCATCTAAACCCTATTATTCAATCAATGGCCTATGAAAATTCCAATAATCATTCTATAAATCAACCATCCTTCCATTATTCACTGTCCAAGACAAATGATTAATAATAATCAGGAGGCATTTGAGCAAAAAGTTTGAGACACAAGAACCACATGACGAATTGGTGATAGATATAATGATGGTAGGATTATCCTTTTTTAAATATATTTACATTAAACAAACCTAATAAATAGGGTGTTTGGGAAATGAATCATGCCCCAAACCAATTTAGATCCAAGAGCTAGATTATGAACCTCCAAACTATTAACTCTAGCTCCTCAACTAGCTTTCACTCTACCTAATATCTCCCACTTAATGAGGGGATTTTCTTCATATCACATGATCCTTTCTAAAGAAAATATTTCACAACTTGATTCATAATTTTGAATAAGTTATCTAAATGGTAAAGTATTGATAGAAGTACATAAAAAAAGCATCGAGGATAGACTTGATATGGGTGACATGAAGTGCAAGAGAAATCCATTCCCCTTTCTAAGAGGATAAACATGACTTAAAATAATCAATCAATTTATTCCACATAGGTATATTATCTTTACCAATGAAGAGATCAAATCCCAATAATTTATTTGGAAATTTACCAATATAATACACTTGACTTTAAAAGGGATAAAAAATGCCTATGCCTCCATAGGCTCCCATAACTTCCATGAAACTTCCCTTCTAAAGGGAAAGACCAAATATCTCAAAACTCTTCACCTCAAAAAGACTTATCTTAGATTCTTGAATAAGAAGAATATTAGGTTTATTCTCCTAGCTAATATTCTTAACTAAAAATCTATTGTTAGGGGAATTCAATCCCCTAACATTATAGGAGATGATATAGATTTACCTTGATATGGTATTTCCATCCTCACCAACATAAAATAACTAATCCATTCTTCCATGTTTCCCATCCAAAATAATGATAACTAACTAAGATTTATAAGATTTCATATGTTTTTTATCAGAAGAGCCATAGTTGGGTTGATAAATAGATCTAAGGGATTGATCAATCCCTAACACTTCTCACTAATTTAAATATTCATATGACTAACCCTCATTTGAATCCACCAAATCTACAACTTCATTTTCTCCAATTGAACCTACAGACTCAAAAAGGAGAGGGTACTAGGCCACTACCATAGACAAATTAGAATTTTAAAGAAAATAATAAATGGATAAAGACTGATTATAAATATAATCACAATCCTTACCTATTGAATCTAGAGATAGAACATCTTATTTATCCAAGGCTAACAACAAAGACTCTTTTTATCTAATTTTAATATCAATCTCTGGAACAACTTCCAAATTAACTTTGTTCAAAGATGACCAAAACTTCCCATTATTCCTTTTATAAAAATTATGTCCAAGATTAACTTTATGCTTCCAAACATTCTTAAAAAGAGGCAAATTAATAGAAAAAGATAATCCAAATAATTGCATAATTTTTTGACATGCCCAAGCTTTCCACAAATAAAGCATGTGAAGGGGATTTTCTCAATATCAAAATATTGTTTTGAAATACCCTTATCTATTCTAGTGTGAATGCATTCTATAATTTATACATCTAAATCCATCATAATCCTAATACAAGCATAGGAAGCCATACACCTTCCTCTATGATAGGATCTAATTTAGTAAAATCCTCAAAGATATTTCCTAGTGCCATCAAACAATCCTTACACTAATAATCCAAGGGAAGACCAAATAGATGAATACAAAATGGGAAGTTCCTAATAACATCATAATTTAAATTAAAATTTGAGTGGAAACACTAAATCCATAAGCCCACTTCTCCCATAGGCCCAAAAGGCTTTTTAAGAATCTCATTCATAGCAAATAACCAAAAAAAATCCTTTGGAGAGGAAACTTACTAATGTCACCAAATTTTGAACCTTATAGGAGGTTTTTTAGGCCTACTCTAATATTTGGGCAACATTGGAATGCCTCTAGGGTTATGGGTTGGATATAGTAGAGGTAGACCTTTAGGTTTAAGTGTTAGCTCCCTAAATTGACCTTGAAGTGTTTATAACCTACATAAGTCAATTTCTTGTGGGAAAAGGGGAAGAGATATGCATGAAAATAAAATACTCAAAGGGTTTGATATACCATAAGGATTTCCACAATGTTATCATACTTAATTGACTAACAAAAAAGACCTACAAACTAGCTTCAAAGTCCTAAGATGTTCTAGCATTACTATTTCAATATAGAGATGATATGTATGAGACAACACAAGGTAAGTGGATGAGAGAGCATATTCCATACTCTATGGACACTTTTACACTTTAATGGATCCCAACACACTAGCTACTCTCTATATGACCTGTTAGAATGAGAACTTCTATCATTAGATAGTAAAGGATAAGGAGAAGTAAGGATATAATCACTAGACCTCACCATTCATCACTTTCCACACCTAGACAAGGTGTTTGTGAACTCAAAGTAATATTTCATATATTATTCCAAATCAAAGAAGAAAAGTAAAATAGTAGGGATTCCCCATACTTGGTGTGGAATTATTAAACAAGAACCAAAGTGGATAGCATTTACAGAATGTGAGAGAGGAAAGAGGAGAATGAAGTCCAAGAGTCATAAGAATAGGTGTCAAGATGAGATAATGAGTTACATCTATATGATAATGAAGTATATAATATACCATTTAAGGTCTTTGTGGACAAATGTCTCTCTAAGACATGAAACTCCTCAAATCTAGTGTAAGACTCTTCAACTGCATGTTTGGAAACTACCTTCGTCATTTGGCCTTCCTTAAGAGCTTCAAAAGATACTAGGAATAGATGAGATCATTTCACTATGAATTCAGGGGGTTAGAAAAAGTACCCAACATGCATTTTATGTGTCCCTAATCATCAATCTCCTTTTGGACAAGTGTTCTCATTGTCTATAATCATAATCACTCTTTTTAGACCTATTCTGACACTTGACACTAAGATGCTCATCAATTTTTCAATAAAATAGATATATTAGGTAATGTGAAACTTTTCAAGAGTCCTCATGCCCTTATATTCATCAATTATACTTTAAAATGCCTCCCAGTTTAATTTATCACCTTCTCACTTGTTGATAATTCTCAATTCACTATCCCATTTTGGACTCGCTAAAGTGAAGGTGATATTAGGGATACTTGTGATCTCTCATAAAATAATAAATGTATATGAGGGATTATTATAGATCCAAATTGACCTCCCAAAGTGATCCTCATCCTTTAAAACCTTTATGTACCTTAAAAACATAAAAAATAATTAAGAAAATCCATTATGTACCTTGTTGGTACAAGTAGGGTAGAATCTAACTTAATGGGAAGGAGCCTTGGGGAGACCTATGCAAGTCCAAGACCATTTCCTATAAAAAATAGCTCATTTACATTCCTCTACATCATCTTTCCCATCAAGTCCTTATCAAGGGTTTTAGAGGGTTTTAGGTAGTTTTACCATTTAAGGATAGTTCATAGAAATATGACATCCAAACCCCAAACAAATTTCACTAAAATCTTGTTAAGAACCTTCTCCATCATATATTATATACTTCATCTTAGATACTGGTCATTCATACTTTTATGAGGTTTTAAATTTTCCTTCTCGAGGTCTTCTTTGCTTTTTACACACCTTGTCATTATTCTTAACCCATAAAATGGCTTTCTCATGTCTTTGTCTACAAAAAAAAGGTTCTCACACACCTTATATCTCCCCATGAATGTCCTATAATAATATACAAAACTCATCTCATATTGGAAATGGAATTATATGGCATTTAAATAGTAGTCCTAGTTAAGACCTAGTAGGCTTTGTTTACACCTATGTGGGTTTGGGGCACTATGTTGGGCTCCTCAGTACTTTGAAGGCTTCCCTATATTAATTAATATCCAACATAGATATTGAAATATCTTTCTGAGCCTGTAAGTCTTCTTTGGCACCTTCCTTTGTCATTCTTATGATAGACCTAAAGGGTATGGCTTCTCTGGGAGTGCCCTTTATCTAAGACAAATAGAGGACACTTCCCCTATTGCCTCAGAAAATATAAAAAGATGAGTGGATTAAATAGGTATTGGGTACCCTTTTCATAATATTTAAATTTTTTTTCACACCTAAAAGACATTCAAACATTCCAAAACCCAAGTCAGACTCCTATAGAACATATTGACTTTGCAAGGTTAGTAAATATGACTATAGGTTACATGTGAAACCCATCCATCCTCTATTTCCATATCATGGGGTTCTCTTAAGATGGTTAATACTATGTTGGGTTCCTCTAATTCATGTCAACACTCAAATTTCTTTTTTATCTCTTCAAGATACACCCACCTCCACCTGACTAGGTTAGCCTGTAGTCAATTGTGACTATGTTGCATTCAGCAAAACATGCCTACATATAGGTGTATAATGTAGTGTTATATCTCTTCTATTTCCTTAAGGAGTTTTGAATACCTTTAGGATAACTTACAACTCATTTGAATTTATTTCATGATCAAATACCTATAATAGGAACTGATTTCCATATGTTAGTACACTGTCAACGTACAGTTAACTATAGGTGACCCTTTTGAGGGTAAAGGTACACCTGTAGAATGTCATGCATAGTATATTTCATATTTAGGCCTTATTGAAATACTTTTTTCTCATTTAATGATTGAAATATACTCATATCATGCTTATAATTATAAATTATCAACCAACCTTCATGTTCTACTATGTTACCTTTCTTTGAAACTTATAGGTGTACTTCCCTAGGCCGAAAGGAGGATGTTTAGGTTGTGATATTAGTTGAAAGCCTAGATTTAAAATCCCTCAACTTTTACCTAAGATATTATTACCATCATAAAATCTAATAAAGACACTTACCATGAGGACATGATCTTATATTTCCACATTGGTTAGTAAGACCATTTGAACTCAAGATGTTATAGATAACACTGACCTTCTGCAATGAAAGAATGCATGAATTTGAAACCTTCCAACACCATACTCTATTGGACAAATATTCACTTTAGACTGAAAGGTCTCACTCCTATATTATGGCTACAATATAGGATCATTCACATTCATATAGACTCCATGTCACCTTATTATATGATATAATCAAATGTGGACAAGGTTCTTATTTTGAAGCTTTTAAGGTAATAAGTCCATAAAACAAACTTTTCCACTTGTGAACACAAATCCTTAAGTCTATATACCACTCTATGATTTCAAAATGGTTATTATGTCATCTTTCAACTCCTCAACCTCTATTAGGATCTAAAAACATGTCTAAACTCTTAAGTCCAAATACTTAGACCTATGTGGGAACTTGTAGGTGTGTACATAGTAGCAGAAAAGGGTAGTGAGGATGAGATGTGGATAGTATGCATAGTGTATGACCTCATTATCCATTATATACCTATTCAAAGTCTTCAAATTGACATTTCAAACCTTAAAACACTTGAAATAGGTTAAAATGTGTTATTTAACATGCTTAATCTCATGTGAGGTGCATGTAGGTGTCCATCAATGGTGCATGACTATGCATATAGCTTGAGTTGGCTTCACAGTCAGTCATATGTGATTTGGAAATTTTAGATTGATGGATCATGTTCCAACAATGTATTTATTTTCTTTAAACTCTTCATGAAAACTCCATGAATGCTCTCAAAACCTTCATACACCTCACTTGACTGATAATGTATAACACTCATGTAGAAATATGATTGTGTTATTTATTTGAGTACAAATTCACTAATTTGAAACCTTTGTGACTAATATTGGAAGAATATGGGATCCAAAACACATGTAATACATTAAATAAAATTTATCACCCTCATCTAAAAGCATCAAAAGGATGAGAACCCTCTACAATTGTTGAAACCTAACTGCAAGTCATTTAATGTACTCAACCTATAACATAAAAAATATTGAGCTCATTAAATCACATCAAAACATGAAAAATTTGATGGAAACCATGATATAATAACATTAAAATCCTTTTAAATCAATTTTATGCATTGGTTTATATAGACTAGCTCATACAAGAATGAAACTTGTATTATGTGGGGAATAACATGTAAATAAGAAAAATTAACTTCTTAAGAATGGTTAATAAAGCATGGGAAATTAATATTTTAAATCCTAATATGAAATTAAAGTTATTGAGTTTAATAACATCTTATAAGAGAATTTGAATTGAAACCTCTCCTATTGGTCGTATTAATAAAAAACTTGTTGACCCATTTTGCATGCCAATAAGAGAGATGGAGGAGAAAAACCTTTTTGAACAATTTTTTAGGATTTCAAAGTTCAAAAAATGTTGGAATGAACTTAGGGAAGCTGAATATTCATTTTTAAAGCTTTTACACATGCCACCACACTTGCATAGGTTGTATATTTACCAAAACCTCCTCCTTTTGAATTATTTTCTTGATTTTCAGCTAGGAACCTACACATTTCAATTAGAACTAACATGAATAATAATAATTTGACATTAAATATGTTTAAATGAAATTTATAACATGCTTCTACGTAGGAAAACTATATAAACCCCATTAATGGCTCAAATGTGACTCCTAACATGATATAGGCCTAATGATGAATATGGCTAAGGTAAATGACACATTTAATGACATCAAATAATACCATGATATACCTTATATGAAATTAATATACCCCTATAAAAAAAATTTACTTTAAGGGGTTGAGATATTTTGACTTCTCAAAATAATTAACATTCTTGGTGATTTCGTAGAGGTGGTATGCTTGCTATGACAAGACCAGTAGCCTAATTGTATCCATTGGGCCATGGAGTCATATGTGCACAAGTTTTAAAATACTTTTTCCTTGAGTCCACACCAAACTATAGTAAACAAACAAAACAACACACCACAGACTTGTGCTTCATGAGCACTTATGGAACACACACACAAAAACCAAACCAACTAACTCAAGCAAAAACTAACCTGAAAGAAACTCATCCTCATAGGTTAAAGGGGAAGTTTGAAACATTTATTGATATATGAAATGAAGGAGTGAATGATTCATGTTTCTTTTTGACCCTTGACATTGATGCCTCCATCTTTTTCATGGTGTTTGACAATATTTTTGGCATAATATTCAATGAAATCAAAGAAATCACCACCAAATCACTTATGAAAGTGAACTCATCTTTCATTTCAATAGCCTCAACCCTCTCATAAGACTCCTCAACTATAACTTATAACGGTGATTCAACAAGGCATAAATTCTTGACTTTCATGGTTTTGTCCATAACATTAGGATTCCTTTCAATTATAATCTCTTAAAAATCATCAAGGAGTTGTAAATATTCCACCCAATCATGGTTATTTTAATCCATGTAAAAAAAATTCTCTACCTTCTCATGTACTTTTCTTTCAACTTAGAAAATATATTCAAGCTCTAGAAAAAGTTTCATTTATTTTTCCAATCATCCTTATTTTACTTGTCTTTGAGAACCATCACATCTTCAACTTTATCTTCTTGATGTATGAGGTCACCAAGTTAGTCTTACTTATGCTCCAATACATTTACAGATGGTTTAACTTTAGGTTGAGGTGTTAAGTTCTACTCAAGGAAAATATATTCCATGACTACAAATTCTTGAATAGTGACTCTAATTTCATCTTCATTCTTAACAAGGACTTTCCTTTATGCTTGATAACATGATCAACAAACCTATTATCAGGTATGCACTTCTTAAAATAAGAGGTTGACTTACTTAGCTTCTCAAACTCTTCATTTATTGCATGAAACTTCTTCCATAAATCTTCCTCTTCATTATTGTCATGTCTATTTCATCATGGACATCAACCAATTGATCAAATATATAGTCTCTCTCAAACACTTCGCCTTTCATACCTTGACCAAATTTTGTTTGAAAAACTATAATATGACCTAAAACATTCTTCTCTTCTCTCAATAAGGTGTTATTTCACTTGTGATTACCAAAGGGAGTCCCTATGGTGATTTCTTCATCATAGTTAATCAAATCATCTTTTTGATTAGTTATGGATTGAGCTTGCTCCTCTACACTTGCTTCCCTCAAAATCAGCTCTCCTTCAAGAAGGGATGAGGTGGGAGGTTAATGGATAGGATCATGGGTTGAATACTGAGTATGAGGTGTGGTGGAGGGCTTATGAATGGACTTGGGAAAAAGTACTTCTTGAGTAAGCTAATGGAGAAATGAAAATTTAGGTTGGTTAATAGGAAAGAATTTTCTTTCAAGAAGAGTCTCACCTTACCAATAGTCTGTTTGAGGCTCTTCAACAATAGTATGTTCATTTTCAATTTATTTATATTCCCACATCCTTATCCTATCCATTGATCTTTCAATACACTTATTTTTAAAGTACAACTTCTCTTGGATATCCCATTGAGTTTCATTTTCAAACATCTCCAACACATTCATCCACTTTTGAATAAAACTTCTTAACCATTCCATGAGATGGTTAGGGAAGACATCAAACTCATCATCCCATGTTCTCATATTATCTTCAATATTTATCAAGCTTGGCATGAGTGCCAAGAAGGATGTAACATGAGATGGGGATAAAGTAAGAAGATGAGGGTAATGGTGGGGATTAAACCCAGCTTTAACTTTTTGTATTTTAGCCAATAGGAAATCACATCTGGCCTTGTGATAGCATGATGTAAAATACATGGAATAATTGTATTTCTCATGAAAATATTGATTATAATCCTCTTCATTTTGATAGACATCATGATATGATTGGTAGGATTTTCATTGGGATTAATAGGAAGGCTCTTCTTGATAGGTTTATTAGTATCCTTCCTCATAGGGATATCTAACAATATAATTTCCATATGGAGATGGAAATGTATGGCCACAAGGATGCCATGGCTGAGAGAAAGAGTTACAATTATAGAATAAGTATGGAATAGACCATACAAGGTATCTATGTATAAATATCTCTCCAAGGCATTAAACTTCTCAAATATGTTGTAGGACTCTTGAGCTACATGTTTGGAAGTTACCTTCCATTTAGTCTTCCTTGAGTTCTCCAAAATAGACTAAAAATAATTGAGACCATTTCACTATGAAGGTGGGGGTTATAAAAACGCCCCAACATGCATTGGATATGTACCTAATGATCAACCTCCTTATAGACAATTGTTCTTATTATCTGTAGTCATAATCACCCTTCCTTAGACCTATTTTCACACTTGGCACTAAAATGCTCATCAGTTGTTTAATATAATCCACATAGGAGGTGATGTGACACTTTTCAAGAGTCATCATGACCTTATATTCATTAATCATACCTTAAAAAGGCCTCCCCATTGAATTTATCACCTTCTCACTTGGTGATCACCTGTTAATTCACTATGTCATTCTGGACTAGATGACGTGAAGGTGATAGCAGAGATACTTGTGAGCTCTCTTTAAGTAATAAATTTATATGAGGGGTTAGGTTAGGTCCCAATTTACATCCCAAAGTTATCCTCATACTTTAAAACCTTTCTATACCTGACACACATTAAAAAATTGTCAAGAAAATCCATTATGTACCCTATCCATACAAGTAGGGTAGAATCCAAATTGATGGGAAGGATCCATATGGAGTCATCTAAAAGTCCAAGATCATTTCCCAGTTAAAATTTCTCATTTGAATGTTTATCCTTCTTCATCTTTTTCATTGAGCCATTATCAAGGGTTTTAGAGGGTTTTAGGTTGTTTTACCACTAAGGATAGTTCATCAAATTATGACGTCCAAACCCAAAAAAAATTTCATTGAAACCTTGTTAATGAACTTATCCAACATATATTATCTCCTTACACTACCATGTTAGGCATCTGTACTATTATGATATTTTAAAGTTGCCTTCTTGAGCTCTTTTTTGCTTTCTACACACCCTATCAGTAATCTTAAGCCATGAAATGGCTTTCTCATGTATTTTTATAAAAACCAAAGGTTTCCACAAACCATATATCTATCCATGATGGTCCTATAATGATTTTAAAAACTCATCTAGTATTTTAAATGAAATTGTGCCCCCTTTAGATACTATTCCTAAACAACATCCAATATGCTTAGTCTACACCTATGTTGGTTTGGGCCACTATGTTGGGCTCCTCAGTACTATGAGGGATTATCTATGTTCATTCATGTCTAAAAAAACTCTTGAAATCTCCTTGAAAGGATATGAGTCTTATTTTTCACCTTCTTTTGTCATTATTATGATAGATCTATAGCGTATGGCTTCTCAAGGAGTGCTCTCTGTCTAAGTTAAAACAAATAGAAATTCCCCTATTAAGTGAGGAAATATAAATATGGGAGGGGATTGAATAGTTCCTAGGGACCCTATAAAAAATATTTCAAATTTTTACACACCTAAATCAGCTTAAAACATTCCAAAACCCAAGATAGACTCCTATAGAACTTACTTATTGTGCAGGGTTAGTGAGTATGATTGTAGGTTATATGTGAAACCAATCCATCCTCTATTTATTTAAAATTGGTGTCTTTTTAGATGGTTAATAATAATTTGTGGTACTCTCATTCATGTAAACACTCAACTTTATTTTATATCTCTTCGAGATACACCCAACTCCACTTGACTAGGTTAGCCTATGGTCAACTATGACTATGTTGCATTTAGAAAAATAAGCTTTCCTATAGGTGTATACTATAATTTCAAGCCTCTTGTATTACATTAGATAATTATTAAGTCCTTTGGGATAACTTATAATTTATTTTAACTTATTTCATCCTCAAATACATGTAATAGGAACATATTTCCATATGTTAGAACATTATCAATCTAATGTTGACTGCAGGTGACCCTTTTGAGGGCAAAGGTACACCTATAGAATGTCATGCATAGTATTTTTCATGTTTAGGACTTATTTAAATACTTTGGTCCCATTTAATGATTTAAATATAATCATATCACTCTTATAACTATAAAGTATCACCCAACCTCAAGGTTATATTTTGTTACCTTTCTTTGAAACCAATAGGTATACTTTCTTGGGTCAAAAGGAGGTCCTATAGGTTGTGATATGAGTTGAAATCCTAGATTTCAAATCCTTCAACTTTTACCTAAGATATTAGTACCATCCTCAACTCTAATAATGAAACTTACCATGAGGACATTCTCCTATATTGTGAATTTGGATAATAAGACCATTTGAAGTGAAGATGCTACAAACAATAATGACCTTTTGTAGTAAAATAATGAATTATTTTGAAACCTTTCAACACCATACTCCATTGGCCAAACCTTCACTTTATTTTTTAAGGTTTCACTCCTATATTATGGTTAAAATATAGGATCATTCACATTCATTTATACTCCATGTCACCTCATTATATGATAGCATCAAATGTGGACAAGGCTCTATTTAAGATATTTTAAGGTAACAAGTCCCTAAAATAAACTTCTCCACTTATGAACATAACTCCTTAAGTCTGTCTTCCACTCTATGGTTTTAACATGGTTTTTATGGAATCTTTCAACTCCTCAACCTCTATGAGGATATCAAAACATGCCTAAACTCTTCACTCCAAATTCTTAGACCTCTGAGGGAGCATGTAGGTGTGTCCATAGTACCATATAAGGGAAGTGAGGATGAGATGTGGATAGTATGCATAGTGTATGACCTCAAGATCCATTATAGACCTCTCTAATGTCTTTAAATTTACATATTCAACCTTCACATATTTCAAACAGGTTCAAATGTCTTATTCAACATGTTTAATCTCCTATGAAGTGCCTTTAGGTGTCCATTAATGATACATGACTACGTATATAGCTTGAACTAGCTATCAAAACTAGACATATGTAATTTGGAAAAACTAAATTTATTGATCATGTTCTAAGAATTAATTCAATTTCTTAAAACTCTTCATGATCCCTCCATGAACATTCTCAAAATATTCATACACCTCAATCAACTAACTATGTATGATAGTTGCACAAAAAGATGATTGTGTTTTTTATTTGATTACAATTTCGTTTATGTGAAACCTTTGAGACTAATTATTGGAAGGAAAGGGAATAAAAAATACATGGGATACATGAAGTTAAATATATCAACCTCATATAAAACCATAAAAATATGAAAATAAGGATGTAAACCATGAAATAAAAAGGTTAACACCCTCTTAAATGAATTTCATCCATTGGTTTGTACAGGCCAACTCATATAAGATGGAAACTTGTATGGTGTGTGGAGTAGAATGCAATAAAGAACATTAAACTTCTTAAGAATGGTTAGTAATGTATGGGAAACCAAATTTTGAACTCATACCATGAAATTTAAGTATAATAAGTTTATTAATACCCCATAAGATCATTTTACCTAAAACCTATCCTACTGGCCATACAGAGAGAGAACCTTTTGACTAGTTTTGCATACTAATAAAAGTGATGGAGGAGTAGAATGGTTTTAAACCATTTTTTAGGATTCCAAAGAAGATATAACATTTAAATTAAGTCAAGGAATCTAAAGAGTCAATTTAAAAACTTCCACATGTGTCACCACACTTGCATAGGTCGTACAACTACCAAAACCTCTTCCTTTTCAACTATTTTTTTGATTTAGTTGGGAACCTACACATTTTAGTTAGAACTGACATGAATGATAAGAATATGACATGCAAGATGTTTAAAGATAGTTTGGAACACTTTTATACTTAGTAAAACCATACAAACCCCATTAATGGCTCAGATATGACCCCTAACATGACATAGGCTTAAAGATGAATATGACTAACGTAAATGACACATTAGATGACATCAAATAAGACCATGCCACACCATTTAGGACCCTAATATATCCCTATGAATATTTTTTAGTATAGGGGGTTTACCTACTTTGAATTTTGGTCAAAATAGTCAACACTTACTTTTGCATCCAAGCCTCAATTGGTTGTAACACAACCTCCACCTCTAATTATCAGCAACTTCCTCATGCATTTAATAATAATCACATTATCCTCCAAGATAGAAACACATTTAAATAACTCATTTTAGGATTAAAAAATTTCTTGATCCTTATAAATATGTAAACTCTCCTAAGAATAGAAGGGAAAGGAAGGAGGTTTCACTTCTTCTACCCCTTGGATACTCCCATCATGAAGAACATTACCCAATGGAACATAATTCACTCTTGAAGACATAAAATAAAAACCTCTTCTTATTTATACCATATATTCAACTTGTTGACCCTCCTATTACCTAATGCCAATACCACCTAAATAAATATGTGCTTGCCTTAACACCTTAAAGCCAAGCCAAGTGTTGGCATCTTCTTATTCTAACTCTAGAATCCTCTAGGCTTCTTTGCCCTTTCTTCACTTGCCACCAAGAGAAAAGGAGTGCAATCCCTCCTTTTTTCTCACCATAACTCTCTTTATTATTATTACCTATATTATAAAGTCAATATAATTGTACCTTAATGTTATAGATGAATGTATTTTTGGGGCAAATTGTCCATATTTTAGCACTATTTTGAATTATTTAGGGGATCATATTTCCTTATATGGGATCATTTTTAAAAAATAGGCTAGGATTATGTGTGATCAATTTGATGTAGGTAAATTTGGGCTAAATCTATATATATTTAGTACCATTTGTCACTATGTCATTATTTGTTGTTTTTATTTAAGTGAATTTTATAACTAAATCTTGATTATGTGTCACCATATACATGAAGATAGATAAGGGGAAAATCTATCATATTTGAATTTCATTGAACATTATTTTGAATCATTGAATGTCATTATTTGAGAAAACAATGCCAAATTAATCCAAATTTTGTGTGATAAGACAAATTAAGTAGATTTGGGGTAAAACTAGAATATTTGAGCACCATATGTCCTTTTTATGGTCGAGTCTTACATTTGAAAAAATATCATTTATTAAGCCATCATTTAAGTGTGAATAAATACACGGATATAGAGTTGGGGAAAATTACACATATTTGACCACTGCCTATCATTTTTCATGATTGAATTTCATATTTTTATTAAAGTATGACTAAATTAGGCTTACATTAAGTGAAAATTCAACATATATAAGCACCATTTATTGTTATTTCATGAGTTAATTTCATATTTAGAGACAAAACCGACCAAATCAATCTCCTTGCATGTGAGATCTGATAGATATAGATATATTTAGGTAAATTTAGTCATATATGAGCTCATTTATCATTATTTTGTTATAAAATATCATTATTTTAGAAATTTTGACAAAGATAGGAAAAATTATGTGTGATATGATACATGTTGGTAGATTGGGGGTAAAGTAGGCATATATGAACACAATTTATCATTATTTTGTGGTAGAATGTCATTATTTTATAAAATTTGTCAAACATAGGCCATATTAGTTGTAATTAGATAGGTGTAGGTAGATTTTGTGAAAACTAGGCATATATGAGAAAATTTAATAATTATTAATGATAAAATGTTGTTAATTCAATAAATTTGATAATATTAGTCCTCGAGTAGGTGCAATCAAATAGTTGTAGGTAGATTCGAGGAAAACTATGCGCATATGCATACCATTTTTCATTGTTTCATGGTTGAAAGTCGTTATTTGAGAAAAATTGACCAAATTAGATAAAATTAGGTTTGGGAAGATAGATGTCGATAGATTTAAGTAAAATTGGGTATATATTAGAAACATCTATCATTATTTTATGATTGATTGTTTTTACTTGTAAAAAACATTAGGTCACACTTATCTATAGAAAACATAACAATTCTCATTTTGGTCTATCAAGATAATTTAATTGGTTACATAGTTCTATATGGAGGAATGCAGGTATGAAACAATGTGATCTCTAACTAGGTCAAAAGTATATTTTTAATATTAATTAATTTCTAGAGATATATATTATGTTGATTCCACAAATGGGGAGACTTTACCATGGGAAGTTACATTTTATGTAAATGTTGACTTATATGCACACATATTGAATTGTACACAATGAGACCATTAATTGAGGTCCATGAGGATGGTCCATGCTATGAAAATACAAGTTCCACATTAATTTTCAACTAAATATTAACATATATTATCTTTATGATTGAACAACATATCATCAATATAGGTCAAAGAGTTGATACACTAAACTATGAACTAAAGGGAGTAATTGTGACTTGGTGTGAAGTTCACAACAACAATCCAATACACTAGGAGAAATCCTATAAAATGATGATAGGTAGATTCTAGGTTGTAACTTCCATCTTAGATGACTAGCCATTCTATCAAGAGACATAATGCCCTAAGATGCACAAACATAAAAGTGTAGATATATGGCCATCATAAGGGGTATAACAAAAGTGGTAGGTATAAGTATTTTAGTATACATTAGCACCTTTACCAAGTGCCTAATACATTCATCAGGAATGTAGATGGGAAATAAACAATGGATGTAGGTTGAACATGATTCCATATAAATGTTCATTTTTTAGGATGCCAATCCTATGTGGATAAGGATTTAAAAAGTTAAATATTTTTATGTCATGGAAAAGAGGAGAACATAATTGCATCACATAATCAATGTTAGCAAGAAGTATCTACTATGGAACTCAACAAACCCATAAAGAGTTAAAATTCTAAAAAGGCAAAAGAAGAATCTCTATTAAAATATTCTAATGTGATTCTAAACAATACAGAGCAAGAAAAACCTATTGAAAGTGAAGAGGATATAGATCTAAAAATATTCTTTGAACCCAAACATGTGATGGAGGATTTTGTGTTTAATATCACCAAAAAAACATAAGATACATAGTTGTGAAATACTAATATTAAATATTAGGAAAGGGAAAGGAAATTGAGTTACTCCATTTTGGATGGTTTGAGTAAAATATACCAAGAAATAATCAAGAAGACAATGTAAAACATTGGTATAGACTCTATACCAAAATTGTTACCATTAGAGACTACTAGATGCATCTACAAATTTCAAAGGGAATGTAATTTATATAAGATTACCAGGATCTATTTCACAAAAAAATGTTAGAATTCAATGGTGTATCTATGTGGGTTTTATACACACAAGTAAACTTATGATGCAGCCTCTAATGTTTTTGGATAAGGTTGAAGGGTATTAGATTTTTTAAACAACATGCTAGTGGAATAGCAGTGAGAATGAAGAATTTTTTTTTTACTGCAGATGGGTTCAACTATGGGTGTATTGATGATGTATCTTACCTAAGGTGGGTCTAATCAAAATAAAAACTCAAAAATAGGGAAAGGTAAGGCAAAAAAGAAGGCTTGTGGAGAAAACAAGATGAAACCTTTCTAATCCCTTTCTTGAATTAGGGGATGGACAAGAAATCAATAAGCAATGTTTTATGCAAGCTACTATAAACACAAAAATAATAAAACATAGTTTAGAGTCCAAGGAAACATGAATAAAATAAACTTAAGCATATATAATCAAAGTTTATTGTGTTTCTATGATTGCATTAACACATCTACAATGGGAGATTATGATTAGTACACAAAATACATCTAAATTAACAATAACAAATTATGAATAATGATATTTAAAAATAACTCTTGCATAACCAAGAAAGTAAGATACCATAATGACATAACTTAAAATATTCATAGGTTTGGATAGGAGTCAAACTCACATATCAAAAATAATTGTAGAATAATCTATATATAGGTTTGGGGAGTGGAAAGCCTCATCCTTCAAGTGAACTCCACATTTGCATCTCTAAAAATAAAACTGTGTCTAAACATGGCAAAACATGCATGTACAAAATTATTTTCATATAATAGAATTCCATTACTAATATATATGCAAAATAAATTAAGAACTAGCATTATGACTTATTTGAAATATTAAAATTCATATTTATACTTATAAGGGTACTTATGTGATAACACTAAGAGGTGGAGTATTTAGGATTTTCAATATATATGAAGTGATAGTTGCAACTTGAGGTACAACTTGAGCTAGAACCGTAGTAAGATAAAAGTCCCTTGGAGTCTTGACAAAACTAAATATTATATTTTTAATAGTGAACATCATAAGTCATGCATATGAAGGTCTTTTTTGTGGTTGTAACAACAAATACATCAGGGACTGAGTTTGAGTGGCCTAAGGTAATGTCAGTGGTTCACCTAGTACTAAATTTGATTACTTTGTTGTCTCTATTTACAAATAAAAGGCATGGATGTCCTAGAAATTAATATCAATAGTTTTAAAATTCATCAAATATATACTGAACAATTGTGGAAGCTAATCCATTAAATTTTAACTTTTGTATGGAGTGTCTATGTGCCTATAATTTTGTCCTTATCAAAATTCAATAATTGCATGATTTCTTAATTGGTTCTGTATACCCTTTAATTTTAGTTCAAAAGTTATCAACTATAGTTCAAATAATGCTCTAAAAATTTGACTTTGTAAATACTAACTTCCCAAATTAAGTGTTCACATCAGTGATCCTCATATATTTCAAAATGGAGAAAACCTCCCTTGATTTGTAAATTATACCACTAAAGTCTACATCTCTTGATGTAGTCTAGCAAGATGTCCCTCTTAATTTCCACATAATTTTAGGCCCATGCACCCTCTAGTTACATTATTATGTTAAAATGGGCATCCACCATATTATTTGTTGTTTGGATAAGTAAATGGAGATATCCATCCATATACTTCATTTTACTGAATAATTGAATTATATTCGCACACATACGCTGGTAGTTAGCCTTTGTAGGCTTTATTAGTTTATTGGTGTCATAAAAATTCTTATATACACTATTTTCCCAACATATAATTTATTTTGGAACCTAAATAGTGCTCTTTTCTTGATACCTTTGCATAGAATAGTCGTATATTTTAAACATCTATTGTATTACTCCCCTAATAGTATCTAAAACGTTGTATGGATCTTCCCTATATTGATCTAGTTCTGAGGGATTTATTTTTTTCCTCTTTTTTAGAGAGAATAGATCTTCTCTCAATTTAACATTAAAATAATCTCCTTAGACAACAATAATATTCTTTTTGACCTTCTTCAAGGTATTTTTTTATATATAAAAATTGAACTTGACCATTTGTTTTCCACCAAGAACTAGGTAATTCCTTCCTTCCTTTTCATTTTATAGTTGTTGTATCCATCAAGAAGCATAATGCAAATTACTTATTTTAGTGTTATAAGGAGGATATCCTAGAGGACGTATTTATGTAGGGGAAGTTGTCCCCAATATAGGGAAAGGAGGTATAACCTTCCTCCATCTAGTGACTTGATTAAGAGTGGGTGTATCAATGATGTACCTAGTCATATGTGTTACCTTATGTATTGAAACCATAGGGTAAAGTGTATGAGTAACTTTTCCAATGGGAATTCCCAATTGATTAGATAATTTGGGGGTATATCTTGGGTAGAAAAAATGTAAGTGACTACTACGCTTTAAAAATGTATGTTTATTATCCTAAGAGATTAGGGACTAGCTCCACTGAAGAATGAATATGTCATTGGGGTGGTAAGTATATTTCTCATTTCATCTATTATTGCTATGTATGAAGCCCAAATAACAATATTAGTAGTAGAAAGGCTCATAAAAAGGTAAACTATGGTTGGAAATATTGGTAGTGTAATTTTTTTAGGCTTATTCATTAGACTTAAAGAATATATAGAAGGAGTAGTTCTTGCTACATCAATTGTAATATAAATAATTGAATAAGTAACCAAAGAATGGGGAATTTATGTACTTATAACCTAAGAGGAAATAGATGGGGAAATTATTTTTGTAGTCGTTACAGTGGTAAATTGATATGGAGAGCCTAGGGGTGTGGTTGATGATGTCCCTATTCTAAGGCTTATGTTTTTGAGTCTACCTCACCTTCAAAAACTGTTAGGTTGTGGAGCTAAAAGCTTCACTGATGCAAACAGGAGAGGAGGTCGCTGAAGGTTGCTAAGTTGTAGAGAAGCTGGGGTCGGTCTGATCAGCCGACGTCGGCAGGATAGCAGAGAGAAGCAACCGACGTTGGTCATATATCGGCTGACGTCGGTCAACTCCAGGCAGACAGGGACCGACGTCGGTCGCCTGTGTGGTTCGACTGCGAGCTAATTATAGGCAGTTAGCTAACGAACCAAGTGTTTGCATGATGAGTGCTAATTTTAGACTCATAGCTGCAGATCTAATTATTGTAATTATATGTCTAATTATTGTTTGGATGAGATCTATATAATAGACTCATGTTTGTATTGGAAAAGTGTTCTAGTTTGAGTTGAGCAAAGTTTGCTCCTTCTGTGTGTGAAGTGAGTAAGGGTGTTCCTCCTAGTTCCTTATCAGTGCCAAGCTTGGTACTGGTTGGAGAATCATAAGGACTTGGTGAGACAAGGACAAGGGTTCTTCAGGGTGTAGAGTGATCTACATGGTAAGTAAGATCGTTGATCTGCAGGTGTATGTGTTTGCAAGGTCAAGGTTCACAGGTGAACAGAACCGTGTTTGATTTGCAGGTGTGTAAGATCATATAGACAGCAACACAACAAGGAGCAGTATCAGGCAGGATCTACTTGGAGTACAGGTGTGTACTCGGATAGAGCAAGAGAGGAAGGCAAGGGAGTTCCTTCCATAAGTATGGTCTGTTGAATTGCAGGTTGTTGCAGATTCATGGGAGATCTACTTGAAGTACCTTGAGTACTTGTTGAGTACGTGGAGTACTTGTGGAGTGCGTGGAGCACTTGTGGTGTGCATGGAGCATGGGAGGTGAACACCAACTCTGTGTTTGAGTTGGGTGTTGGGACCTAGTAGAGAGAGCTTTGAGGGAAGATTTACTGTTTATCATCTAGAGGTGTGTGAGCCCTAGAGGTGTGTAAGGAAGAAGAACTGTGGCAGTCTTCTTTGTTGTATTTCCTTCTGAAAGAGTTATTAATACAATTGGTGTATTGTCTCTCATATGCTGTGTTATTCTGAATTCTAGTTACTTGGTGAATCTGGTTAATTTAGGCATATTAAGTTGCTTGAAGTTGGTAATCAATTGTATGCTTCCGATGTTGTCGCACCCTGACAAAAACTCCCTCCTTATTCAACAATAACTCAGTTACCACCGAGCTAAATTTTATTTAATCAATATAGTTAGATTACCCTAGTATCTCAGTCCCTTCAAATTGGGTATCTTATTCAATGATCCAATCATCTTATTCATCTTATTTTGTTATTTCCATCAATGCTTCAATTTCCTTAGTATCTATCATATATAGCCATTCTTATTCAGTTTCCCATCTTTGATTTTCTTCTTCACTATCATAGATTTCAATTGGATATGATCTATATCTACCTCAATTTTTATACTTTTCTTCTCTTGACACCTATGTATATGTCTCATTTTTTTTCCACCTTGTGGGGTTAAACTAGAGGAAACCCTTTTCCTATAGATGATTGGAGGTTTAATATTAATGGGGGGTGTACCTATAGAA
>JARHVA010007776.1:572500-587500 GCA_037957365.1 Torreya grandis
AGGGTAGGAAGACTTGATTAAAGAGATAAAATGCCCTCAAATCTAGTTATAATTGCACAAACTTTTGATCAATGGGTTACTAATTTAATAGGGTCCATTAATCCTATTTTAAGTGAAATAATGAAAGATATATAATCAATGTGAAAATTTTATTCTAAGTGGGTATAAGTTGTTGCAACACTAGTTTCAAATGCAAGAGATGTAACCAAGTTCTTCTATGAAAATATTATAATAAGGTGTGACTATCTATTGAAGCTAATCAAGGATTCAACAACATATTTTATTAATATCACAATAATAAACTTTATGAAAGTGTTCATGATATCATACCATAAAATCACACCTTATCATTCCCAAAAAAATGGATATGAATAAGTTCCAAATAAGGTTTTGGAAAAAATGCTTACAAAAATATGTAATGTGTGGATGGATGATGTGTAAGACTACATACTTGCAATCATATTGTCTTACATAACCAATTAAAAATGGGTGGTGAGATTCACACCATTTTAGTTAGTGTATAGAATGTAAATTTTAATGATAATAAAATAGATGATTCCATTTCACTGAATATCATTTATAATGTGATTACGAAATCAAGAGTCACTTTAGAGAACACCTGTTAGATTAAACTAGGATGGAGGAAATAAGACAAAGGGCTATTTAGACACAAAAAGATAATAAATGAAGTAAAAAAAATTGGAATGATCACAAATTATGATTAAAGGAAATTAAATCATATCAAAAAGTTTTATGTTATTATAATAGATTCAAAGCACACCAAGGGCAATGGTGCATTATATGGAAATGTCCATTTATTATTCATGAAGTGTTGTAGCAAGACACTATCATACTTATAGACATTCAAGGAACCATTATCCAATAAGGGTGAATGGTTGTAGGATTAATATATATCACCATTGATCTCTAAAAATCACCCAAAAAATGAGTGAGTGTTGAGTATCACAATGTAGTTTAGGATTTGTTTTATTTATGGTTTGTTGTAATATTTTAGGTTTTAGCAATAGGTGTACATAGTGTGATCTATATATCATAGATATTCAAATCATGAAACATAGTAAATTAAAATAATGAATAAATGACATAATATAGATCAAAGGAACACAAGTTGGTCAAAATACAAGTCAAACAAATAAGTGTTATAAGGAGGCGGTGGAGAAAATGTATGCTAGAGTGGTATGAAAATGGTAACTATCAAGGTAGTTAATGACAAAGCACATCCAAGACTATAAAACATTTCCACACATATATATTTGTTTATAAAATGTTAATGCATAATGAAACTATTAAGGAAATAAAAGGAAGAACTTCACATCAACTAATGTCATTGAAACTATCTAATGAAAATGAAAATGTCACATCACATCAATTATTAAAACTCAAAGAAAAAATAATAACTTAAAAATTAGATCAAAATTTTAATGGTAATGTTAGATAAGGTTTGGGTGATTAAAATCTATATGAGGTAGATAAAAAGGTAAAATGCACTTAAAATACATAATGAACAAGATCCTTATGTGGATATGAATTTTTATTCATTTTATTACGCATTGTTCATACATCCACTGAAACAAAAAGAAAAATGGAAGCATATCAACAATTGGTGCCAATGTCTAAATCATAGAAAGAGGGTATGGGTATTGGGATCACACTCAGGTATACTTGATGGCATGACCTAGATCCATTCAAATTTATCGATGAAACAAACATGGAGTAGTTCCCTAAATAATAAGCATCTAGCTGACAACCAAGATCCATTTACCTATTGTATATGCTTAGAGGATCAGACATGGAGATATTAGTTCATATCAACACATTTGGATAATTAGACGATTTAATGATGACTCTCTTGAGTTGATAAAATTAAGGATCCATTTATTTGTCAAAGTACATGAGAATATAAATCAACGTCAACACAATGCCACAAGCTACCAATTTACCAACAATGGTAAAATCATTGGCGCCCTAAAAAACCAAGAGTATACCTATCTATTTTTACATCAAGGAGGTGTATGTATGAGCATCAAGAGGTATTCCCATTGACCAAGTGACTAATGCACTTGTCTGAGTGTTGATAGAGTTTATAATAAAGAGATACTGACAGACCACCAATAGTGTCAGGAAAGTCAAGAAATGAGTCATTTGTATAGTGCATAATATGTTTTCAGTGGGGTAACTTTAATTGTCTTACATTCTTAGTAGCAAAGCTAGATTATATTTAAGACATCATAACATTTTTGGTACCAATTATTGATATTGCTTCTTTATTTCACTCAATGTAAATCACCAAAAGGTTTGACTACACCAAATGTATACTATTGTCCAACACATGTTTTCTCATATATATTTTTGACAAGATACGGAAAATATTATGTGCACTTTAGAAGGTTTACTCAATAGTTGATTGAAATTTAGGGATTAGTCGCTTTACACCCTCAGGTCTCTAAATATCTCTTAAAATATCTCTGATCAATTGTAATTATAAATAAGATCTAAAATGGGGTCAAAATACAAATCCATGAACTCGCTAATTTGCCACCCATCCCCCTTTCATTCTTCATTGGCATGAATGACATAATGGTTGAATTATAATTTTAGTTTTTAAGAGTTTATCTGACCTTCAAAATCATTTTAAATATATTCATAGAATGTATAGGATGATGAGGGATGATATTTAACTAACTTATTAAAAATATAAAATTTTGTTGGAGTGTTAATTTGTAAGATAATTACATCTTCTACTACAAGTATTTCCTACAATATTTTAATTTATATGAATTGTTTTAATAATATACCTCATCATATATAATATTATAGTAAAAATAACTTACATAGATAAACCAACATTGTGGCTCCTTGTACCTATATGTTATGGAAAGGAGACTTATTTTATTTTATTTAAAAAAACATGGTCATATTCAGATATACCATGTGCTATCATCCACTTAATACACTTAAATACTGATAGAATATACTCCCAGTGAGTCCAAGAAGTCTCCCTCACATCCATAGAAGCCTACAATCTTACCAGTGCCAGAAGAGTTAAATGCAGTGCCATTCTTAGTACCATAAGGACCGTAAGTAGTAAGATTAAAGGTGAGCATCAAAGCTTGGAGGATAGTTACTCCATGATAGTTCACAAAATACCCAGATATTTTTGTCAAATATTCATTTTCCTAAAAATTGATCTGTAACCCAAATCATAAATAAATATAATGTTAGATACTTTAATCTCAAATAAAATAATAATTACTGTATGTTATAAAATTTATATACTTCATAAAATTTATAATGATAAAAATTATAAGAGAAAAACATGTTATTATAATAATATATTATCAATTCAAACTTTAATACTTCTTCGTATCTATTTTTTTATGTTTTAAAACAGAGAAAATAATAATTTAAAATTAATGATTAATTTATATAAATTATATAATAAAATTAGTATATATATGCAATTTGAAAAGAAATTATAAAATTATTTTTACCGTAACTACTCGACCTCCATCGTCTCCATGTTTAGGTGCAGAGATTTTGTGGGCATTATTTTTACCACGAAGATCATAAACAATTTGAATGGAATAAATAATATCTCCATAGCTTATTGTGATGTTTTTGATGTTCGTATATGTTCCATCTGTCCATGCACCTCCACCCAAACCACCCTATGGTCCCTGTAATTCGTAATATGAAATTGCCTAAACAGATACATGCAATGTAAACATAAACATACAACATTAAAAAAAAAGATACCATTATTATTTGACATAAAAAAACAAATAAATAATTAAATAATATTTTGGATATATATATATATATATGAGCTAGCAAATAATTTATCAATATCAGGGAAAAGTACGAAAGGAAAATAAAAGATAGTAGGCACTCAAAACATACAGGAAAGGAAAATAAACGCAGGAGAACTCAAAACGAACTCCAAATGTAATACGGAATTATCGTCACATGGTTAAAATATATGAATGAGAGATTAGATTTATCGTCACATGGTTAAAATAAACAAGTGTCGCTGGGGTTTCTTATTAATAATTAATACGGAATTATCGTCACATGGTTAAAATATATATAAATAATGTAGATAAGGGCGGGGACCTGTCATACGCCATGATCTCATTTTAAGTGGCCGACACAAAGTCTGTATTCACATGGGATCCCATGTGGATTCTTTAAAATGAATATTTATAAACTTACAATTTGATATCAATTTTAAACAAATATTTGTTAAAAATGGATATCCATTTTCGATGCATATTATTTTCATTAAAATAAATATTTTTAAACACAATTAAATTTATATTACTTTATATTTTTATACTTTAATTTTATTTATATAATATTTACATATCGTTAACACTTACTCTTATCTGTTAAATACAGTTTTTATGAATATTAGAAATTAAGATCATTTTGTGTCTTTTAAAATTAGTTTTATAATTTTAAGAGTTATTATTTACAAAATGTTTTTTCAAATTTTAAAGTTGAGTCTCAAATCATTCTAAAATTTCAGTATTGAACCTAAAATAATGTTGAAGTAACTTTTGCACTTATAATTTATTTTAGGAAAATTAGCGGTCATTTTGTACTTTTATGCGCCTTTGATGATGATTGTTGACATTTGATACAAATTCTAGTTGTAAATTGAAATTATAGTGAAACTCAATGAAGATGTCACTATGACATAAAGGGTAAAATTTGCATTTTTTTTTTTTTGATGTGGGTGTACACATAATACTATATCATTTCTGATTTTCTGAGAGAGAAATGCCATGAAATATCAAACTCTGGTAACGAAAGCACTTTTGAGAAAATGAAGCTCAAATATTTTTTAATGGTATTTTATAAAACATTAATAATTGTTCAATTTAAAATAGACATTTAATTAAACAAATATATCAAAGAAGGCAAAGGGAAGGGCAAAGTTTGGAGAACAATATGGTAATGATGAAGATGTTGATGCTTATGTGTCATCTATTGATATTTACCTCAATGCATCTTGATAATTTTAGTAATTCTTAAAGTTTCCTTTATATTTTGATATTGTGTGACGAGCTTATATGCCTTTAATAACATATATTTGTGATTGTTTTGATTTACTAAGTTTATTTCCATTTTTTTAATGATATTTATTACTATAGTATTTATGGTACCATGATCCATATCATTCATGTTAATATTTATGGCTCAGATTGTTGGTTCCTGTGTTAACACTGTCCTTACCATGCATCTATGTCGAGAAAAAATGAGTATATGTTCTTCATGATATATTTGGATCTCCTAGGGCCATGTGTGTAATTATTTTTTAACATTGATTTATTATTTTTATTATATCCCTCCTTGATACATTGGGGCATACGCAACTTCTCCTTTAGTGGCATGGCACCCTTGCATTGAGCTTTACATGATATTATATTACATATGCCTTGGAACTGAGGCATATCACATTTTACACATATTTATTCTCCTCTGCAAAATCATACCCATGACGTACCTCCTTGATCTCAACTATGACATATACGTATGATGCACATAGAGTTATGTAAGGGCATATGCATTTTCCCCTCATTAACCATCAAGCCTAAACATTATTATTTTTAATATGTGCTTGCATTTGGACAATTATTTTCATATCTAACTTATTATTGAGTGTACATGGTCATGCTTTACGATCTATAATTGTTTTGTATGATTTTTTAAGGATTTTCTAATGCTTGATTTATACATTTTATAACACATTGTGATTTTAATTGTTTATTTTGAGATGAGTGATTTTAGGAATAATTTTATCCAACCCATCGACTCAAAAGTGGGGAATACATCAAGGCATTTAAAATTAGAATATTTAAAAAAAGATCGAGTGAGCAAAATTAAGAAATCATTAAGTTATTTTTAGCCATTTTGCCCAAATTGAATGATTGATAAAAATTAGCTTGAGCATAAGTGATTTTAGCAAAATATTTTTCAATAAAATATGATTTGAGGAAATACATTTAGTTTTATTTAGAATATAATAAAAATTAGTTAACTAGTGGTTGGTGTCGAGAAAAATATTTGAGTAAAATTGTATACTTCCTTGATCAAGAAGTGGATTGAGTTCGAAATAATCATTTTTAAAGTTATCATTAACTTAGAAGATAAACTATTAGAACTTACTCCTAATGTTTAAATAAATTAAAAAAATCTAGTTTTGAAGTTATAGTGGCACTTGGTTCACATATAAACATGTGTATTTTTTCCTTTGACCCTCTATAATTTTTTTTAATACATTTAATTGTGTTTTTCAACATTTTACTTGCATTGAATCGATTATAAATTGAATACTTATTAGAAATTAGTCATTGGTGATAAGTATACCTAGGTTTCAAATTAGTGTGAAAGGAGCCTTATCCCAATCATCATTTGATCCATCCATCATTATCTAGGTAAGTCAAAATATATGATTCAATTATTTACTTTTTTACTGTTACCCATACCTACATCACTCACATATACAAATTAAAATAGTGCCATTATGCAAACACCAAATTTTAGCTCAATACCATTATATTTTATTTTATTTATCCATTTTCAAGCATGTGGTCCACTTGCATGTAATTCAATAAGTTTTGGACATTTCCTACACTACATTAACTTATTTATAGCCCTTTAAGCTTTATAGATATATTCAAACTTTCATTGATTTATTTATTTCTAGACATGTGCCTTTATTTGGCATACATGTCTATTATTCCTCTTGTTCTAAGAATTTATTACTCAAGGGACAGATTCTATATAATTTTTGTGGTTTAAAAATATGTTTAGGACTTATTTGGTTGCCTTTGAATCTTGTTCACCTATTTTTATGTGTGTGACCTCAATCTAACATATTCCTCACACTACAATTAATGTTTTTACCAATGATCGATGGTCAGCCTATACATGTATCATCTCCTATACATCCATTTATATACTAACTCATCCTAAGCCATTTACTAGGGTTGCATTCTAAGGTGTAAATTTACTTCCAAATCTTCCAAATGCACATCTCATAGAAATCATCATTTTTTCTACAAGGAGCTGATTTGTTTTACCATATCTTTTACATGTGAGCATTTTTCCATCTTAATTGTTTTCATTATTTTCCCTTGTAGCAAAATATGCTTTCTACATGATTGCATCATCATTTATAGTGAACAAGAGGTATTATCTCTCACTTGGAATTCCATTTACACTATACAATAACTATGTGGGGGTTGATTTGAACATCTATGATATGTATTGGAAACATGACTACTTGAATCAACTACTTCAACCCTTTTATTTTCCTCTAAAAAAGAATGTAATTCAAATATAAATAAGACACCATATCATACATTACTTTAGTTATATTACATAGATATCCTTGATTTCACTTGCACAACATAGATTTCGTTCAAGATTTTAAATGTATCATCCAATTAGGATTATTTCACGACTTTAAATATTTCTATTTATCATTACTACTTGTTTTACCTTCCTTTGTGCTTGTTTATTATTTTTAGCTACTATTATAAACATGAATTATTTCTTTTATTGTTAAATATTAGATGTACCTTGTGCATATGAACATAAACCTATTGTTGTGTTATTCATTTATCACCCTTTATACCATTTTAATTTTATGATTTGAAAGTTGATTATTCTTTAAATTTCTATAACACTATAACTATATGTGTCTTCCTCTATAACTTTTTAATTGATTATTTTTTTAGTCATGGACCTATGTGTAAAATCTAATGTATCCAGAGACAAAGGATTAGATATTTAAATCTACAACTACATGCAACTTCAAAATCATAGATACATTTTTCAAATCAATCAAAGATAACATATTACATTGATCACGCTAAGCGAAAAAAAATTCATAAACTTAAGTTTTGATTTTTATGACTAACCAAATATGTGATCAGGGCCATCATTTATACATATAAAGGGGTGAATGATCTAAGAATTATCAAGTCAGTCTATATTCTCCCTTTCATTGCATTAGACATTCTATGTAGGTTTGAAATATGTTATATGCAATTCTAAATTGTGCCAACTTGCACAAAACCTAAACACCAAATTTTATCATGCTAGACATTCACTCCATGATCTAATAGTTCATCATAAATCTCACGAAGATAACCAAATCTATTTGATCATCTTGAGTTACCACAAAACCTAGAATCATACCATGTAGAACAAGTTTTGAGCTGATAGTTTTTACCACATAGAACATTTTCTCCATGTCATAGCATGCCATACAAGTCACATAGGGATCTTAACACAAATAGCCTCACCAATATTATGCACATTTAGAAAAAAAATATGGCACACCTACAAGAAGATGAAATGTGATCCATTGTAGAAGTTAGAACATTTCACAAATTGTGTTCTTTTGTAATTGCATTCCTATAATTTTATGTGTGATCATTTGACCCCAAAGGTCAATATAGACATGAAAGTTACATTCAAGTATATTAATATATTTTACAAGGATTTTTCCATATTTTATTATGTGAATCTTCATTCTTAACCTTATGGGTATGTGTATGCGTGTGTGTCATTTATTTGTTCCTTATCCAACAAAGGATACTTGTTTACTATTTATTTATCTTTGAATGTATAATAGATTATTTTCTAAAGTAAGTTATTATTATAGCATGATTTATTACTAACTAAGTTATTTAATTTTCCTCTACACCACCATCTGAGGTAACTACATATTGGTATAGACAATCTTATCGAATTATTTGGATTATATATATAATCCAAATAATTCGATAAGATTGTCTATACCAATATGTAGTTACCTCAGATGGTGGTGCAGAGGAAAATTAAATAACTTAGTAATAAATCATGCCATAATAATAATTTACTTTAGAAAATAATCTACAATAATCTATTATACATTCAAAGATAAATAATAGTAAATAATAACTACATATTGGTATAGACAATCTTATCAAATTATTTGGAATATTATATATATATATATATATATATATATATATATATATATATATATATATATATATTCCTAATAATTTGATAAGATTGTCTATACCAATATATATAATTGACCAAAAATATTTATTACAAAAGATAGGCTTACAATGATTTTGTCATAAGATTCTTCATGTGCTTTTTAGATCAATAGTATCAATTCTATTCAGTAAGAAATTATCTAACTCACTATAAATTGATCCTCATCTATTTCAATTTATCCTCATCCATACCATATTTAGATTGAATAAATTGAATACCATAATAGGAGATTTCAAATTATGTTTGTTCCTTCATGGCAAGTACTATACTCATCAAAGTTCCAAACTTTGGTAGAAGTAGGGAGGATGCCATAATTTACTTTATTTGTGTTCTCTATATAAATGGATTCATATTGTTAAGTAAAAAAAAATCAGTTACATACCATAAATTAAGGCTATCAGGGTTTTTCATATTACTCCATTGAACTAGCATAATTTTCATTACCTCTCTAAAACTATATCTGAATTAATTTGAAGTAGTCATACATATAAATGAAAACACCCAAAATGTGTGCTTCCATAAACATTGGTTCTTCACATACTTCAATAATTATTCTCTACTTTGGTAGCAATATATTTTTTATGTGTACTAGATTTTATTATAGAATTTAAAGTCCACTCATATTAATTTATTATGTTTGTGTTTCACCTTAAACAACATCAATTCCAAAAATCTATGCCAAATTAAAGGTATCAAATCTATCAATAATAGTTGAAGTTATAAAGATGAGTAAACTAGACTGTTATCCTTATTATTAATATTACAAGTCACATCAAAAGTTTATTTTGTCTAATTTGAGTTAATAGGGTGCATTGTTTATTTTTGAGTTATAATCTTTGTGTTAGGTATGAAAGCTAACTCAAATAAAACTATTATATGTTGTTAAACATGTTAAAAATATAAAACTAGTTATTCTCAATTTTGCTGGCAAACTTGATGTCATTTTTTTTAATGTATCAGTTATGTGAAGAAATTTCTTATCCAAAATGATGGGGACATACATCAAAATAGTGTCACTAACATATGTGCTAAACTAGGTTAAACTCAAGATAGATTTTAATGGTAGTACTAGTTACTTATGGTTTTACAATCAATGGAACCAATCAATGATAAAGGCTCTAAATGATGATAATGAGAACTTAGTCTTAAAATATTTCATTTTTAGTTTTATTGTATGGTATTATATTTGTGTTAACTTTATAAATATTTTGTTGTTATAATGATAAGGATATATTAAGAACATAATAAATTTATCCATAAGTATTCATGATAAGCTAATTAGTTTGGTTGATATATTTGCTTGAGTTGGTTGATGAGTCTCAATTTACGAAATGTGTATTAAAAAAAATAGGTTAATGGGCTCCTATTCACAATAGATAGATTTTTTATAGTCAACATGAGTTTCAAGACCTTGAATAGGTTGATGGGTCCCTATTCATATTACTTAGTCATTGAGTGTTGATGTTTCACCATATTTGTATTAAGGAGGGGAATGTTAAATAGTCTTAATTTAGTACTCACATATCATTAAATATTTATGATCTTATAATAATGGTTTATTGTGAGAATTTATATTACCACATAAAGAGACATGTGAGAGACATTTAGAATTTAGATGATTTCTCTTTCCTTAAATTTAAGAGATTTGGAAGGTATAAATTTGTACTCTTTCATAATGAATATTATAAAAAAAAATATTATATGTTTATCTTTTTCACATTGATCCAAGAATTTCTCGACAACTAATTTAAAAATCCATTCATAAAAAAAGAGATATCAATAAAATTATTATAAAATAAAAATAGAAAAACATGAAAAGGATATATTCAATGTTTAAAAAAAAAGTAATGGTTGAATAAATAGAAGTTTTATTGGATCAAAAGATTAAACATTTGTATTATAAATCATTCTTTTACAAGAATAAGCTTTATATTAAATTGTCTAGATTCAAAATTATTTAAATTTATTATTTTCATAAGTCTCAAACAACCACTATACTGTTAAAAAAAATCATATTAAATAAAATATGATTATTATGTTTTAATACAATGTAAATATTAGTATAAAATTATGTAAGCAAAAACAACTGTTTTTGGAACAACCCATTTATGGATATAAAAACTAATAGTTTAGGCAAGAAAACCATTTGGCAAAAAATATCCACATGCCTTTTTTGTAGACCTCTTTTATTGTTGACAATAGTAACATACTTTTTAGAGTTTGCTAAGTTACTATCATTGTGTATGAGGTATGATTTGTCAAAATAATCATTTATAATGTACATCTTTAAAAAAATCTCACATAATTTTGTTGTGGTTTTGACTATCCCACCTAAAAGGTGCTTTGTGTTTTGGTGTATTATACACTAACAATTATTTTGCCATTTGTATGTTCAGTATTTGAGTTTTATGTGAGTCATATGCTATTTTAACATGGCTAAACATATAATATTTATATCATTTCTTCTGTCACAAATTAGCTCTCCAATTAAATTTTAGTTTGTAAGAGTTTATTTGAAATTTAAAAATAAAATTTTAGTTTTTAATAGTTTATCCAACCTTTGAAATCATTTTAAATATATTCATATAATGTATAGAATGATGTGGGATAGTATTTAAATAACTTATTAGAAATATAATATTTTGTTGGGGTATTAATTTTCAAGATAATTAAAACTTCTATTACAAGTATTTTCTATAATAATTTAATTTACATTAATAGTTTTAATAATATACCCTTCATATATAATATTATAGTAAAATTAACTCACATAAATAAAATATTACTTGGGTTCCTTGTACCTATATAGCATGTGAAGGAGAATTTCATCCACTTAATACATTTAAATATGGATAGAATAAAATTCCAATGAGTCCAATAATTCTCCCTCATATCTATGGAAGTCTGCAATATTACCAATGCCAAAAGAGTTAAATGTAGCACCATTTTTAGTACCATAAGGACCATAAGTGGTAAGATTATAGGTTAGCATCAAATCTTGAAGGATAGTTACTCTATGATTGTTCTAAAAATATCCAATTATTTTTATTAAATATTCATTTTCTTGAAAATTGATCTGCAACTGAAACCATAGATAAATTTAATATTAAATACTTTGATCTCAAATAAAATAATAATAACTATATGTTATAAATTTTATATATTTCATAAAATTTAAAATGAAAAATATTATATGAGAAAAACATATTATAAAAATATATTATGAATTCAATCTTTAATAATTCCTCCTATTTATTTTTGTAAGTTTTAAAATAGAGAAAATAATAATTTAAAATTAATAATAAATTTATATAATTTATATAATGAGATATATATATATATATATATATATATGAAATTTAAAAATAAAGTATTATAGTATTTATACCATTTTTGTTTGACCTCCATCACCTGCGTGTTTAGGCACCACGAAGATCATAAACAGCTTGAATGGAATCAATCATATCTCCACATCTTATTGTGATATTTTTGATATATGTATATGTTCCATCTGTCCATCTACCTCTACCAAAACCACCCCATGGTCCCTCTAACTCGTAATATGAAATTGCCTAAACATAAGCATATAACGTAAACATAAACATACAATATTAAAAAAAATACCATTAATAGCTAATATAGAAGAACACTTAAAAAATTAAATAATATTAATGAAATATAGAAGAATAAATAAATAAATAAAATATAAAAAAACAAACAAGTTATTAATCAATATCAACAAAAAGTAGGAAAGGAAAATAAAAGTTAATAGCCACTCAAAACATAAAAAAAGGAAAATAAACGCAGGAGATATATTAATGAAAAGCAAGAAAGGGAATTAAAAACATACAGGAAAAGAAAATTAATGTAGGAGATATATTAGTGAAATGCAGGAAAGAGAAGGGAATTCAAAACATACATACCATGTTTGGTTTGAAGTGCAATGAACTCCAAATGTAATACAACAGATTGATTCACGCCATCGCCCATGGGTTAACCAGGGGGGTTACCTTACCACTAAATGGTAAGGTCTTATCAATATCGTACTAAGTGGCTGACACGAAGTTTTAGTATAATTATTATTACTAAAACTAAAATAAAATACATAAAATTATAACTTAAAACAAGAAGTTAGAATTCACGGCTCACTTTTTTTTTTTAAGAACAAATCTTATTCAAAACATTTTTTATTAAAAAAACAAATCCAATTCAAAATAAAAGAAAGTTGGTAAAGCACGATAAATATGTCTAATCTCTTTTCGTATGGAATTCTTATAAAATATGTAATTTGTGTCTATTATGTTTATAAATGGTTTACAATAAAAATAAAGAAAAATATAATGATGACATCTTATTCATAATTATTATTTATTTTAAATTTGATATTTATTTGTTTGTCATTTATATATTTTTTAATATAAAAAATTAATAGAAAGATCATAATATCGTGATCATATGATAGAAATTAAAATTTTTTAAAATAATTTTTTTTCAAATATATTATAATATTGTTATTACATTGATATCATTTATCATCAATCAATAAATAAATAAACAAACAAAATAATAAATATATTAATTACAATGGTATATTAAAAATTAAAATAATATCATAAAATTAATATCTCTAAAAACATTTTAGATATAAATTTATTGATAACATCTATACTAACACACATATTTTGGATAAATCTGTGTTAAAAATATCAACATATCTAATAATAGAGATGACTATATTATATTATATTAATGGTATAAATAAAATAAAACATATTGAAAATGATATATCTCAACATATTTTACATAGATTTATCTAAAATATATGCTAATATATTATTATATAATATAAAATAGAAATATATTTATATTATTAATAATATACCAAAAAAAATTAATAATATTGTTAATATACTATATTATATTTAATATATTATATTATTAATAATATTTTCATATATTAATATTTTATTAAAAAAAATATATTATATATAATACATAATATTTTATTAAATTAATTGTATATTATAATATACTATATAATAATGTAAGTAATATCACTAATATATTATACTAATATACATATTTTGTGACATAAATGAAATAGGTGTCTCAATAATAATATTTATATAGATTTTTTGAAATATGTATGCTAATTTATTTATTACTAATAAATTATATTAATAATCTTAAAAAATAATAATATTTATATAGATTTTTTGAAATATGTATGCTAATTTATTTATTACTAATAAATTATATTAATAATCTTAAAAAATAAGAAAAATTATAGTTTATATATAATTTATAAGGTATTCATCCAAAGCATTGTTTATATAATTGAGATCAATTTATTTGGATTTATATTTTAGATAAATTTTAATAATTTATTTCAATATTTGAGATGATGATAATTGGTAAATCTATAACATAGTTTTCATATTAAAATCAAATCAACATTATAATTAAAATTATTTTTTATGGTTTTTAATAATAATGACTTATAAAAAATTGTATACATCAAAAATTTTGTCAATAAAAAAAGTTAATTAATAATAAATTCAAAATAATTAATTAAATTTAACATTCTTCTCAATATTAATAAATATTTAATACAACTATTTAATACAAAAACATAATTATGTGCACTTAGTAAAAAACTTTTTTAATTAAAAAAAAATATGAATTAAAATATAACTTAAAAACTTATAATATTCCATAATTATAATTATAATTTATATTTAATGATAATTATAAAAATAAAATAATTTATAATTTATTTTTAAAATAATAATTATAAAAATTCAAATAGCTCATAAATTTGAAAGTTATATATTTTATTGATAGTTGAATTTAATCAATCTAAAGCTTTGTGAGAACTAACATACTTCAAATTTAAGTAATAAATAATTTACT